>OX637578.1:16313349-16830112 GCA_951800085.1 Comarum palustre
AGGTTTGTAATTTATCATGGCCCCTTGTTGTGAAGTTGAGTGAAAAGATGCTCCGGAGTCTAAGATCTATGACACCAATGATGTTTCAGTAACACTTAGTACCAGTGCATCTAAATCAAACTCTGTGTGTTTGCTATCTTCATTCATTCGTCCACTAGTTACAATCCTTCTTGAGATGACCAGGTTTCCCACAATGCCAACATCCATCAGACCAGTTTCTTGATTCTGACATACTTGGTCTTTTTCTTTGTGCCCTAGACTTGGAGCTTCCACGATTGTTGTTTGAGTTCTTATTGAATGTTCTACCTCTATTCTCCATACATAGTGCATGACTTGAAGGATCTTCATGGTTGTTTTGTCTTTGCGTCTCCTTATTTAGAAGAACATCATGCACATCATCTCATTTTAGCTTCTTCGTAGTCCAACTCCGTTACAAATCGAATTCACAGTCACATCCTCAATTTGTGACCTCCATAGGCTAAAGTCGTGTCCGTCGAACTTATCGACCATCTTCTCAACGTCTTCTATACTCATTATTTACACTCAAGCAACTTGTGCTCCGATACCAATCTGTTAGGAATTGAACCTAGAATTTCTCTTGTGGAAGTAGACAAGTGCGAAACAATATAGATAAACGATCGATAAATAACTAATACGAACACACAAATTGTTTACGAGGTTCAGCAAATAACTTTGCCTACGTCCTCGGTCTGCTGGGATTCACTATACAAGAAGAAGAATACAAGAACAATACTATAAGATCTCTCACAAGACATTCTCACAAACTCTCAAGATCTCAATTGCTTTTAACTACTATATATCACTACTGCACCCTATGTCTCTATTTATAGATATCTAAACTAAAAAACCTATAAGACATTGAAAACTTATTCCTTATTTCTAACAGACATAAGAAATCATTATTAAGTAAAATTAGATAAGACACAATCTTTATTTATGGTGAAATCAGATCCACAAACCTAACACACGTAATGCATGCAGACTCACGCCGACGTCGTACACATCTCTAGACTTGGCAACATCACACACTTAACTTATTTCCTTTTTGTCCTAGATCATGATGTGTTTAATTGTCACAAACGTACACAATGCCATCTAAATCAATTCATCGTGATCATCTGCTACATGTTGCCAGACGTACAGTTGGCTACTCCGACGAATAAGGGTACTGTTCTAGTAAATTTTAAACTTGAAGTAAATTCTAAACCGGTCAACTACAGATAAAAGGGAAACACAAGACCAGAGGAGGATTTAAGGACCTGCTCATAGTCTCACCGAAAAACGGTGATTAACTTGAAGTAAATTTTAAACTTCAAGTAAATTCTAAACCGGTCAACTACAGATAAAAGGGAAACACAAGACCAGAGGAGGATTTAAGGACCTGCTCATAGTCTCACCGAAAAACGACTAGAGCTCACCCAACTCTCTCAGTCTCTCAACCTTCACATAAAATCGATGAAAAATTGAAAATTAGTCCCAACTTGATAACTATAGATATACAATATTGTGTTGTCATCGATCGGTCACTAGCTAGCATTTGTTTATCTTCCTTTTCGTCGCATAAACAGCATTCTAAATGAGAATGCTGTTTTAGACAAGTTGCACGCCTTCCATGACCACAAAGAAAACAAACGAATCCTAACTTTGACTCGAACATAATCTAGCTATGTGATTGTGTTATCTTGTATCAATAGTTTGAACTGATTCTAATATCAAAATATAACGAAATGGTTTTCGATTCTTTGGTTTGAACTCAGATCATTCGGTATATTAAACTACGGCCATACTATCACTTGGTCAACAAGGCTTTAGGGTTTTGCTTCTTTACTTGCCTATAAGATTTAGACTTAGCTGCCAAGTCTAAATCTTATAATGGATTTGATGATTGATGAGAAACAAACATAAGGGCTCCCCAGAATTACGCCCAATTATGGGCAATTGACTATTTTCTAAACCCAGAATATATAGATTGCATAATCAATGGCATAAGTTAATGATCATTTGATTGAAGATACTAAAATTTAAAAGGGATATGGGACCAATACTAGGATTTTACTTCTGCATAAGAATTACTGATATTTGTCTCTCGAATAAAAGTAAACGACCTAGTGGCGGCAGCAACGAAGAAATTAGGCTTTCAACCAACGTCCTTCTAGAAAATCCAATAATGGGTTTTTACCAGTTTTTCTTCTCGTTGAATATTTGGTCATCATGTGTCATTATATCTAATAATTTGCGGATGCAAAACAACTTAGACAAGGTCTTGATTAGGGGGGATGAAAATGAAAACAACTAGCTAGGCTCAATGCCTCGGTGATCATCAGTCAATTACCTACTTATCTTTTACTTCATGATAGACTCTTCAGAAGAGTTAACCATTATGTCTAAGGAAAATATACTTAGCGTTATTGTTTAATTAGTTTAGTTTAGCACTACTTGCGGGTTCAAGGCATTTCTTAGTTTTGGCAAATAGCTTTTAATTAGGGTTATTTGATGCTCTAGGGTTGACTCATCTACGTAGGGTGATTCTAGAAGTGGTTAATAATGATGAGTTGCGGTCTTGTCCCTTCTTACTTGGTTCTTGATGGTTGGTTCTTGGCCCTCCTATAAAGATAATATTGAACATAGTGCTTCATCTTATGGTCTTCAGCATAGAGATTGTTTAGTATCTACTAGATAGTTCTATTAGGTTGTTTTGCATGGTTTAATTTTCACGTAGCCCCAGCAAGCCAATCGTATTATTGTTGTTCCTATTCTCATTTTGTGATTAATCAAATATTTCTCATCTTTTGTTCAAATAAAAAAACATATTTAGCAACTTTTTTTATTTTAGCTCTTTATCTATTTCAGTTTTTAAGATATTTTTAAGTTAACTAGCTAAATTTATTATGACTACCTTTTAGCTATCTCGCTCTTCAAATATAAGGAGCAAAATGAGGCTCTATATACTTTAATATATTCCTTATAATGTAATACATTCATTTTAAGATATTTTATGTGATATATAAATACATTTAAATTATTTAATCTTCATTTAAATAATAATATTAATTTAATATTAATTAAAATAAAGAACATTGATGCAGACGTATTTTTAAAGTAGATAGCTAAAATGACATTTTAACTAATTTGACTAAAATTTAGGATGGTGCTAGTAACACACTTTTTTTACAATTAACACACCCCAACTATGGCTCGATTTCCCCTTACCTTTTTCTTATATGCGCCGAAGGTCTCTCACGCATGTTGTGCATAACGAGATCAAAGTCTGCACGGTGTGACAACTGTGACGGGTGCACCACCGATCAGTCATTTATTCTTTGCTGATGATTTATGAGAGCATAGATGGAAGAATGTGCTAAATTGGCTAAAATTCTAAAGTTATATGAGGAGGCTTTAGGTCAGTGCGTGAGTTTGGAGAAAAGCAATATTTGTTTTTCAATAAATGTTGCTAGAGACACACAAGAAGGTTTGGCGGATTTGATGGGGGTTAGAAGAGTGGATAAGCACGACAAATATATTGGTCTTCCAAAAGAAGTTAGTTATTCCAAAGCTGAAGCTTTCTAGTTTGTTATAGAGAAAACTCAAGGCAAGTTGAAGAACAGGAAGGATAAGACACTAAGCTTGGCTGGTAAGGAGGACTTGATTAAAGCAGTGGTGCAGTCAATGCCGACTTATGTCATGAGTTGCTTCGAGCTCCCCAAACATATGTGTATGGAAATGCACCAATGTATGGCAGAGTTTTGGTGGGGAGTTGCATGAAGGGGGAAAAAGATACATTGGCTCTCTTGGGACAAGCTATGCGCCTCTAAAGAGAATGAGGGTCTGTGTTTTCGTAATATGGAACAGTTTAATCACGCTTTGCTAGCTAAACAGGGATGGTGGCTTGTGAAATATCTAGATTCTCTCCTAGCCAATGTTCTAAAACTCGCTAGTCGCTAGTCGGTCGGCCGTCCGGGGACTAGCGAGTAGAGGAGTACTCGAGGAGTACTCGGTTTTTAATTTTCAGATTTATTTTTATTTTTAAAACATATAATTCAAACCTTCCATACTGAAGTTATCAGGAAATAGGTTAGGTTTCAACAATCTTCTCCTTTTGTTATGATTTTCCGATTGTTGCATAAGTAAAGAGGCAAACCCTAAGTGCTCCAGGATTCCTCTTGAGGTAGTCATAATCGGCTCTAGCCCAGTAACTGTGGTGTCCTGGTTGCAATAGTTAATAAACTGATCAGAGGATGCAATTTTTTCATTTTTTTGGTAAACAGTAGATCGTTACTACCTATTCAATGGGCAAAGGAGGGGATAAAAGAAAAATGAGAAGCAAATATTGTTTGCAAAATGGCATCAAAATCTTGTACACATATGTTGTAGTCATTATGTCTTAATAATAATAATAATAATAATAAGAGCTCCCAAGCTCACTGGGTTTCAAAAAAAGTAGAAATGCTCTAATTAAATGAGTAAAAAAATATGTTGTTCTCATTATCGGCCTATTAGTTATATATAATTCACTAACATATACTGGACGACCCCTAAAATTACCATAAATGACTTGGGCGACAATCCAACCTTTTTTTAAAGATAAATATTCATATAATAATAATAATAGCTATTATAATCATGAGAGATATCGGTGGTGGACAACACGTCCCCACACGCCTCTCTTCCCACATACTAGCGATTATATGACCATGAACCGAAAAGGGTCCACATGCAACCTACTCTAAACCCCATCTAGAAGCCTCGATGCCTTCTTATAGCCAACCTCAAGAAGAAAGAACCCCGCCAAACATTATATACCAAAACCGCCAGCATATATGCAGAGGCAGCCTCTCAATTACATTGACAGCAAGAAACCATCGATATTAACACCCATAGTCCCTGGACATAACGCTAACCATGGCCCAACCAAAACTACCAAACGACACCAACTAAAAGCCTACCACCCTCGCCTAAAAGGGAGGGACATACTCGTACAACCGGAGGGACACAAACAAATCCAAAAACCAAAACACCTAAACTAAGAACTAATAAAATATAGAAAAAAACCAATGAAAAAAACCCAAAGCTAGGCGTAGAAGGAGCTCTGACCCAACCAATCCATTAAACCCCAAGGGCACCCGCTTCCGACCCGACCCAAAGTATCACCGTCACTTGATCATCGGTCTACTGTCCCACCCCTTGGTCGTCCACCCTCTATAAGCAACCGTTGTCATCACACATAGAGGAATAGAGGCGCTACCATTCATTATCTCCAATCAGATCAGAGGTCTACCAACTCGAATTCAATCTGATCGATCACGCAACCACGATCTCCCCATCAGCTCGCACCACCGACTGTTCTGCCCTGCCGCCTCGTTGCCTACAAACCTAGGCGACATCGTTTTTCCTTCGCCCCCTGTCAGAGCAAGAACACATAGAATACAACAACAACAATGGCTTCTTGGTTCGTACTCCTCTACAGATAGCGTCATTCGATTCACCATAGTACAACTAGCCAGCAGGACACAACCCCCAACTGGTTGCCCTCAATCCCCCGTCGACAACATCAATAGTTAAAAAAAGTGATCCATTATTGGAAGGGGGCTGTATGTATGTATATATATATATATATATATATAATCATGGTACATTTTATTTCCATGAACAAAAGTGGATAAGCTACAATTAAGACGTGGGAGATAGGCAAAATAGCAATTGACTTAATCACCCCAACGTGTGGGGATTTATAGGGAATTCGGAAGGGGTTTAACTCAATGACTAAAATTTTGGTGATTACAAAAAATTTGATTCTCCAAAATATGAAAATTTTAACGGAAATTTTGGAGAAATATTGATTGTAGTAAAAAAATTAAGAAACTTGACAAAAATTTGAAAACCAAGGAAATTTGAGAGTTGTTTGTTTCTATATTATCTACTATATTTGAAAAGAAAACTTTGAATAAACATTGATCTATAAAGAGTTGTAGTAGTTTAAGGGAAAAAAATAGTATTGAATTGTTAATAATTCTTAAAAAAAAAATTAAACATCTTTTTTTTAATGGATGAAAATCTAAAGGGATGCTAAATCATCATGTTTTATATACATATGATACATTTCACATTGAATTACATAAGTAATTTAGAACCACGTAAAAGACCTATGAGGTATAAAAAATTTACTAACTTTATCATCTCTATGTATAGTCTTCAGTATATTATGAAGAATAGTTATTAAATGATACGAAGAGAATAATGAAAAATGGAAGTCGAGGATCATGAAATGGGTAAAGGATTAAATTGAGACATTATGTAGGATTTTTTTTGAAAGGTCGTTATGGAAATTTTGACTTGCTGGTAATTATAAATAGGGTATCAAGAACTGTAGGTAAAAAATAGTATAAGATGGTAGTAAATTAGACATTTACATAAGTTTTTACTTTTTAGATTCTTGAAAAAAATGAAATATATATCTAAAAGATGCAAAAATGAATAGCTTGGATGCTTAACAAGGTTGGTTATGGCAATGGTCTTGAATCTTCCCATCCAGGGTTCAAAACTTGGTTTTTGTTGAAATTTTATTTTGGAGGAGTTAAGGAGGACACGTTGGCGACTTGGCTCTGCCTTCAAGGTAAATTGGCCACCTGGCTTGTAGTCACGAGTCAGTGGCATGGCTCTGAAACCGGGGTATTATAACCAAAACACGAGAAAACCAATTTAGAACCCTTTATTGCCATTTATAGCATTAGTAAATATGGTTCGGTCAATCCAGGGACTTAAGGGTGTTCCTGCAATAAGAGTTAGTGACATTTTACACAACAAACATAATTACACAATTACAATTTATAATTTACACGAACTTAAGGGGGGTTTGAAAGATATTTCTAAAAATCTAAATACCAAAAATAAATCCTAAAACTAACATATACACATGTGATCATCAACCAAACACATAACCAAGTCAGAAACACACAAGTCACATGTAACAAAAATCGTAAATAACAAGGAGCAGCAAGTAGCATCGAAAATCTTAGACATTCATTCTAATTCCAATTCTAATTAGAGACCACCAACGATTCATCTAATCGTTAAGACTTCTAATATATTTTAATCAACTCCAACGTATAATGCTAAATTATGCTATTCGGTTTAGAGACACACCAGCGTAGAAATTAAATACGAAGAACACATAAAACACAATAAGCCGAATTGGAGACATGTAACATGTAATAGTGTCACCTATCATATTAACATGCATATTTTATGAATGCTTACCCCTAATAGATAATCTAGAATGAAACAACTTAGTGTATGAATCAATCCAAATTTACCTTATCACGTGAAATCGTAACCTAGAAAACTATCATGGCTTAGGTAACCTCTAAGCATTGATTTTGATGCACAAATTCATGAAAACAAACCAAAACAAATACATAAGAATATCAAAACCTACTGCCCTTATCAAATACTAAAATCGAAACATGATACAAGTTAAAACAAAACACAAAACTAACTCATGAAATCAAAAACATGTCTTGCATTTAAAACTGAAATTTCAACAAAGTATTCTTACATAAAATCATAAATTATAAAACCAAGAATAAGATACAAAGCCAAGGTTGAGTCACACATTATAAACCTTGAAGAAAAGCCTCTAAGAGTGACAAGAATCGGATAAATGAAAGGTAGTGTTTAGATGGAGTTTCAGCTGTGTATTTCTTGAAGAACTTTGGTATGTGTTTTGGCAAGGCTGTATGAATGGTGAGATGAAGATTTACTGTCCTTGAAGTCGTGTTTTATATAGAGGAAAAACCCTAATAGGCCAGCCACAAAGTTGAAACCAAGTTGGTTTACGTTTCCCTAGTTTTTCTTAATTCGACAGAATGACCTCCGTCTGATGATTATGTTATAACTTCTGCTTGAAAATAGTTATTTAGGTGATTATAATTGATTTTGAAACTAGACTCTCATAGCTCTCTATTCATATATGACACGTTTTCTGATTCGTTGTGAGCTGTCCTAGAGAGTCGGTTAAAGTTGACAGACGTGTACTGGAATTTTTTCGGAAAATAATCAGGGTTTTAAGATTTAGATATTCCTTGGATATTCTGCCGAATTTTGATATTCTTCTCCTTATTGGACTTGGTTTGGACCTCTCCTTTATGTATATGGTGACTTGGACCAGTTAAATTGCTTCCCTATGT
This sequence comes from Comarum palustre, assembly GCA_951800085.1. Classification (NCBI taxonomy): domain Eukaryota; kingdom Viridiplantae; phylum Streptophyta; class Magnoliopsida; order Rosales; family Rosaceae; genus Comarum; species Comarum palustre. The sequence goes on from OX637578.1 coordinate 16,321,554, forward strand.
CCATTGGGAATCCTTCCTCTCGGCAACGGTAAGTACTCTGTTCTGGCAGTCTGACCTTCCGGCACTAATTCAGGCATAACTCTCTCCAGAAAAAATAGATATGGATGTTATTCAAAATGTTCTGGAAACTAGACTCAAACAGCTTTTTGTGCATGTATGGTACATCATCTAATTCCTTGTGAGTCGTCTTGGAGAAATTCTAGAAGTTAGGTGATGTGCCTAGAAAATTTCTGCTGAAATTGCATTCTCTCGGCCTCTCCATGTTGCTGCCTTCCATAGCTCCAATTCTCTTTATTCTTTCTCTCATAAACTCTTCTACATGTCACCTAAGTATCAGAGAAGTTAAATCAATTTATGACAATGCAAAAGCTTTACAGAATCATCAAAACATGTCAGGACCCCAATTTGAACCGGTTTTTTGTTATTTCATGTAACACTTAGTAAAATTCTGTATATCTCCTCTATGTTTAGCACATTTTCATCCTTACACAACCAAAGACTCTTGACTAAACAGTATGACTTGATTCTACACAAATAAGGGTTAAACAAAGTACAAATGGAGACATAAACATATTAAGAACGTAGCACTTTGTGCTCCTATCAGTCAGAGTGTCAATTCTCTGAAATATTTTGAAAATGTAAGCCACATGTTGAAAAAATCGTCAACAATCATGAAATTTCAGGATTTTAAGACTAGAATTTTCAGTCATATTAAAACTCATTAAGATATTTATAAGTGTGATTTAGCAATTATAAACTTAAACGGTTTATGTTTGACAAATTTAGTTTGTTCATTATTTTAAACAAATTTGAACCTTAACGATTATTAATTTAGCTCAAAATTTATAAAGATGATCTATTTATATAACCTTAAAAGCTGAATTTATAAAATACTAAAATATGATAGAAAATGATTTATTTATATTTTTTCTTCCTAGTTAGGATCGAAAAATGAATTTTTTAACCACAAACTAAAAATTCCTCAATTTAAATGTCGTTATTCATGGATGCTTACAGGGTTGCTTTGTGGCACAAATTAAAGGGTCCCGGTTGCCAAGCAATAATTCACATAACATAATGATAATTATAAAATTCCCATTCATTCCGTTTTGTATACTCTCTGTATCTCTCTAGGGAGAGAACCCTATCATTAAAGCCTGCATCACTTCAATTATTGCAATGATCCCAAAAGCATGACATATCTGACCTGGTCACATCCTCTTTTGGATGTACATTTTAATTACTACGAGCTAACCCACGCGCGAACTGGGGTCCACACTCCCTATCTAAACAACTAAATTATTGAAGATTTAGAGAATAAAAAAAAACAGAAACGGAGGACGGACTCCATTGGATGCCCCTTGGCTTTTGGTGTGGTTTCCTCTCCTAGCAAGCATAAGCTAGGTGCTTTTTTTTGTTTGAACAAACATAAGCTAGGTGCTTAAATGACACAAAATTAACTTGCCCCCGTAAACTATGCGAAAGAAAAAAGTGATTAGCGTAAAAGCTAGGGCTTCTCTTGGAATCGTAAAAGATTTTCACTTTGTCTACTTCAACCAAAACATATTTATAATAGTCAATGACCCCCCAATCACTCATGTTGTTTTTTGTCACCGATGATCATCATTCGACATCTTACGTAGTTGATTAATTGTTATTTTGATCTAGATTTGTCATGGTTGGAAAATGCATGAGTATATCATATAGATAACACTAGTTTTCTCATGGTAACTAATTATTCACAACTATTTGCTAACGGGTTGTATCTGGTCAAAAAAGTTCACCTGTTACAAGATATAAATTTAAATCCGATCTATTTAATAATTATGTCAGAAATTTAAACTTAAACGCAACAAGTTTCTTAAACGGGTTACCCGTTTCTAACCCGTTTTACCGATTTAATAATTAAGTCATGTCTTATTCGATAAAATGACCCATGACAACTATAACATATTTAATAAAATAAAAAACATCACTTTATTATATTGATTAGGAACTCCATAAAACATAATTTTATAACTCATGAATAATCAAATCCAAATTTCCAAACAATTGAGAAAAAAATCTAAATTTCCAAAATACAGTCAAACATCTAATCTGAAATTAAAAAACATAATCTATAATTAAATTTGAAGTTTAACTTTGAATGTGACTAGGCTCATCTAATAAACGTGTTATGTGAGTTCATTTCGTGTTTGGCGGGTTGACCCGCATTTAACCTGTTTATTAAATGGTTCATGACAGGTTGACCCATCGTTGACCCACTTTTTAATTTGTGTTGGTTTCGAGTCGAGTTGCAAGGTCGTGTTGAAATTGACAACTCTATGTAGTATGGAATGATATGGTTAAGTATAGTAATGTATTAATGTATTATTTGTTTGTAGCTTTTTACCTTTGCAGAATAGTAGTATATCGTAGACGTTTCTTTTACTCGATAATATATCAAGAATGATTGAGTTTTGTAATTTCATAATAGGATACACAATATTCAATTCACTGATATCGCGAATCATAATTTTTTTTCCCTTCTAGGCATGTTCATGGTGAAATTTGCTTCCACGAACAACCGGTTTTTCGTGGCCTGTCAGCACCCCTTGAGTCGGATGCAAACATGATCTTCTTCTCTTGCGCGCTTCTGACTTCTTCTCCAAGAAATTGAGTACAAATGTGATTAAACTTGTAGCAAGCTTCTTTACATAAACCAGAATAAGCCTTAATAGATTTGTCTAGGATTTTGCTCCACCTCTGTAGATTGACATATCTTATTTGAGCCGCAAAGGTCAAGCATAGCTATGGTAAAGATAGAGCAGGATATTTGCTAAGGTTTTGAGGCCTTAACAATGGTTTACAGGAATTCGCCGAGCAAAGATAGGCTAATGAGTGAAGCGGTTGACTTCTCAGCAAGGATCAAAATGTACATAACTTTCAAGTATGGATCAAAAGGCTACAAAAGGACAGTGGAAATCTTTTTGTATGGGTGTTGGGCGAGAATGCTCGATATTCGCGTATAGCAAATAGTTTGTGTGTTGAATTGGTTGTCCTTTACTCATTCTCCTCGACCTCCTTTTATAGAGAACTAGAGCTTGTATTCTTACAGATTAAGACATATCAGACCTCTATCTTAATCTTACTAGGAAAAAAATTTCTTTACTCGGATCGTGAATAAATCCTTAATAGATTCGTAAATCTAGACCATAGATATCGATCCTACAAACTTACATAACCAGACTCGTCCTATAAACTTAGAGAGAATAACATAGAACTACCTTAAAAAGATACAAAACACACATAACCCATATTGAAAAAGATTTATACAAAGAAGGATAAAAGCCGAGTCCCAAAGTAAATGATTACAGGGGTATCTGCAATTTTTGTTGTTAAATTACCAAAATATTCAGTTTACAAACAAAAATCACAAACTTTGCGATCATTCTCTTCCAAAACCCTTGTCTGACCCTCTCCTCTGATCCAACCTTTTATTTCTACCGATCTGAACCCCTCTCTCTCTCTCTATCTCTCCATAACAAGGCCAGCACACTGCCAGAGATAGACGTCGTCGCTCGATCCCCTACGACAGCATTGGTATTCGTTTTCGCTGCCCGATCGACGTCAGAGCTGGAGGAGTTAGGTATTAATGTCGCCGACCGATTGACGCCACCGCTCGATCGATGGTCGCCACTTGATCAACTACGCCAGATGGAATCCGGAAGTCAGGGAGCTTTGCTAGATCAAAGCTAGAGTCTAGGAATTAGATATCTATGTCGTCCATGACGGCGACTACGAAATGGATGCTTGAGGGATCCCAAGGTGGAGATTAGAAGTACCAAAGGGGATGAGGTCAAGGAGCTAGCTCACTCTCACCGAAGGATGACTCTGTTTCTGGTTTGTATGATTGTGTGGTAAGTTAAGTTTTCCGATTTGTGTTAATTTGGAGAAATGTAGGTGAGGTAAACGGAATTGTGGTAATGTGATGTTGATTGTGTAGCTTTCTTATTGATCCTAAATTTGGCTACAATTTTTTACAAAACTGAGTGTTATAAATGGTAGTAGTAGCAAGATTGAATGATGAGGCAATGGCAGCAAGAATGGATGATCGACAGTAGCAGAAAGAATGGACGATGAGGTAGTAGCAGTAAGATTGAAGACAATAGCAGCAAGATTGATGACGAGACAATAACAGTAAATTGAACAAGTAATAGCATCAAGATTAGACGAAAGGAATAGATGATCAAACAGTTGCAACAAAGTTTAAAAAACTACAGTAGCAGTTCGACTGGACGACTAGTGTAGTAGCAGCAAAGTTGGACGACAGTAGCAGCAACAGCCAGATTGGACGTTTTGTTTTTTCATGTGGGGTTAGTTTTGTAAAATTACTTCATATGACGTTTTGCCACATGACATGTAAAATAAGAATTTATCTTTAATTGTTAAAAATTATCTAATTTATTTAATAATAATATAAATGAGTTTATTTGTGGTTTGAATGTTTTTGAAGGGGTTATAAGTCTTATAACTTATATGTAGTTTGCTAATAATAAGCTTACATAACCGGACTCGTCTAAAAATATTAATATAAAAAACAAAACCCGAATTTAGGATTTCTTCTCTATTCCCCTATCATGCTAGAAAAGCTGGCCTGTTTGGTTGCCGAGAAAATGGAATTGGGTGTGGCTCCACCCAAAGAGTTGGAATGAAAGATAGGTCACTCACACAACAGAAACAGAGTCGGTAAAGTTGCACTGCTGCTTAGCCCTCCCCTCCCTAGCTGCTGCTGCTGCTGCTGCTGCTGCTGCTCTCTCTCTGGTTGGTGAGTCAGCGGTCCAAAGCTAAGAGTCATCAGACTCATTTCATTTCAACCCACACAAGAGACGATGAGAAAAAAATTAAAAAGAAAAAAGAGAGAAGGTTATTGGAACCTGGGGAAACCAGTCGACTTTTAGCTTAATCGGCTTCTTTCCATCATTTGAATACGAACAAAAACCCAACAGTGCATGGCAAAACCTTATCATTGTGTATTTGGTAATAACAACACCCCGCATCATTCTCCCTTCATATTACCATCATCATCTCATCTTCTTCATCATCATAATATATATTTTAAAAAAAACAACATGCCCCCATCATTTTAATGCTGTCTATCGATTACTCATGAGTTTTATAACTATGTTTTAATTGATTGTTTTCGTATATTTTGGTCATGATAATTCTGGCCCTTGTTTGGTAAGAAAAAGAAAGGACAATTATTTAACAAACACTGGGGACGATAATCACTTGCGTTCCAAACCATTTTCAAAAATAAAATAAAATAAAATAAAATAAAATAAAATAAAATAAAATAAATAATAATATTTGATAGAATAAAGCATTCTTTACCCAAATCCTATTATTTTCTGCACAAAAGTCAAATTGATTTCAATCTCTCATGTATATACCAGTTTCAGTTGATATGTCATTTTCACATAAAGATCTCTCATAGATAGCAACCATATATCTCTCTCATAATAGTCGTGTCCAATATGTCTTTTACGAATTAGAATTGCATTTTTACTAGATTTTCAAAATTTTGATTTATTTTAAGAATGTTCGAGTAGTTAATATTTGTTCCTCACTCCCTCAATAAATGATGATGGGATTACAATGGTTCATCTTCCCGGTTTGGATATTTTCATAATAATTAATCCATTAACATAACCTATTTATCATCAATAAAAACAATCTTTTGCAATAGAAGATCCAGGAGCATGCATGCGCTAATAATATTTTGACTACCAAAAGGATAAAAACATGGATAAATTACATATGAGTAATTTACTAAATTTTAAAACAAAAAAATTAACTTTTTATATTTCTTATACAAATTAGGACATGAGTCAAAACCCAAAAACAAGTTGTGACAGATCTTATCCGAATTTCTTTACGAAAAAAACCAAATTGTTCAGTTTTTAAATATAATTACACAAAATGCCACTCTCCTCATACTCACTGTGAGACCCCGTAAGTTTTTTTACAGTGGTTTACGACGAGTTAATGAGGTTTAAGTCGCACTCGGTAACTTAACAAGTTAATGATCACGTTCATTTTCGAGTTTTTTCTAAACTCTTCAGATTCCTCATTTAAGGACTCGATGTTGTAGTATGTGTTGACAAAAGTCTCCCGGTATTTTCAGAATATTTTTCGGAGCTTCCGTCTATTTTCTACAAATTTATGAAGTTTATGGTAATTTTTAATTATCATTCCGGTAAATAATTTATACCATTTCAGATATACATTTTACCCTTCTTTAAATATGGGCCGTTGGATCTTCTCCAGATTAAATCTCAGTCATCCATTTCGCTTTAAATAGAGAGATGGAGGTTTGACTCGGTCAAAACTCCCCCTCTCGTCACTCTCCTCTCCCTCTCGTTTGCTCTGCCTTCCCCAGTGCGACGGTGACACCTCAGGTCACCACTCGCTAGCAGACCACCACCAACCTTCTCCTCTCTTCCTCTACTTCCTAGCCTAGTCTTCAGATTACCTAGACGTCCACCCATGGCGGAGATCAAGCATCACTGTGCTTGATCGGTTTCGGTGATTCCCGACGTTTCAGGCCATGGTTCTTCTCCTCTCGACTAGTTCTATAAGCCTAAGTGATTAGTTTGTTCGTTTGGTTTAGTTTCTGAAAAGTGGATTTTGGGCAGAAGAACTCCGACGAGGTTAGAAACTCCGGCGAAGACTTATAAAGGTTTCTGGGTCACTTATCGAGCTTATGGTGACCTTGTTCGTCATTCTCTGCAGCTAGGTATGCTTCTTTTCCTCCTAGCTCAAATTCTCTAAAGTTGATGATTTTCTGGGTTTATGCCGAACTCGGCAAAACTCTATGGTCCAAGCTTAGATTGTAATTATGTTGTGCTGTTTGAGATTGGCTTTGGTTTTAGTGAAGAGCAGGAGGAGCAGAGAAATCATCTCGACAGTGAGTAGTGAAGGTTTGGGTGCAGAAAGCAGTTTTGGTGCAGCCTTGGGTGTGAAGATTAATGTGGGAGCAGCTTGCTTCATTTTGGATTGAAAGGTGAATCCCTTAATTTAGAAAGAGTTTTGATTATTTGGTTAGGTTGAATACTAGGAGTCTTGTGTATAATTGAAATGGTTATGCTTGTGTGTAATGCAGTAAAGTGTGATTAGTCGAGGTGGGCTAGGAGATATGGTTTGGGTAGTTTGGATTTAAAGTTTAAGGAATAAGGTAATTGGAGTTGTAGAGTTTTGTTAAGTCGTATAACGCATAGTTACGGAAAAGTCGTAAAAAGAAAGTACATTTTGGGAAAGTTTCCATTAAGGGAAAGTTTCCATTTTGGGAACGTTTCTGTTTTTGAAAAGTTCTATTTTTGGAAAGATGGTTTAGTAAAGATTTGAAGTTCGACAAAATTTGGTCAAATGTTGAATTGTTATCGAAAAATGGTAACTGAAATTCTGAAAATGTCAAGTTGACCGTTTTAAGTAAAAATGGGTGATTCACATTATTGATAAATCGACTCAAGGTTAAAAATTTGGTTTTAGACATGTGTTGGGTGTCCATAGTAATTCAACGAGTTACAATGTGACAACCTAACGTCAAATTAAAAATGGTTAAAGGAAGTTTGGAAGTTGAATCGGATTTCCGCCAATTAAGCAAAGAGTCGATAATCGGTAAAACAAGTTAAAAACGTTAAAGAGTTATAAAAGGAATTGGTTGATCAACTTGGTCAATGTTGTCAATCCTTGTCAAACTAGGAATGATGAGGTCAGTTGGACTGTTATTGTTACTTCGTTGCTAAGCTACTATATTCTGCAGTGATTCATCGGACGAGTTAGGTTACGCGGAGACCTCGGGTTACCGAGGTAGTACTTGGAAGCTTAGAGCTTATGTAAGGAACGACAATTCCAAATAGGGAAAGCTAATCCCCTCTTTGTTAGTGGTTTCGCCTATATATGAAAGTGCATTTTTTTGTATGCTCCTGGTCGATGCCTCGGGAAAGTTTTTAATATATTATGTGATAAATGATTAATGATTGGGCTAAGAAAACCTGAGGCTAGACGTAAATGATTTTATGTGAGGATTCAGATCGAAAAATAGTACCGTTGTCTTGATTTTTGGTGCTTGGCTTGAGAGTGACGGGACCTAGTATATAGTACTCCCACGATGTCGATGACCGTGAACCTCTGGAGGGGTAATGCCCTTTTTATATTTTTCTCCCGCTTACTCCCGTCTCGTATAGAGTTAAGCGAGTCGTAAGTGTGGCGTGCTACTATGAGTGATGAGTTGGGAATTTGCTGTAAATGGACGTTCTCGCTACTATTTGTCTTCGGGCGCATAAGTAGTTGGCCCGGTTTACTGTATTGACAAACCCGAGATTCGGCCACCTAGATCCATGAAGCCTTGTAGGCAGTATTTGTACACTGAGCGCTCTGACCCTTGTTTTTAGCATACAGCATAGTTTTCCTCCTAAGATATAAAAGATGATTTTGTGTGCCAAGATTTTCTAAATGGTTTTATTTTGAGCTCATATCTATATGTATATGTATATATGGTTTTATGGATTTCAAACCTATCATTGGTGGGCTTATATGTGAGCACGCGAGGACGATGCTCACCCCTACAACAGGTTATTTGCAGGTTTTGTGTACTGTGACATGATAGATAGAAGGAGCTATGTGTGTGGTCTCATTTCCTACTCGGTATTTGGTCCAAACCGTACTCATTTTTCCTGCTCTACCCTTCGAGCCATTTTCCAGAGTATTTAACAAAAATTATAAAGGTGTCTTCCCAAATTTTTCCTGCTCTACCCTTGTTATATGTTTTTATTGTTGTCGCTAAAGTTTTTAATCGGGCCTTTAATTTGTCCATCTTCAGTGAAATTAGAAAAACTCTGATAATTGTTTTAAGAAAGTGTGATGGTGCCACTCAAGTTTAAAAATTTATTTTACCTACTAAATCGCTATGACTTTAGGTTAATCAGTCGTCGGCACGTCCTTCGGATGTGTTTGCTTCTTATTGGCTGAAATTCGTGACCACTGTAACTCCTCCTCCAGGGGTGCTACACTCACTCCCTCATCTTGCTTTTTTTGCAAATCCTCGACGTTCTCTCTCTCTCTCTCCACGTTTGCTCATATCGATCTTTTTTCCCTTTCTCACTTTGTAACCCCAAATCCCACTTCGCCTTCCTTCTTGTCCAGCAGATCTACAATCAAGGTTCTAAAACTCACTAGTCGCTAGTCGGTCGGCCGGCCGGGGACTAGCGAGTAGAGGAGTAGTCGGGGAGTACTCAGTTTTTAATTTTTTGAATTTATTTTTATTTTTAAAACATATAATTAAATATAATTTTTTAAAAGGTAATATAATGTCCAAAATAATAAAAATAGTTAATAAAATGCCGAGTTTGGTCGATTTTTTCTGAGTTAGGCCGATTTTTTCTGAGTTGAACCGATTTTTTTACCGAGTTGGGCCGATTTTTTACCGAGTTGAGCCGATTTTTTCCGAGTTGGGCCGATTTTTTCCGAGTTGGGCCGACTACTCGACCGATTTTCTTCCGTCCGACTTTGTACTCCGATTTTCTTAAAATCGTCTCGGGAGGACGCCGACTAGCGAGTACTCGCCGAGTACTTGGCCGACTAGGCCGAGTTTTAGAACACTGTCTACAATGATTTTCATCCTTCACTGACGACCATGGCCTGGTAAGCTTCATCGGCGTTAAAAAGCTCTTGGGTTCACCAAAATCATCGTCCGCAGTCACGTCGATCCTCAATCTCACTTGCCAAACGATGTTAATTCAGTCACAACGTCCTCGATGCCTAATCGGTGAAAATTCGTTTTCGTTCTCTGAGGTAAGTTAGATTGATTTTTGGGGATTAAATCTGTTTGTGCCTTTTTTATTCAGGAATTTGAGTAATTGGATATCAGTTCTTGAATTGAGGTAGTGCTTGAATTAATGAGGTTTTGGGATTCTTGTCATAGTATGAGGAAGGTTTGAATTGAAAATGAAAGAGGAGAATTATGGGATTTGGTTGCGTAGATGATGTTGCTACTGCGTCGTCATACGACATGCTGCTACTGCACGTCGTGGTGATGTGTGCTGCATTGCTGCTACTGCACAGTGATGGTGCTTGCTGCTATTGCGGTGATGTGATGTTGTGTGCTGTTACTATGACAACAACAGATTTTCGGTTGGTGACAATAGTAGGAAATTTTCCAATCGACGCACTAACAGTGCATTTTTTTGTCAGCGTAGAAGTACGTAGCATATTTTAGGTCGACGGTAGCAGCAGGTTCTGATCGGCGACGGTACCAGCTGGTTCTGATCGGCGACAGTCGCAGCGATAGTAGCAACATGTTTTTCGGTAGGCAACGGTAGCATCATAGTTTTATGTTGGCGGCAATAGCAATGGTTTTCTAGTCCGAGAGACAGTAGCAATGGATTTCCAGTTAGAGAGAGAGTAGTAATGATTTGACAGTTGGAGAGACAGTAACAATGAATTTCTCGTCAAAAAGTCCGTAGCTGTAAAATCACAGTGGGTTTCTAATCGAAAATGGAGTATGTTTTAAATAAAGACTAATTTGTAAATGTGTTATGTTCACATAACAAAAATATAACAACTCACACTAATTAATAATTTTTTCCTTCTTGTTTATTTAAAAATTTCTTATATAAATTTAATTATTAAATAATATTTTTTCTTAACCGTAATTTATCATAAAAACATGTATTTTGTGTTTTTATTTTTGGTCAGACTCCGACCCGATCTCTCTCTCTACTCTCGTGTATGAACCATTGGATATAATATAATTGATTCACGTGCGTTTGTCAACCTGGATTTGTCGGTCAATTCCTCTCATCACAGAACCAAAAAGAAAATCTGAAAATGAAAGGAGGTTGTGTTTCTGTGTTTACACATTGTATTATAACATAAAGGGATAGTGGATAGACATAAGACTATTTATTTACTTCGGTCTCCCTCTACTCATCTCTCCCATCCTCTCTCTCTCTTTTTATACTCCCCAAAGGCCCTCCTTCCCTTTCCACCATTATTTTTCAACCAACAATCAAAAATGGAGCTTGCTCTCAGCCTAGGCGATGCTCCAAAACAGTTTCTCTTCCTTGACAAAACCCCAAGCGTGGGCAGCAGCAAGGATCCAGGGTTTTGCATGGCCCTAGGAAGCAGGGAACGCTATGATCAAGAAGATGAGAGCAGTCGAAGAAGAAGGGTCTCTTCAGATCCACCTGTTCAGCTCAATCTCTTGCCTTCTGTTCCGGTCATGAAAACTCCTCCGCAGCTTCGGTTCCCGTGGCTCACTGATAACTGTAAGTAACTGAATACCCGTTCTTGCTTCTTCATTTTCTTATTTTCCTTTTTTTGTTGCAAGTTAAATCCATTTGGGTTGATTTTCTTGGCAACAAAACACGTCCCCAAGTCTTTATTTTTTGTATGCTCAAATGGCTTTTGTCTGAGATGGGATTTTGATTAGATGGGTACTTTTGCATTTTATTACAGTGGCAGTGTCCGAACCGGCCGGTCTGGATGAACCAGGAAAGGGGCTAGATGTGAACCAGTTCTCCTCGGTGGCGGTTAACGCCGACGAGGCAGAAGACGCGGCGGCGCAGCTCTCTTCTCCGAACAGCACCGTCTCGTCGTTCCAGATGGATTTCGGTGTTAGGAGAAGCAAGAGAGACTTGGATTTGGAGGTGTTCGAGACTGAGAGAGCGAGTTCAAGAGCGAGTGACGACGATGAGAACGGTTCGACTCGGAAGAAACTCAGGCTCTCAAAGGACCAATCGGCTTTTCTTGAAGAAAGCTTCAAAGAACACAGCACCTTAAATCCTGTAAGTCTAAAGGCTACAGAACAAAACCAAAATTCTACACCAAAGACTCGATCTTTGTTTTCTTTATAATTTCATTAATTTATACATGTAAGCAAGAAATCCGCAGTTTTCTTTATTTGTTGATTAATCTTTGAATGGATATTTTCGCAGAAACAAAAAATAGCTCTGGCAAAACAGTTAAATCTTCGTCCACGTCAAGTGGAAGTGTGGTTTCAGAATCGAAGAGCAAGGTATGTTTCATTTTTCTTGCCCATTCTGAATTTATTTTTATTGTTTACATAAATCTAAGGAAACCCATTACTGTTGTATTATTATTTGGGGGCATGTACTGTTGGATTTATTTTGTTGCTTGCATTGTTTGGTGAAATATTCAATGATGTAATTTGAACTGATCACGCAGGACCAAGCTGAAGCAGACAGAAGTAGATTGCGAGTACTTAAAGAGGTGCTGCGAAACACTGACAGAAGAGAACAGGAGGTTACAAAAGGAACTGCAAGAATTAAGAGCCTTGAAAACCTCTCAACCTTTCTACATGCAGCTTCCAGCCACCACTCTCACAATGTGCCCCTCCTGCGAGCGCGTCGTCACCACCGCCTCTGCCAACACCGCTACAACCAACGCAACCCCCAACACCACCGCCGTCAAGTCCTCTTCTCCTTCTGGTCTAACCAGTAACTATTCAAGGTTACACAGTCAAAGTCCCTTTGCTCAAGCCCAGGCTCACATGCAGCAGCCTCAGGTCCAAGCTAACAAAGGTGCTGCGTGATCGAGGAGGTCGATCTTTTAGAAGATCTTTCTAGCTTGTTGTACTCCACTGAACAAGGAATCCATTTGTATATATTTTTGGGTTTTGGAGTTTGGTTTCACTTTTATTTGTTTATTTTTGGGGGGTTTTCTGGATCTTCGCCTGTGTGGGTTTCTTCCTTGGTGTTTTAGAAACCGGAGAGTAGTTGGAGAAGGGTGATGATGATATATATTTGTTCATTGAGCTCATTGAGGATGATGAGAAAGTAGCTAGGAACGATTTTGTTAGCAATCAAACCCCTTCGTTTGTGATGTTTTGTTCTTTATTTCTGAAAGAGTATTAAAAAATTTCGCTCGGGTGATTCGAACTCGAACTCACTATAGATAGTTCCATGTTTATCATTGTATTATAAATACTTCGTCATTTGTTTGTGGTGTTCTTGATTGCACAAGTTTGTATTTTTCGTTATTATTAGTTTGTCATCGATATGATCGATCATAGATATGAAATATTATGGTGTGTACATTACTACATTAAAGGCTGGTCACGCTTATCCAATGTTCTCATTCATCATATGCATATATGAGAATAAAGAGGATATGTGGGATTTTCTTGGTCCTATGAAAACTATGATGATTGAAGAACCCAGTACGTACCTACTGAGCAATATATATTTAATGTTCATCATATAGATCTTGCTTCTCTTGCCTGCTTGCTTTTGCCTTTTGGTTACGTCTTTTTCTTGTACAATATGTACATTATTAATAGCAGATCAACTCATGCAGCAGTAGAGTACCGATCTTTAGTATAAAGTGTAGTGGTCTTTACTCTAGTAGAAGTTTGGCTCCGTAGACAGTAGAGACTAATGTCTGTCACCACTCACCAGATACTAGTTTATAAACGCATCTTGTAATAAAATGTATAAATTGTTAGAAAAGATAGACATTATATTGTTTATAAATTAATAAAATAAAATAACAAAAATTAATTTTAATTATTTAAGTTGTATGAACATGAATAAAATCATAAAATGACAAATTGAAGATTTGAGAAGAAGAATTCAACCAATAGAAGTTTGCTGAGTCCCATGTATCACACGGTGTCTTTAAAACGAATTACGACATCCTAATCGGTGCAAGGACCTTAATGCTGCTTGGTCTCCCAGTATAAAATGACAATCAAGCTCAAGTTGTTGCACTACGAACAAGAGCTTCAACGAACTAAGAAGTGTCTTCAAACTATCACCAAAATTTAAGAGAACTGAATAGGAGTAAAGAAACTTTTTTGAAGAAGTGTTTGATGTTGGTGTGTTCAGAATGAAGGATTGGTGACATTTATATAGTGTTGGGAATCATCTACGAATTGATAGCTTTGTGTCTGTTACATACCAATTATGAAAAGCCTTAATAAGTGTTACAAAATGGTTAACAATCATAACTAGACTTAATAGGCATGTTACAGATTGATGTTGGTATTAAAATTTCTTAACAGCTTACAGACATGTGAAAGGTCAAAAAATAAAATCCGTCAGTTCAAACATAATATGGACTCTCGGACCACAAATTTGAGCTGAATCCGTGTCCGCATGTCGTGCGGGCCTAAGTGAAGAAATTAGGCTTCTGACTTGGGATTTGCATCCCCTGCGCATGCGAGAGAGAGTATGGGTGTTTGTCATGGTTACACATTCAAGGTGTGAGATTCTATTTAAAACTTTATTTCTCTCTCACTTTTCCAATGTGATACAAAGTTCATTTTCACATTTGAACTAACCATCTTAGGGTGACAATTTCGCATTCACCCCACAACCAAATTATGCATATGAATACATGATTTTATAGCCATCATTACAATGATTACAAATTCATGCATTCAATCATCTAATTAAAAGTGCAACTCACTTTAATTAGTTGGTTTAATTAATGGTCTTTTAGACCATTTTTTCAACAATTCCCACATGAATGAAAACTGGCCATCCAAAGACTCGATAGACTTGGTGATAGTTTTCTACGGTTGAGACCTATACATGATAGATAGGTTATGAGCCTTCGAACCCTTGCTTATGAAAACATGCTTACTTTACTAAGTAAATAGTAGACACGATGTCTTTAAACTATCCATTATTTGTGTAAATGATGGCATGTCCCACACATGAATCTCTATAACACATTCCAGTTCTCATTATTCTGTCCATTTTGGCCTTGGACACACGCCTGATTCTGCAAGAGTTTGACAAGAGTTGTACCCTCAACAACTCCTTTAGAAGCGGCCTCACTTATCTCTCGCATAGGTGATTTCTTAATTAAGAGTAACCCACATTACTCCTCTCGGTTTTACCGATGCATAAAAATCATTAAAAGCTTTTAGCTTAACCTCATTCCGTACTGGTATCACTGTTTTCATCATAGGAATGGACATGGGGTGAATCCCCACAATGATCCATCACAATCTCTACAATTTAGTTGTCCATTTTGAACCTAGGTTTTAGGATCTCCAGTCAGCAAGGTTGGGTATCAACTATAAAGATTTTATTCTTTCATGGGCTTTAGTCACATTCGTCTCGATGATTTATCAACAAGCTCTCTGTTCAACCATTTGGTTAGCGGATCCGTAATTTTTTCCTTAGATTTCACATAATTTATAGAAATAACTCCAATTGAGATTAGTTGTTGAATGATGTTATGTCGTAGTCGGATGTGACGAGACTTATAATTATACATCTTGTTATGTGCCATGTCAATGCTGATTGACTATCATAATGTATGCATATTGTAGGCACAAGTTTCGTCCACCTTGGAAAGTTCTCAACGAATTGGCGTAGCCATTTGACCTCCTCCCCATATTTTTCTGAGGCGACAAACTCATACTCCATTGTGGATCTAGTTATGATCGTTTGTTTTGAGGATTTCTATGACATTGCTGCACCACCTAGTGTGAACGCATATCCACTAATAGACTTTGAGTCTTTAATGTTAGATATCCAGTTTGCATTAGAAAACTCCTCTATGACAGCTGGGTACGTTGTATAGTGCAGCCCATAGGTACGAGTATATATTAAGTATTTCAATACTCTTCCAATCGCTTGCCAGTGCATAGCCCCTAGATTACTCGAGTACCTACTTAGCTTACTCACCACATAAGCCAAATCTGGTCTTGTACAACTTGGTAAGTACATCAGACTCCCAATTACTCTCGAGTATTCTAACTGAGAGACACTTTCCTCTTTGTTTTTGGATAAGTGTAAAGTTACATCTACCGATGTCATAGCAATTCCAGAGCCTTCATTGCCAAATTTCTAAAGGATATTATCCACATAATGTGTTCGGTTCTACACATGACTATCTGACGTTCTTGTAATTTTTATTCCTAAAATCACAACAACAAGTCTCATATCTTTTATCTCAAACTGAGATTGCAACATATCTTTAGTAGATTTGATCATTTTCTCATTGCTCCCCATAATAAGCATATCATCTATATATAGACATAAGATGACATATCCATCTTGTGTATCTTTCACATACACACATTTGTCACATTCGTTGATTTTATAACCATTAGTGATCATGACATTGTCAAATTTCTCATGCCATTGTTTTGGAGCTTGTTTCAAGCCATACAAAGACTTTACAAATTTGCACACTTTCTTCCCTTGACCCAGGCAGAAAAACCCTCAGACTGTTCTATGTCGATTTTCTCTTCTACATCCCCATATAAGAAAACAGTTTTCACATCCATTTGATGTATTTCTAGCTTACGCAAAGCCGCGATGGCAAGCACCATCTTAATAGAGGTCATTCTCATCACAATAGAATATATGTCGAAATAGTCCAGACCTTCCTTTTACTTGTATCCTTTTATAACAAGTCTTGCCTTGTATTTGTCTATAGTCTCATCTGTTTTCATCTTTCTTTTAAAGATCCATTTGGAACCAAAGGGCTTACACCCCGTAGAAGATCCAACAGTTCCAAAGTATGATTTTACAGAATTGAGTATATTTCACTCTTAATTGTCTATTCCATAACGACGCATCAGTGGACCTTATTGCCTCTGTATATGTTTGAGGTTCATCCTCAAGCATATATGTCAAAAAATCGGAGCCAAATAATTTTTCTATCCTTGCTCTTTTGTTTAGTCTAGGTTCTACATCTTCAGGATCTACCTCTCTAGGATTTACTTGTGCCTGATTTTCCTAAGTATTTGACTCAATTCTAGAAAAATTTGATTCTTTCTCAGATTTCCATAGAAATATATTTTCAAAAAATGAAGCATTTCTCGATTCTAAGATCGTGTTCTTGTGTATATCTTCAATTTCAAATTTTTGCACAATGAATCAATACGTGTTGCTATTTTCTGCATATCCAATGAACACACAATCAACCGTTTTTAGCCCATTTTTTTACTGTCTTAGGTGGAGGGATAGCTACCTTAACCAAACATCCCCACACTCGCAAGTAACCGTAGGATGATTTTACTCCTTTCCATAATTTAAAAGGAGTATTTTCTGTCTTCTGTTTGAACTTTATTTGAAAGGTAATTAGCCTTGAGAATGACATCTCCCCACATGTTGAGTGACAGTCCAGAACTTAAGCGCATTGCATTCATCATTTCCTTTAAGGTACGATTTTTCCTTTCAGCCACACGATTTGATTGTGGTGAATAAGGCGCAGTTCTTTGATGTATAATACCATTCTTAGCACATAAGTTAGCAAATGGTGCTTCATACTCCCCTCCACGGTCACTTCTTAGTACTTTGATTTTCTTATTGAGTTGATTTTCAGCGAAATTTCCCTATAACCTCCTTTTATTTTTCATCAAGTATACATAACAGTATTTTGTGCTATCATCTATGAATGTGACAAAATACTTGTTACCACTTGTTGATTCTGTTGATTTCAAATCATATACATCTGTGTGAATTAAATCTAGGGGTTTAGTGTTTCTCACCACTATTTGAAATGAGGTTCTAGTGATATTGCTTCAACACAAGTTTCACACTTATCATTAGAGTCGATTTTAAACATTAGTAAGTGTTCCATGTTAATTAACCTTCTCAAGGTATCATAGTTAACATGTTCTTGTCTACCGTGCCACAAATTGAAAGACACAAGCATGTAAGCAGAAGATGAAGCTCTAGCTCCATTATTGGTAATAGTCATTACAATTATTTTGAACATCCCACTAGCGAGATATCCCTTACCAACAAACATGCCACTCTTAGACAGAACAACTTTGTCAGACTCTATGACAATGCGAAACACATTAGTGCTTAGTAACGCACCAAATACTAGGTTCTTACGGATCTCTAAAACATACATGACATTGTTCAGGGTCAGGTCATTTCCTGAGGTCAGCTTCATGATTACCTTTCCTTTCCCCTTTATTGCAGAGGTAGCAGAATTCCTCATGTATAAAATCTCCCATTCCTTAACAAGCTCAAAAGTGGAGAACATATTCTTGTCAGCACAGATATGCTTAGTGGCCCCAGTGTCCAGCCACTAAGTCTTAGGGTTGGAGTCCACCATATTCACCCCAGACACCATAGCACACAAATTAATGTCGCCAACATCTTTGGTGACAGCTTCCAGCAGATTACTCTCATGCTTCTTGTTCCTTTTCTTGTTGCAATCTACAGACTTATGACAAACTTTGTCACAATTAGAGCACTTGTCTTCAATCCTTGCCTTCTTAAAAACACCTCATCTTGAGACAAGTATGGACCCCTAACCCTTTAACCTCTTGGTCCTTGATTGTTCAACAATATTGACCTTGGTAGTTTTGATCCAACTCCTCTTTTCATTCCCACGATTATCTTCCTCGATCTGAAGACGGACCTCCTGGTCTTGCATGCTTATCTCCTTACGCTTGTGCTTAAGGTAGTTGTTGAAGTCCTTCCATGCATGAGGCAACTTCTCAATGCAACATGCTACTTGAATGGGTCCAGAGAGGCCTATTCCTTCACTTTGCATCTCATGCATGATCAATTGAAACTTAGAGAATTGACTTATCACAGTTTTAGAGTCTACCATTTTCCAATCAAGGAAGCAGCGCACAATGAACTTCTTGGCCCCAACATCCTCAGTCTTGTATTTTTTCTCCAAATACTCCCACAAGTCTTTAGAGGTCTCTGAATGAATGTACACATTATACAAATTATCAGACAAACCATTGAGGTTGTAGTTCATGCACAAATAATCAGAGTTATTCCATGTATTTGCAACAACACAATTTTCCTCATCAGTGAGCACGGGGTGTGTCTCATTCAGGAATCTTGCAAGGTGTAAGGTGGTTAACTAGATTTGCTTGCCACTTCTTGAAATTCACTTCAGTAAACTTCTCAGGTTTCTCAGCATGAGAGACGGGTAGTGCGAGAGCAAGTGCAGTTGGAGGTACCACAGTTTGTATGGTGTTCTCACCACCATTGTTACCACTCGAGCCATTTCCTTTTTCGTTACTCATTTTTTGTTTTCTTTTTCTGAAACATACACACACAAGTTAGTATAATTTTTCAAAAATATAAACAGTATTTCGTTTTAAGATTGTTACAAAAGTTGGTAATTATATTGTTTATAAACTAACAAAATGAAATAACAAAAATTAATTCTAATTATTCAAATTTCATGAACATGAACAAAACCATAAAATGACAAATTGAGGATTTGAGAAGAAGAATTCAACCAATAGAAGTTTGTCGAGTCCCGTGTATCACAAGGTGTCCTTAAAACGAATTACGACGTCCCAATCAATGCAAGGACCTCAATGCCGCTTGGTCTCTAAGGATAAAATGACATTCAAACTCAAGTTGTTGTACTACGAACAAGAGCTTCAACGAAATAGGAAGTGTCTTCAAACTATCACCAAATTTTGAGAGAACTGAATAGGGGTAGAAAAGTTTTTTTTGGAGATGAAGTGTTTATTGTTGGTGTGTTCAGAATGAAGGATTGGTAGGCTTTATATAATGTTGGGAATCATCTACGAATTGATGGTTTTGTGTCTGTTACATACCAATCATAAATAACTTTAGTATGTTTGTTACAAAATGGTTAACAATCATGACCAGACTTAATATGTAACAAATTGATGGTGGTATTGAATTTTCGTAACAGTTTACAGACATGTGAAAGGTCAAAAAATAAAATCCATCAGTTCAAAAACAACCTGGGCTCTCGGGCCACAAATTTGAGCTGATTTTGTGTCTGCAGGTCGCGCGGGCCTAAGTGAAGAAATTGTGCTTTCGACAAAGATTACAAACTTATGCATGCAATCATATAATTAAAAGTGTAACTCACTTTAATTATTTGGTTTAAGTAATGGTCATTTAGACCATTTCCTACATAAATCTAGCTTATAATCATACTAAGTTTTTTTGTTTCTTTTCCTATCATCACAGAGGGTTTTTGATAACATTGATGGATTTATTTGAAAACAGAAAACAATGAATGAAGGAAGAAGAACGAAGAAGAAAGCGAATAAATTTTTAGGACTACACTGTTACTGAGTTAAATTCTACATAATGAAAAGAGATACTGCCAATTTAGTACAAATTTTTGGACTTCATTTCCCATTTCAACAATTTTTAAAAACATTGACAATTTCAACTTTAAAAAAAAATTGTGTCCATTCCAAAAAAAACTCTTTACAACTGTAAACAACGTATAATATTTCAATACTCATTCTACCCTCACCCATTAAAACATACTTAGAGAGAGAAAATGAAAGAGAGAGGAGACATGGTCGGCACCTCATCGAATCCGGTAACCGGAATTTAGAATTAAGTTTATTACCCCCTAATAAACTATCATTAAACCCCTAAACCACTTTCTATTGCCACAAACCAACTTTACTACCCTATAATAAACTCTCATTGAACCCCTAAACCTCATTCCTATTGCACAACCAACTTTACTACCCCATAATAAACTCTCACAGAAGCCCTACACCACATTTCTATCGCCACAGCCAACTTTACTATCTCTTAATAAACTCTAACTGAACCCTTAAATCGCATTCCTATTGCACAACAAACTTTACTACCCCCTAATAAACTCCAACTGAACCTCTAAACCACATTCTCATCGTCAATACCAATTTTACTACCCCTAATAAACTCTCACTAAACCTCTAAACCACATTCATATCGTTACAAGCAACTTTAATACCCCCTAATAAGCTCCTAATATATCTCTAAACCACATTCTTATCGTCACAACCAACTTTACTACCCCCTAATAAACTACCACTGAACCTTTAAACCACATTATTATCGCCAGAACCAACTTTACTACCCCTTAATAAACTCTCATTAAACCCCTAAACCACATTCTTATCGCAACCATCTTTACTACCCCCTAACAAACTCTCATTGAACCCGGAGAGAAAGAAAGAAGGTGATGATTGGGATCAAGAAGCCTTCGTGATTTTTGTGGCAGTTGTTGCTTGATATTCCAAACGACGACGACACGATTCAAGCGATGTTAATCGATAACAACAGCAGTGATCAGATGACGACACAACTATCGATGATGATGGCAGCAATTAATGACGATGGCAGCGATCACTGCAGCAACAACATATCGATGACAATGACACAACAACGAGCAGCGAATTCAATCATTAACGGCATCAAATTCGATCGATGATGACAACAGCGAATTCAATCGATGATGACAACATCAAATTTGATCGATGATGACAAAAACGTATTTGATCGATGACGAATACAACAATTCGATCGATGACGACGACAACAATTCGATCAATGACGACAACGATATCACAGGCGGTGAAATTCGACCTTCGACAACGACAAAGATTTGATGAGGAGCCCAGCAGCTCATTGTCTTCCAGTAGCTCTCGTACCTTGTCAGAGCCAGAGATGAAATGTGGTATCTCTCGAGGAGAGAGAGAGAGGATCTAGGATGGGATGTGAAGACGTCTGGGATATTGGATGTGAAAACGTTTTGGTTTTTTTGAAAGCATAAGATATTTTAGTCTTTATGCTGTGGAAAGTTGGAATGAGCAGTTAAAATGTGTTTTAATTTGAGTGGTCACTTAATATTTCAATTTGTGTTAAATGGTCAACACATCTAATGAAATAGCCTATTTATTAGCATAACAATTGCAAATTACAAGACTACCCTTTTTAAGTCCTAACACTCCCCCTCCTCAACTATATGTTTGGGGATACCAAGCATAATGGTTGCAAATGCTTCACGTATTTGCAACATCCCCAAGGCATTCTAGCAATAGCAACAAGCTTCATTTAGAATGTAAATTGAGCCCCATGATCTGATATAGCAATAAGTTGCACATGGAATGAAGTCGAAGACATTTCTACAGATTTGGGAAGAAATAGTTGTAGCAGAGTATGTGATTGAAGGCAGCCTTCCATAACCAATGATAGAAACCAAAGCACGCAAAGGAAGTAAGGTCTGGGAGAAACCTTGTTCTTGGCAATCAACAGCCAGATGTCGAGAAAGTCTTAACACAACTATCACATCACAAAACGTATGGAACTATTAATGTGTAAGCATTTGGAATTGTTAGGCTCTTAATTCCAATGAGCAACCCTAAGCTCAAGAAGAAGTTCGAGCCCCAAATGTACAACCTCAAGTTGTTTCAACCCCTAGTGTGCAATCGCAAGCTCAAGAGAAGGTTCCAGCCCCTAATGTGTAGTCCCAGGCTCAAGATGAGATTACATCCCCTAGGGTATTAACAGCCATTGCCAGTTGATCCCCTCTTAAGGGAACGTTCTTACGCGTTACTCACTCGTCTGCCACTAGAAACACCACTTCTCGTTCTGACTTGCATGTGTTAAGCAAGCCGCCAGCGTTCATCCTGAGCTAGTATCGAACTCTCCGTATGATTTATAGTTGCATTACTTATCGCTTCCTTGTTCGTAGACAAAGCAGATTCAAAATTGTCTTTCATTCTAAGGCATAACTTGTATCCATGCAATCAAACAATGATGTCTAGCAAACACAGGTGGTTCTGCTTTTTGAGTTTTGGTTTGATGTCTATTTCTATTATTTGTATCATGCAGACTACTGATTATTCTTCATCCACACGTACTAAATAGAGGAGGAAAAAAGTCATTACACAAAGGAAACCAATACCGCCAAATGATGACATTAAATGTGGGAAAGTCAGATTTGTAGGTGTTGTTTATGTTGGGATTATGAATCTTAGCGGTGTTGTGCAGCATGTTTATTTTATTTAGTCTCATGTTTTAGAATCCTATTTTAAACGTATCTTGAACCTAGAGACTTGAACCTATTTTGGGGTTGTTATGATGCCCACTGTAATGTATTCAAAAACATGGAATCAATTATCTCAAATTATCATATGGTCTTTGCTCATAAAACCCAACAATTTCATTTATTTGAATAGTGAGTGACCCCAAAACCCAACTAAATTCATTTTCAACTTGATTACTGTGTAAATTACCGTGATATAAAGAATGAACAAAATTTTCTTTAAAGGGTTAACAGTGTTAGTGGACCCAGATACCAAATCTAGGTCTGGGTTGAAACTTCAGACATGGTTTTGATATTTAGAAAACATAAGATACAAAAGATAATAGTGAATTAAAGTTGAGAAGTATTTTAGTAATTTTCTCAATTAGGATAGAGGGATAGACAAACATAAGCCACAAGGTCTGACACCCTGGGCTATGATACCATGATAACATTCATGTATTTACTTGAAAACAGAAAAGAATGAATGAAGGAAGAACGAAGAAGAAAGTGAATAAACTTTTAGGACTACATTGTTACCAAGTTAAATTCGACAGAGTGAAAACGCCTATTTATAAGCATAACAATTGAAAATTACAAGACTTTTCCTTTTTTAATCTTATTAGTTTTGTCACTCGTGGAAGATCGTATATTCTAGACTTCTCTGAATGGGGTTTTGAAATTTAAAGTTTATTTCTCACGACTAGATTCACACCATTACACCTGCAACCACCTTGTTGAAGGATCATTCAAGAAGTCTACTTAGCATGCATTCTTCGACGATTTTGTGCTATCATTTTTCATTAGTTGCCATATAAGTTTTACTAATAAAGACATATGATAGTGATTTAATTTGACGCAAGTCACATAAGCATTCCTCACGATTACTTAATCATCGTCATTCACTGATTTACATCTAAATGCATGTAGAAGTAAATCAATGAAAACTTTTTGTTTTGAGTAAGGCATTGGTATAGTTTCTTCAACATTAAAAAGAGGGATCCGGCTTCTCTAATTGAATTTTTCTTGTTTGGATGATTTAAAAACATTAGATTGAAAAAAGATGACATGAGAATGACATCATGAGACCACATTGTACTCAATCTAATCGTTTTAAAAAACTAAAGCAATAAAAATCCAAGTAGAGAAGCCAAACTCTAAGAAGAGAAGGGCGGGGTAGGAACCCATGCTAAGACATGATCCACAAGAGAGATATAAGTGCTTGTGTGTAATACCCAGGTAATTTATAAATAATTTTTAATATTATTTTTGAAAGTTATTAAGTGGAGTTAGCGAGGTTCATGGCTCGAGAGAATAGCGGAAATGTTTGGACGATTTAAATAACTCAAAAACAACTCTAAATTGATGGGTCAAAGAGTATTCATTAGGATTCTCGTGAAACTTTCCTCACTAAAGATGTAGAGCATGGCGATACGACTTTGTAGACACATGACAAGTGTAAAACAGATTTCGTATTAGGAAGTTATGGTCAACTGAAGTTGGTGACTTTCTGAAATTTTTTAGTATAAATAGAAAAGTCTGGGGTTCCTATTTTATTTTTGACAAAATACACACACACACACACACTCTCTCTCTCTCTCTCACTCTCTCTTTTGCGTGCCTCACCCCTTCAGTATCAAAAAAAATCTGATTGAACCGACCTAGCTTTTGCGGTCAACTCCGGTTGACCTTGACAGCCGGGCCGGTCAGGTTCGCTTCGTCTCGACGGCGTGGTCCTCCCTGTGGTGGTGGAAGAGGCTGATTCGTCCTGGTTTGTGAGAATCGAAGTTCACACA
Source organism: Comarum palustre (assembly GCA_951800085.1). Classification (NCBI taxonomy): domain Eukaryota; kingdom Viridiplantae; phylum Streptophyta; class Magnoliopsida; order Rosales; family Rosaceae; genus Comarum; species Comarum palustre. Next base: position 16,346,156 of record OX637578.1, read on the forward strand.
GAGAAGAATTGGGTTCGAAAAAGATCTGACTTGTTCTTCACCTCGGTGTTAACGTTCGATCCTTGGTTGCCTCGAAGCTCAATTCGAGGTGAGGAATGACTGAGTTGGAAACTTCCCTTGCGGCGGCATTTTGCGGTGGTTCCAAGCCGAATTGATGTTTAATCTCAGGTATAAAAGTGTTTCTTTTACTTTCATCTTCATGTTTGATGTTGGGAGTTTGTTGAAATTTATAAGTTTATGGACGGCGCGTGGGGCTTACGCAAAGTCGCCTATGGCGACTCGTCTGACATCGTTTGGGCCAGTAATCTGTCTCATCATCACGTACTCGTTGATACGAGCGCGCTGATATATGGGTTGTAGTTTTTGGTTACCAATGACGCATGTTAGGGTTTAGTTCTGATTATGTTTACGTTTGTTTTGAATTAGAGGAAATCTAAACCTAAAGGCGGTGTTGATGAGTTGATAAGTGACCTATGACCTTGTGAGGTCTTGAAAAAAAGGTTTGTCTCGAGGGACAAGACCTTGGGGTAACGGTAGAGTCTCAGTTCAAGGGAGAAGGGTATTGGTTATAATGGTTACTAAAGTAAGCATTTTATTAATAGGTGTTTGACGAGAGCTCGGTTGTGCATACCTTTGTGATTGTGTGAAGACGCATCGGGACTTAAGGTGAGCAAATCTCACTTGGTTCACAATGAAACCGTTTATACTTTATAGTTCAATTGTCGAAAAATTGAGAATTGCTTTCGTAGAAACTAAGTTTTGTTTTAAAAATATATGGACTTGATCGACTACGATCCATGGGTAAGTAGAATGAGTTTTTAAATAAAATGATTTTTATGGGTTTTGTGATTATGAACTATAGTTGTAATAGTGGAGTGTATGACTAGTATTGACAATGTTTATGCTTTTGGAAATGAGTGCATTATGGATAATATATCAAAAATGTTGTTGTACTTGTGTTAGTTTGATTGATGTTGGTAAAATTGTCCTTTATGTAATAGGTGATATCATTTTGAACGATGTTCAAATTATGTGGACTTGTGCCTTTGTGGTGAGATAATGTATTAGTTGTGAGTGTGTGTCTTAGTGATGTGTAGGTGCCTTAGTGGTAGTGACAAGAAACCAGGAATCAAGCCTTGGTCGGGTGATTGGTTACGGTCAGTTTAGAGCTCTAGTCTATCTATCGGTACTTCATATGGGATGACTAAGTGATGGGGAAACCATGAGTACGTGTTTGTTAGGTTACTTATGAGTGATGACTAAGTGTTGCCGAACTCATAAGTAAGGGTGGGAAAATAGTTGAGTAATGTGATTTCATGTTGTCATTTGAATTCCTTGTTCTTACGTATCTTCTGAACTATGTTTTCCATAGGAGATGATTTAACCTTATTTGTGTGCTTTTGAATTGATCTTGACTTGATGTATTCTTTATCTATTTCCTTTAAAACTCACTTACTTTTAGGTGATTTCCTAAACTAAGTTTGTAACGCAGGAATTACAGGTTGTATCCTATGTGATTTTGGGTTGAGTCATTTAATTTAGATTTACTCATACGATCTTTTAAAGCTTACTAGGTTCGATTTTTACAACCCAGTGCACCAATCCATGGTGTAGGGATTGATGTTGCAAGTTGGTATCTCCAAGATTGAGACGTAGAGGTTTAAGAGCTTACTTGTTGGAAATTTTCCTATTTTGCTATTGAATTGTTGTTTGTAGTATAAGCTCTTTGGAGCATAATCTTATATGGATATCAAGTTATGTGATTTTTCCAAATTGTAATATTTGACTCAAAGGTTTGGGTCTTGATTGACAGTTAAATTTTAGATTTGTGTGTTTTAATAAGTGTATATGATTACGAGAATTTAGAATGACGGTGAGAATATCATGCCTCGAGTTTGAATTTTTATTTATCAAAAATTCGGAGTGTAATAATGCACTTCATTACAACACTTATCCAAATCGTGTTACCAGATAGTTGGCATTGTCATGCTATGATTCTTATGAGGTTAATTTTTGAAGAAGCATTTGTTGTTACGAGCATCGGAAAATGGTAACTTGCAAATGCAAAGACGTCTAATATATGACGGACACACTAATGATGTTTCGACTGCTTCCTACTAGCTAGATTATACTATAAAGAAATTGAGTCTTATTTTGCTCAGCATCTCTTGTTTAATTATCTCGGGTATTAGTGTTGATATATAAATTTCACATCAGAAAAAATGAGACTCTGTTTGTGGTTTATAAGAGTTTGGGTTATTCTCTTCATTGTCAATTGATTTTGGATGTGAATCACATACTACTTTATCATGGTATCAGAGCGGGTTACCCACGTCTACGTGTGAAACATAAAGACCACACACACAAACACCACGTTTGTAGAATATTATGTAACTATTTACTTTCCTTGTAGATGTAGGTTATATTTTTTCTATTAGCATTATGATTGTATCTCTATAAAAACCCTCCTATTGGAGAATAATCATACTTTGAAGTATTTCAAACCATATTAAATTATTCTTTCTTACTTGGTATCGGAGTTACAAACCCGAATTTCATATTCATATTTCGCTGCATACCGTAATCATACAAAAATCTCAAATTTCAAATCCCGAATTTCAAATCCCAAATTTCAAATCCTGAATTTCAAATCTCAAATTTCAAATCCTGAATTTCAAATCCTAAATTTTAAATCCTAAATTTCAAATCTCTAATCTCAGCAAATTGAACTTATTTTTCATGACATATTAAATCAACAACCACACCATCATTCCACCATATCACAAACCAAATTTATATGCAAACTCAAAATATCCGCTCTGTGGATATTTCAGTAATAGGAAGAAACGGTGTTATGAAACAATTGGGTACCCAAATTGGTGGGATTTCACCAAGACACCCTGAAAGAATAAAGCAAAAGTTGTCATAGCCACTATAGAGGAAGAACAACCATCCAATGCTTTTAATGTCACATAATCAGGTATGAACGGTAAGGTATCTATGAATAGTTTCTGGATTATTGATAGCAGAGCTAGTGATCACATGACTAATGATCACTTTGGTGAACAAAAAGACTCGAGAAATCTCTTTGGTAGAGGTGCTCCGAGGGAGGCTTTTTTTGCAATGTCCAAAGGTTGTGTTTGATTGATTGGAGATGTTCATCTTCTTGTACCTTGACCCCTTTATATAGTGAACACTATGGCTTATTCTTACTTGCGGATCATGGCATATCAAATCTTATTCGGATCAATTGAGGATTCCTTAAGCAACTGCAAATCTTTGCCAAGCATGACCTCAAACAGAAAGAAAAAAAAACATTAATAATAACGTAGACCGCAAGAATCGGTCCACTGGGTTCTCTTGCAAAGCATTTGCCGAAAGATATTATTTTGGCCCAAACATAGCCCCCCAGGTCTTGAAGGAGAAGCCATGTGTCATGACTAAAAAGACCTATAGTCCCCATGCTTCATTCGTACTGACAAAAAACTACTTACTGACTTAACTAACAAACATCAAACTCATATGTAGATCTTGACTCTTGAAGGATTTGAAGCTTCATTGACAACGATCAGTAGCTAGGCAACCCATATAGCAGCATAATTAATCTTCAACATGATAATCATGTAATCAACTTGAATACCTGGACTGATCTTATAAGAAAATAGCCATAAGCTCTTGCTGAGCATTTCGACGTAGAGAAGACTTCATGCTTAATTAAACATAGTAGCAAGACCACAAGCATTAGTATTGATGATAATTGATAGCAATGAACCACGAAAACGTAGCTCCAAGGTAGGTACAATTGCACTTCATGAAGAAAACTTTCTCGTGAATAAAGAGAACTCGAACTAACCACTTATTGGTTGTTTTTATATCTTGACGTTGTTCTTCAACACCACAACCTCCAAGATGAACCAACTCCCTTATGAGAAACATCCAAGACAGTCAAGAAACCAACTCCCCAAACTCTGAAATATTGGTAGAACTATGCTGCTCAAGATGCTAACTTTAAGCATGCTTTGCACCATGCTTGGTTCTAATTGGTTCTTGGCTTGAGAATGTAGTACATTTTATGTACTTGAAAGATTGATGAAGTGAACAGCCAAAGAAACACAGAAAGATGGCACAAATGATATCACAAAACAGCCCCAAGATAACTATTTTCTGAAAATTCAGCTTTTTCTTATTATTTGATCGACTTGAAGAGCTTGTACCTTGAGCTTCCCATAGTATTTCTAGATGATTCTTGATTATAAAATGCTCTAAATCATCTCAACTTGATGTATAAACCAAAACCCTAGTGATAGGTACATGTTAAGATGAAGAAACAAGGCCACCAAAACTCATTGTAGTGCAGTTTTTCTGGAATGACTGTTTCAAAATGCAACCTTGTAAACCTCGTAACTCACTCCTCAAAGTAGCGAATGACATGATTCTTTTTCCTCCTTTTAGTCCAATATACTGGCTTTAAGATGGTGTATGGCGAACAAGACTTTACCCTTGCAAGGATGCACAAATGAGCCATGAAAATACTGAAAAATAAGCCAAATCTGAAATTTCTAGATTTTTCTCTTTGTAAGGGCCGACTTGGTTGGTGATTTTCATAGGTATTTCTTGTGATTTATAGACAATTGAGCATCCAAACATAAATAAACTTGTGTTGTTACTGTGAACATCGTGCCAAACAATATATAGACATAGTCTTCTTGTATTGTGTCAACTTTGTCTCCATTACTTCAAAAGATATCAAAGCGTCCTCTAAACTCCTTCTGGTGAATGTTAAATTTTGTCTTTGTATCAACTCAAACTCCTCGAGCTCTCTAGTAACGACTCAAAAAGTTGTTTGTAAAGGTATGAATAAATTAAGAATGATTATAGCTCACGGTCCATATCCCTCAGTATAAACAACGATGTTGCCTTTGTATAATGACTTCTGGAACGTCTCCGCTGTTTACAAATGAAACTTAAAGCCCCCTAATATAATAATTAGAAAAATCCTATCTTAGCAAAAGCCTTCGTCTCATCTTGTTACTACTTTCTGCATATCTGATATGCATGAGACTACATAAATACTTGGGAAACTTGAGTAAATGTCTGCCATACCTTTAATTTCAACTTTGGTGTGCTATTCCTCTAAGACATACTATATATGCAAACATTATGCCAAACCTCCCTCATATCCAGTTAATGGATGTATAAAATTTCATCTCTTCATAATCAACTTCACATGCACGGTAACTGTCATAAGTAATGAAGAATTAAAGACCACAAAGTTTGGTCTTTGAATTACTAGGCCAATGAGGTACGAGCTTTCCAAGAACACGAGATGCATGTCTAGGTTTGTATTAATGCCGTCCTTTTACATTCACTTGTGCAGATTTAGATGACTCCACTGTGGTGCAGAAACTGAATCTTGTGAAGTTGCTCTGCATGATACCATTGGTTGAATTATAGTGATGTCCTCCTTGAATTTTTAGCCATAGGTGTTGGCTAAATTAAAACACTGCTGGCCAATGCTTCAAATATGAGGAATTATAATTACACTTCTTCTCAACCTAGCCACTATCGTCAACAGTTGTGGAGAAACACACAGTTGTTTTCAAAACTTCTGAGAAAAAGATGCCACATATATTGGAACAAGATAGAGCATCAAACTCTTAATGATTTATCACCACATAGATTAGCTTTATGAACACCATAACATACTTAGATGGAGTCTTGATCTTGAAATCATCTTCTTCTCTTAACCAATTCTTCTTTTCGTCTATCTCCTTGCAATAAGTATCCTTATATATGTACATATAATAACTCTCAAGCTTGATAACTCAAACCACTTTATACTGATTTTTGTCCTTATGTGCACCAAGTTTTGATGTCCGAAATAGAGTGAATAAAGGAGAGCAAAACTTGAAAAAAAACCCCAAGTATGTAAGCATGAATAGAGAACATTCTAGTGTGCATTCGTCAATCTATTAGTGCCTGCAAATCCGTTAGCCGTAGTCACAAAACACAAGACGCGGATTCTCGAGCATTCTGACTTTTCGGTACTCAAACTGCTACAACTCTCTACTGGAATGTCAGAATCACAACCGTAAATTGTGTTAGAAACTAGACATCCATACCTTTTCACCAATATGTAGCTTTCTCATTGATTCGCTCGGGATCTTCCCAGATATATCTACAAGGTTACTGCATAGAAGTTGTCACTGAAATTGGTTGAACTGCAACTGCTTGGTTTTGATGTCCATAGTTACACGAAGGAGGATAGCGAATCTTGATTGTCAAGCTCCATAAGCACATAAGAATATGTATATAAGGCACAAGTATACATTTTCCAGCTAAACAAGACCTTCAATGCCCTTCGTGTCTTCAAACTGAAATACTTTTTACTGGAACGTCGAAATCACAAGCCGTAAACTCCTTTAGAAACTAGACATCCAGGACTTTCCATACATATGCAGCTTGTGGACTAGTTCTTAGTAAATCATCACCATCACCAGTGATTCAACGAAGTTGCTTCATTGTAGTATAGGCTGCTGAAAAATTGCATACTGACCTGCCGGGACTCAAGCTGCCATAACTCCTTGGATCGTTGAAATTGCAAACCGCAAATTCCATTGGAAAGCAGACATCCATGGCTTTTCGTGCATATGCAACTTGCCTTCTAATTCTTCTTGGGTCTTCCCAGTTTATTCTGTGAAGTTGCAACACAGAAGCTGTTGCTGCATATTTGCTGAACTACACTCTTGCTTCAAATCTTCTGTATTCTATTGGCATAATGGCTGTAACTATGAAACACATATATTGTTTCTTGCATTTAAGACCTCAGAAATAGATCTCTAATAATATAGGATAGAATTCAAACCTCTGTCTGGTAAAAATATTATCTTGCATTTTAGCAAAACACATAATCTCTTTTGTATATTTTTATTTTTCAATGCAAGAATTGAAACGAGATTAAAACGGCTAGAAGCAAAGTAAATAGGGAAACTCATCATGAATTAGTTATCCCCCTTTGTAAGTCTACGAGGGAGGCCACCAATGATTCACTCCAAGCCTTGACGTCTTAATATTTGCAACATGGGATTCTCTCCGGCGGGAAACTCCAAGTATTGAACAAAGATGCTTGGTGTCATCAACATGAAAACCCTAGTGACTGCTCATATAGTTTGCTGCATAGCCCCCCATGCATCTTCACCTTCGCGGATGGCTCGGTGTGGAAATCCGCCTTGTCGCCGACTACCATGTTGTGGTGCATGCTATGTACAATTGCAGCCACCAATTGGTTTTCATAATAAACCACTTGCTGGTTTATATCTTCAAAAACAAGAGAATCATACAAGTCGAACTCCTGCATACGAGACTTACTGATATTAGAGCCAAGAATTAATCTATAATCCTCATCGTATTCATCGTAGGTTGTCTCCGTGTTAATATCAAAATAACAATCACCACATATTGGTGACTTAACTTATGCCTCAGACAATGACATATTCCTGCTATAAACACCATTGAGAACCATCTGTAAGGCTTGGCCTATGTCATCATAAATAAACTTCTTCTCCACATATTTTAGAGCGCAGCAGCTACAAGTCAACAGATCAACTTCTTCGTTGTTAGAGCATCGTAGTTGGATATAACCTTCATGTTTGTGCTCCACATGAGATTCACCACAAATTGGCAAATCAATGTTTTCTGACATGACCAGAGAAAAGATTTCGCCATTAGATTGATCAAAAACCTGTTCAACCTCTTTGACGAGAGTATCTTCGTCAGCTTTAGGTTCTACTTCTTAGGATTGTAAAATCTCTTGGTTAGTATTGCAAATATCATGGTATGCTTCATCTTGCAGCTTTGTTGTCTTCTCATTAGCTGCTTTAATTTCTTGGTTATGTTGATCCATGGAAGTATTTATCCGATCCGCGGTTGCATTGATTTTATCAATTTGCTCAATGATAGCCTTCAATTTCTGCTTCAACTCGTCATCCATGATCACCTCACTACAACCAGTTGTCTGGTAATCATCTGAAACACGAAATCGTTTTTTCAACAATCCTGACACGTTATGTCCCACTGAGCGTGCCAAATGTTCGGGGTGAAAATGGATTTTCTTCGAACAACCAAACTTGAGGCGTGCCAGTACTTATGGGTCAGGTACAACCTTGATCTTTGATGCTTTTTCGCCTTCTAACCTCTCTTCAAACGACTGACGTGCTGGCGTTGGTCAGGCCTGCACTTAGGTTCTACAGACCTAGCTGAAAACAACTATGATTTTTCTACTCCTCTCGCGAAGTGGAAGAGTCTTACTCGGACCGGTGTGGTTGAGCAGAGCTATAAACAAAGATTGCAGGTCGTTCGCCAAAGGGTTCCTTGACAAACTGGGGATATTGCTAAGGTTATTCACCCTAACAATGGTTTTGCGGGTATTCGCCGACGAGTCGGTCATTATGAAACGGTGATGAACTGTTCGCTCACGGATGAGGCTTTGGTGAAGTAAAAGCGGGTAATGCCGACGGGTCGGGCTTGGATGAGTAGCAGCGGGGAATGTCTACGGATAAGGCTTTGGTGAAGAAAAAGACTTGAGGAATCTCTTTGGTAGAGGTGCTCCGAGGGAGGCTTGTTTTGCAGTGTGCAAAGGTTGTGTTTGATTGATTAGAGATGTCAATCTTCTTGTACCTTAACCCCTTTATATAGTGAACACTAGTGTTTGTTCTTACTTGCGAATCAAGGCATATCAAATCTTATTCGGATCATTGGAGGATTCCTTAAGCAACTGCAAATCTTTGTCAAGTATGACCTCAAACGGAAAGGAAAAACATTAATAATAACGTAGACCGCAAGAATCGGTCCACTGGGTTCTCCTATAACGCATTCGCCGAAAGATATTATTTTGACCCAAACAGAAAGTTAGCTCACTTGCTGCTGCTCTTGCTTCTCTGCCACAGATCAAGGCGTCTCTTGGTAACTTATTTCTAATGCTCCTTCATTCTAGATGTAATGGCCTATTTAACTGGCCCGATTAATCTGATTTTTTTATTAGTCTGATGTTGGCTAACCAAACGAAAATTCATGTATTATGCTTCTAATAAAATTAATCTATACGTGACAACGATTATTGTTGAAGAAAAAGATTCAAAGTTTTCACTCGATTGGATAAAGGGTCGCACTTTTTTACCCTGGAGTATTTCTTCTCTGTTTGAAGATATCGAACATCTTGCAGCCATTCCTGGAGTCGGTTCTTTCAAACATACCCAACGAGAACATAATATTGTTGCTAATGCGATTGCTAAAAGAGCCCCTTTCTTCTAGCACCGCTTAGGAGCTGGTTGTAGAGGAGGGTTGTGTCCATAATTTGCTTCTATAATTCTACTGTCGACCAAAAAAATATTAAAATAAAAAAATGCCTCCAATAATAGTAGCAGAATTGACACTATTTCTGGCGACTTTTCTGGTTCAATAATGGATGATACAAACTTTTTACACATGAAGCAATTTCTTTCCCAATTCATCTCTCTATAACATGTAGAGGCTAGTTCAGGTCGTGGAGCAAGGTCCTCCATTCTTGAGTAATCATTCTACACTAGCTTTGGTAACAAGGTCCTCCAATCTCAGTACATAGCAAATGCAGTACTTGCGGATTGAAGATCCTCCTTGAATTAAACATCTTCGCCAATGCCATATTTACCTGGGGAAGATAAAAGAGGGTAAACATTAGTACACTATTAGTACTCTCATCTCATGCTAAATAATCAAAATATATACCAAACAAAGACTCGAGTCCGAACAAAGGAAAAAAGGGACGCAGAACATGACCAAGACATAACAATTATATTCAAACATGATCCCCCGAGACTCTCAATTATAGGTATGGAATGTTGCCAAGTTAGAGTCAAACATCCCATGTGAGAAGATAGAACTAAACAAATATAGTATCAATATCAGATTATATATTTCATCAAAAGCAAGTACAAAGTCGGCAACTTCATAGAGATGTAATCAAAGTAACATGAGATTATAATATATCCCACTATTTTATTTTTGATAAAACAACTAAATAATTAGAATCAAAACATTAACAATTCTCAAAGCCTTTTAAGGCCAAAAGAACAAGATGTTGTGGAGAAGAAATTTACAAGTGAAAATTGTACCACCAGCTAAACTCCCTCTGCACTCTTTCCCTCTTCACTCTTTTCTCAGCTCTCTTCATTCACATAAACAGATAAGTTTACTACAAGCTCAGGTCTCCAAGAACATCATTTCTCTTCACATAACTTTGCTTCCATGTTTTGTGTCAATAATGCCGAAAAGGGGTAGCCAAAAAGGAGAACGTATAATGCTACAGTGTGATTTAGACACAGTTTTCAGTATGTATGAATTACGGCATTCGTAAGCTTGTGTAACCTTTACCTATGCTCTCTTCTTCTGCTGTTGTAGTTGCTCATGCAGACTCTTCTTGTGCAGTTTTACTAGGAGCTCGGCATAAAGAACCTCATTCCATGCATCCGGAACACCTGGTAGGCACCAGTGACTGCAGTCCTGGATTGGGGATTTCATTTCCGTCTGGGAAAGGTGTTCCTTCCGGTAGATTGATGGGTGGCCATCCTTTCGAAAATCGGTTAATCTTGTGATATTGAGATAGGTGATGTGATGTTTCATGTTTTTCAACACCTTCTCGAGCACTAACATCTTTGGCGGGTATGGCCTTAGATAAGTCTCGTTAGAGATAGGTCGAGTCTCACTATCACATTGTCCACCCGAATTCCATTGTCCACCACTGTTTAAAAAATAATAATTAATTATTCAAGAGCTTGTGAATTTCAAGAAAGAAATTGGTAATTTTACACAATTTGGAGAAAACACTCCAGTGTTGTTTATATATAGTTGTAACCTTACAGAATAATGAATTACATAAGAATTGGTAACCATTTATAACTAGAAGTTAAATGATGATGAGAAGCTTATAAGAAAACAAATTACGGAATGCCAGATAGTGAAATCCCTCACAAAATAGGTTAATAATTCAATCATTCCAGTTTACCTGAAATGGGAGGCAGAATAACCCCGAAAGAATACCATACTTTTCCCCGTGTCAACACTAGCATCAACCCATCTGGACCAAGTAGTCAAAGCTTTCCGAAATGCCTCAAGAACATTCAACTCACCATAAACATGGCTACCCTCTTGGTAGTAGTCTTTTCTGCAAATGTTTACGCTACTTTAGTTCCCATGAACAGGTTAAGGGTCCAAACTATAAGCAGCATCCATCTGGTTTTTACGAACAATAACATGCAACAACTGTGCCATAATACTAACATACCCTTTGGCGGTTTTGTCATGTGTCCACCAGTGTCCAGTGTTGAAGATGAGAATATCTGCATCTTTGTATAGCTCGGATGATCGCCCAACTAGATCAAGACGAAGTGTTTCTTTCTTTGATCCATCTTTGTCTGGCATTTCCCATTCTCGAACCAAGAAGGGAGAAACAAAAAACTCCACTGTGAAATTATAGTCCTGCCAGTCCATTTAATTAAGCAGAGCATCGTAAGAAATAAGTTTCACTAAATTGAGGAAATGTTGCTGAACAACGTAAGAAAAGAACAAGTCAAATGATAGAGTAAACTAACTTTGAATATGAAGGAGTATGAAGCTTCCCCTCTAAAATGGGTTCTTCCATGGGCTTCATAAACCTTGCTTTTATCTTTTGCGGAGTTTCTCAGAATGCAAACCAGAGATTCCCACATATTCCTGTTCAGAGAATCACCAACAAAGACCAAGCGCTTTCCTCTCAATAACTCTATCATACGACTTGCATCCAACCTGAGCAGCGTTTCACATTTGAGTAAGACTTGGTCAATCATTAACATAGTATGCGCAAAACGATCCAAAAGGCATTAGAACTAATGATACAAATTCAAATTTCAGAATTTTGAGCAATAATGAACAGAATTAAAAATTTCAAAATCTAAATTCTACCAATGAAAACAACTTTCAGTACCCCTTTCATCAACAAATAAAAATAACTAATTGAAGTTGAACATGTAAAAAAAAAGTTTTCACCACATACCTTGGGAGAGTGCAATCCTTAGGCTGCCATTTGAATTTCTGGTAATCCTTATCAGGTCTTCCATTACGAATACAATTGAACTGCACATCGATCAGAGGACAGGACCCAGGCTCGTAAAGAGGGTATGAATCATCCTCGACCCATTCCCCATGAAACAAATCACAACTCAACAAAGACTTGATCAAATCCTCCTTCCCCTGCTCCACCGACACACTACATTTTGTTTCGTTGTTCTGTTTGTTCAACAACGCCGTACAGTTCGACGTCACACCCTTCTCAGCATCACTCTTACTGGAACCCGATTTCGAAGATGAGCTTGTGGTCTTATTGGCCGGCACCGCCACCGCAGTAGTTATTGGGGCGGCAACTGTGGTCTGATTTGCCTCTAAAACTGTGGCCTTATCAGAACTTGGGGTGCTTTGAGTTTGGTTTTTCCCAAGGGTTTTTCCAGGCAAACTTGAACTGTTCTTGGGCGCTAAGGAAACGATGGATGGGGAACTTGATGTCTGATTTGGGCTCAAAACTGGCGGGGTATCAGAATTCACAATGGGCTGAGTTTGGCTAGGCGGTTGTTTATCAACAGTGGTGTCACTAGATCTAGACGGCTGTGGTTGTGGACTAGAAGCACTACTTTGAAACTGCTGGGAGGGAGAAGAAGAAGAAGAAGAAGAAGAAGAAGAAGCATTGGGGTAGAAGAAAGACGAGAAAAAGGATGAGAACTGAGATCCACTACCAGAAGTAGTAGCACTAGTGCTGAATATGTTAGTGAACCAAGGAGCACCAGAGCTGCGGTTTGGATTGAAGGCCAAGAAAACAGTGAAGACAACAAAAGCAAACATGAAGCCATAGGCAAAGGCAACAGTTCTTCTGGTTTTCATGACGGAGAAGAGGCTCTTAATTTCTGAGGCCAATGTTCCACCCTTGATGGGTATGTTGTGCTTTGTTGCCTCGGCCATGAAGACGGTGGGATGTGGAGAACAGCCAGATGTGGGAAGAAGAAGATCAGAAGAGTCTGAAGTGAATGAAACACCCGCCCACTAAAACTTAGAGAGAGAAAAATCTAGAGAGATGAACAGAGAGATTGAAGGAGGTTGAGGAAAGTGATGGAGTTTTGAAATGGGCTTGGGGACCAGAAGGCATGCGAGGCCTGGGGAATAAAAGGAAATAATTAACCCTAAATAGAGGGAATATTACGAAAGTGCCATATCTAGGGAGTACACGTAGAGGGGAGATGAATTTTTTTAAATAAATGACGCTTTCTTTAAATTTTGGTTAATAAAGGTGTGGAATATATGGGAGGGAAACATTGAGTATAAATTCTAGGGGTGGGCGCGGTGCGGTGCAATGCGGTTTAAGGTCAAAACCGCAGTGCAGACTGCATTTTTGGTTTTCTAATTTTACAAACTGCAACTGCATTTAAAAAAATGCAAACTGCATTTTCGGTGCGGTTCGGTGTGGTTTGCTTTAAACCGCATTTAATAGTTAAACGGAACATTCAACATGAAATAAACTAACTAAAAGACCAGATCATCCAAATGAGTACTTAGATTACAGACTAGATCATCCAAATGATTCAACATTCTACAACCTTAAAATAAGTACTTAGATAAATAAATTACAGACCAGAATTACCAGATCATCCAAATGAAGAAAGAAAAATGAAGATAGAAATAGAAAATGACAGTTCTATCTCACCATCTTCTTAGTCCAAAACAATCTTCATTTCAAAGTTTCAGCTTTCAATTATCTTCATCACTCACATCCCCGGCACCAAACCTACATTCACCTATCTTAACAGAACCTCAACACATGAACATGATTACAAACCTACATTCACCTTTTCTTAACAGAACCTCAACATTTGAGTTAAAACATTACAGACTGTTCATGATTACAGACTGTTCATGATTATTGTTCATTTACAGTAAACCAGGACCTTTCAATCCTCAAGTGCATGTTCATAACATCTAGACCTTAGGCTATCGCACAACTCATATCGCACAAAGTAAATTCAACTCATCCAACAAGTTCACAGGCCACCAACATCAACTCATATCGCACAAAGTAAATTCAAATCAAGCTACAAAATTCAAATCATTCTGATTATCACACTTAGCTAAATGAGAGAGAGAGAGAGATTACCAGGGAGACTGGGAGAGCAGGGAGACTGGGTGAGCACGACGACGTAAACAGAGGAGATTCAAGATTCAAGGGAGATTCTGAAGGGAGACTGAATCGATTGAAGGGAGACTGAATCGACTACAGGGAGACCGAAGGGAGACTGAATCGATTGAAGGGAGAGTGAATCGATTGAAGGGAGACTGAATCGATTGAAGGGAGAACGAAGGACTGTGAGGGGCAGAACGAAGGGCTGTGAGGGGCAGAACGAAGGGAGAAGGCAGTGGACTGAAGGGAGAACGAAGGGAGAAGGCAGTGGACAGAAGGGAGAAGACAAAACGAAGGGAGAAGGCAGTGGACTGAAGGGAGAACGAAGGGAGAAGACAGAACTGAAGGGAGAAGACAGAAGTCACAGAACGAAGGGTCGCGGCTACTGGCTAGGGTAAAAGCTTTATATATGTATATATGTAAAATCGGTTCGGTGGGTTTATTTCGGTGGGTTTTATACCCGGAACCGCAACTGCACCGTTTGAAAACGGTGCGGTGCGGTGTATGAGCAAAACGACGTCGGTTTGCCTAACTTCGGTTAAATTCGGTTATGAATTCGGTGTGATGCGGGGGATGACTGCATTTCGGGCTCAAAGTGCCCACCCCTAATAAATTCTTGATTACAAAGACCTGAAATAATAATATGAATCTTTATAATACAACACGTTTACATATTATAATACCTAAAAAATTCAGCTTTCCACCTATGTTGTCGCCTGAAGAAGAGGGAATTCTTTTGACGCGTGAAGGTATAGAGCTTGATTTAAGTCGCTGCTGGGACTTCTCGTAAATAAATTAATTTGTAAAGAAATAAAAGTGATTAAAGAGGGAAAAGTAGTTAATTAACCACGTAAAAACTTGAACAAGAAGTAACTAAAAGGAGAAGGTTAACTCCTAAAAGATTTAGGGCAGAAGATCTTACAGAATGAGTAAAAATATGATCTCTCATTAATATTAATGAGAAAATCTATTCACCAAGTTGAATGGCTTGAATTGAATAATTTTAAATTAGTAAAAAATATTATTCATTAAAGTAAAATAATAACTTAATTATAATATGGGCATACCATCAAGGTTTTATCCTATCCTCTTTAAATGTTTATAGACGAAGGAAACGAGGTTGTCTACAGTACGGACATGTATATTATACACTTATTTTACTACTAATTGAACAAACATGATACGTTAAATAAGTAAAATTTACAACATTGACAACAAAATTACTACATTTGTTTTACATATTCAAATAATTGAACTAAATTACTACAACGACAATAAATTAAGTAACTACCTTTAATAGAACAAAAATTATCCAAATAATGACAATCTTTATCAAAACAATAAATTTATTATCATATTAATAAATGTAAGAAACTTCTACTCAACTTATATTTATCTTCTTCTTTTGTCACAATTTCTCAAAGCATAATGAAGCAATTCCGTAGAGAAGATTAATTGCAACCTGCAGCCATGACCAGCGCTAAAGTCAGACTGCAGGCTGCAAAGCATGGACATGTTGGAAATTATTAGGATTTCAATGATATAACACATGCTAGTGATCACACTTTTTTTTGATACATGGTAGTGGTGCCACTTCATTTTATGTGATTTTAGCCTTTTTATGTCATTTTATGGGACACGGCGGAGTGATGGGTCCCACAAACGACGGGGATAGAGAAGAGACGGAGATACCTAATTTTATAATTCTATTTGGAATTACCGTGGAATGGGGTTTGTTGGGAACCGGCCATAGTTTGGCAGTTGGATGAAATGTTTTGGGATTTAGTAATTGGATTTGTGCGCTCCGGTATTCTGTTGGGAACTCGACTTGAGGTTGCTGCATGATGATGGCAAATGAAGCCAACAAACCCTTTTCAACTTATGTTTCTTGGACTAAAACATGATTAATGGAAGCAAAGGAACATGGACCGACTAATAGTGTTCATCGAATCAGTAACTCATCATGGTTAGATAATTCAAAAATTAAAAACAAAACAATCTAAAAGATTAAAATTTATAATCAATTACTAATGAGGTGAACACTTTAATTTTATCATAATTAAATTAAAAAGACATGTAAATTTTAATTTAAAATGTGTTGATTTTAGAATCCTTATTTATTCACTCTGGTATAATTTCTCAACAATGTTACAAAACAGTCTTATATTAGTTCGGATAACTAATATGTCACGTGGTCTCCGAAAAATCAAAAAGAAATGAACGGCTTTGTATTATTCTACGGGGTTTACACAGGAAAGAAATGATTAACACGTCATCAGGAGCTAGCCGGGTTAAACCACCTAATTAAACCTGCCGTACAATTCGAAGTGGACTTTGTTTGAACGTACGCGTCAACCCCACAGTCATCCACTCAATTATGTCGGTGCTGATTTTGATTATTATTCTCATTCTCACTCTGTTTAATTAGTGGGAGTATTATTAAGCTTAGTTTAGCTTAGGCTATACAAGTCACTGACCGTGACTCGTGCATCTATTTTTCTACCCACTAAATCAAAGATGCGATGCTTATTCAATTCCACTACCACTTATTTTTCTTCTTTTCTTTGCCTAACCCAGCTTCCCCCTTTTACAATTTTCTATTCAATGTCTTTTCCTTTCTTTTCTTTTTCACTCTTGCCTTGTACCTTGATAACGTTGTTAATTGGTCCGATCTTCACTGTTAAATTAAAATACAAACCGAAGAAAAATACCTCCACATTCAATCAATAGAAATCCCTTTTGCAGGATTGTTCAGCCGTGGAAGCTGTTTACAGAACAAAACGGAACGAAACGGCGACAGTCTTCTAATCTTTAATGAATTGATCATGTCTGATCTTTTTAGCTTGTTCTGTTGTTTGATCTTGTTCAGACACAACATGAACGTAAACAAATTTGATAGCCAGAGAAGCTAATTTGTTTAAAATTGGAGGGCAAACAATTGGAAAGCATTGATCAAAGTGCCGGAAAAAAAAATTGCTGAAATTAAACCTAAGGAAAGAACAATGACGAAGTAAGCAAGAGAGGAAGTACAATGTAGAGCATAAGGTCATAATTAAGTTAGCTTCAATATTAAGAACTAATGGTGTTCATTTTCTTCCATTTGGCATTGAAAAGAAGGACATGTATTTATTAGAACATCTTCAACAGCTCATGTAAAATTAGAATTACATCTATTTTAGAAGAAAAACATGATATCCATCATCTATAATAGAAAAAGTGGGAAGAAAAAGAAACATATCTTCTATATTTATAGAATTCTCATAATTTGTATAATTCATGGAGAATTCTCTAAAATTTTAATGTTTTCCTTTTATAATTCACTATCTCTTCTTAAAAAAAAAAGAAAATGTCATTTACATATCTCTAGTGGAAGATTGATAAATTTGAGCATGTGACATGCGATTTTGATTTGAATAAATATATATACTCATTAAATTATATAAAAACATTTAATTTTGTAAAGTAAAATATAAAAGCTGTTGGAGGAGAGTCATTTTCTTTATAAAGATTTTATGATTTTCTCTTCTATTATAGAGATGCAAGAGCTATTGGAGATGCTCTTATTGCTTTTTCCAATGAAAATTCCTTTCATGAGCCCATTTAAATATAATGTTATTTAATTTTTGTCTAACTAGACAAATCTTATTAAACTCTAAGGATGTAAATTATTTTAATATTAATATGCCCTCACCCCTTAAACATGCATGGAGAGAGAGAGAGTGGAAGAGTGTGAAGACTTCTCACTGACTCCGGTCGTCGGACTTCGGTCACTGAAATTCGATTGCCGAATTCAGTACTAAAATCCGATCGCCGAACTTCGGTCACCGAAATCTAATCGCCGGAATCGAGTGGCCGAAATTAATGATCCCCAGTAAACATGTTATTGATCTCAATAATAAATTATTGACCCCCAGTAATCAATTACTGACCTCTAATAATCGCGTTACTGGTCCTAATAATCAACTTGTTGACCCGCTATCCCCTTATAACTCTTTACCGACCTTAGTAAAATTAGTTACTAATTCACAATGATCAGTTATTGCCCCCAGTATCACTCGTCAATAATGAGTTGAAACACAAAAAACCAGAAATTATGTACTTCTAATATTATTTCGAGATGTTGTTACACTCTAGGGTTTAGGCTTAATATTCTCCTTTTGTATTCTCCAGTTTCATTAATGGCTATGACGTGAGGGTTGCCAATTTAGCTCATTTTCAAAAAAAAAAGATGCAATCAGCCAACCAACATTTTGTATTTTCTAAAACTTCAAATCAATTTCATGCTTTAGCCCTGCAAACTTATATTCCATAATTCCATCCTATTTGTATTTCTAAATCTCCAGCTATATCAGTAAATGATCAAATCAACTATATATCAGCTCCAAATTTATGCAAATAATTATTTCAATGCATCAGATATAGAAGTTTATATAAATAAGATATTTAATCTTTAATCAAGATTAAGATAAAGAGATCAACTTATCAAAAATAAGATATTCAAATATTATTACCTTTCGAATATCACATTTCTCGATCTAGATACCTCTAATCACGTACTATTTTGTTTGAGACTTAATTAAAGTCCACTTCTCCACCTTCCTCTCCAAGCTTCATTGAGAATTCTTGTGTTGAATCGAAAAACACAATATGTCAACACATTGCAGAATTCCAATAATCCATTCACTAACTTTTTTGCATGTAAAGGAACACTATAAAAAAAGGCAATTGGGCGACGAAGAAATTCGAAACAAGGCGACGAAAGCAAATTTCGTCGCCTAAGAGGAACTTTAGGCGACGAAAATATGTGTCGTCGCTTAAGAGTCAAAAATCGTCGCCTAAGATAAAATTTAAAGCGACGAAAACTGAAATCGTCGTCTAAGGCCATTCCTTCGTCGCCTAAGGTCCAGTCTTGGGCGACGACAGTAAGTTTCGTCACCTAAAGACTAACCGTCGTCGCCTAAGAGGGTCATTTTTAGGTGACGACAAACATGTCGTCGCCTAAGGTCCGAAAACTTTGGGCGACGACGTCCTTTCGTCGCCTAAGAGGATCATTCTTAAGCGACGACAAACATATCTTCACCTAAGGTCCGAAAACTTTGGGCGACGATGTCCTTTAGTCGCCTAAGAGTGATCCTCTTAGGCGATGATTTTTTTAAAACTTTAGGTGACGAGCCCATCTCGGATGGTTATTTTTGGTAAAACTTTTATACTGATGGATGCGTCTCGTCGATTTGAAACTATTCTCAGTTGAAGGTCAAGCCAAATTACGTGATTTAGAGGGTCGAATCGCCGTTTCCGTCTGTTTAGGGGTTTGACCGCACAATTTGACCGTACGGATCGAGCACTTAACGTTGTCAGATGGACTTGATTTTTTTCCCACACACATAATTCATGATGGTGCTCATATCTGACGGTCGGTTTTTCGTTTCTCATGATCGATCATCAAAATCATAGCATACCTACTAATGTTGTATAACTTGTTTATACAAGTGTGGAGTTCAAGTATCATTTTCAATACAAACTATATGTAGAGGCCTCAAATGCAAAAAAGTCATGAAATAAGATATGACCAGAACGGTTAAATACGTCTACGGCTGAAAAATCACGGTATTTCGGTAAAGTCTCGATGCCGGTTGTTGGGGTCAACACAATTTTACCATATTTCTCCGTATGTGTAGCCCTATCTCGGGTAGTTATTTTTTGTAAAACTTTTATACCGGTGGATGCGTCTCGTCGATTTGAAATTATTCTCTGAGGAAGAGGGAGTGCGGGAGTGAAAACTGTAGAAATGATGTTGGTGTTAGGGAGGCGGAGAGAGATTTTTTCCTTATACCCTACCTCTTAGGCGATGACATGAGTATTTCGTCGCCTAAGGTCTCTCTTAGGCGACGAAATACTTATGTCGTCGCCTAAGAGGTAGGTATAAGGAAAAAATGTGGTCGTCGTCGCCTAAGAGGTCGGGCTGCAATTACAAATATAAACTGCCCACTCCCGATACCTCAAAAAAGGTTAGCCCAAAGTCAATAATGTTCTTCCCCTTCTCTTTCTTGGCTGATCTCTAAGCACATGAATACCAATCTATGTCAGAAGCACACCGCTTTATCAGCGTTGGCATTCCAACTACAGTCACAGTAGGGGGTGGGGGACATAAAATAAGTGGTAACTATGGAAGGAAGAACAAGGCACATGCACTAACACCTTTTCGCCGTTATGGTTTGTTATTGGGTGCTGTGCGTCAACCCTCCTCTTGACAGACCTCTGCACAATATAAGAAACTAAACACAATATAGAAATCATTTATTTGCAATCACAAGATAAGACGACGAATATACATGTATTGTCGACCAAGATAGAACACTTAAGCGACGAAACTGGCGTCGTCGCCTAAGATCTAGACTCTTAAGCGACGACTCCAGTTTCGTCTCCTAAGACGAGACTCTTAAGCGACGACAACTGTTTAGGCAACTAAATGTGTGTCGTCGCCTAAGGTCTCACTCTTAGGCGACGACAAGGATTTCTTTCGTCGCTTAAGATCTTGGGTGACGCACTTCTTGCGAAGACACTTTAGGCGACGACGCTTCGTCCTCTAAGATCTTGGGCAACAGAATTTTTTAACAGGGCGACGAAATTGCTTTGTCGCCCAAACACTCTGTTTTGGTAGTGAAAAATTTGGTGGAGGCAATTCTGTCGTGCTCGTGTCACCACCTTTACGGCTGATTGTGATTCTTGCTCCTGTGCAAATAGGTGTGAAGAGAGGAGCCGAGATGGCTTTGGTGACCATAGGAAAGCGAGATCGTGGTGAGGCAGCTGCTGGTCAGTTGGAGATGTTATTTCCCTATGAACTTCGTTTCTCGTTGGAGATGGCTTTGGCTCATTTGGTGGGACTTTGACGGTCTTGCTGGCTAAAAAAGAATGGTGTGACGTCCTAGAGGCTCAAGAACAAGAGAGTTAGGGCTGATGCGGTTTGAAGGTGAGGCCAATGATAAGTCAGGTCCATTGAGGGCTAAGAAACGCTCTTTTAGAGCTAGGAAGGCTCTGGTGCTGCAAGAGGATGGTGGGAGATCAGGTTAGTCTGATATCCAATGGTGTGATCGAGGAACCAGCGCTGGAGAAGGTGTTTACTCAACTTTCCCTTGCGTAGGGTAGTTCCTGGAGGAGAAGAATAAGCTAGCTTTGTCTAACATGTCGTGTTTGAGTCGACCTCCCATATGGATCATGACATTAAAATTACTTGGGCTACTTAGGTGTTTAGGTCTTAAATTTTATGGGGTTGTTTTGTCAGGGTTTTTTCTTTCATGCCAGAGGATGGATTGTGTCTTTACTGTACTCTTAGTTTTAGGTTTCACTAAAATGACATCATCGTTTCTGGTTTCACACAGCCTGTCATCTCTATCCGTTTGAGGTGTAGTCATTTAAGTTTCGGCCCACTCATTCAACAACTTCACCGACTTGAGTGGACAACAACCACACTTTAATGATGGATCGCATAGTACAGCAAACAATATTGAATCCATTGAGTATTTTTTGAGCAACCAACTGTGGACTTGACTGTACGCTGCGTACGCATAGTATATGTTTGATGGAAAACATTTATCTTAGATTTTGTTACAATCGAATCCAGGGCCATTAATTAACACAAGTGATTTAATGTTAAAACCTGGAGAGATTTAATACTATATATACGGGGTAACCAAAAAAACTATATATACTGGGATCCATCTGAAGAAAAGAAGCTGCGCTGCCGTACAGTTCCTCCACGTGGAATTGGCTGGACTTGTCTCGACCCATTAACCCTTAATTATTCGTTCTGCAATGTTATTTTAGGGATATTCACCGTTCATTACAAATATTAAAAAAATGTATTAAATACAACAACAGTTTTTACCGACTATTCCAACCGATTTAAAGAAAACAACGTCATTACTCTTATTTTTATTCAACTACCTCTCTCATCCTCCTCCGACTCTCATCTCAAATCACAATTCTCTCTCTCTCTCATCACCGACGACATTACCCACGTACGCCTCCATTATCTCCGGCAACCACGTCCTCACCTCCGCTTGCTGCACCGATCTTCTACTTGTCCACCACAAAACCCTAGGCCGAGCTCACCACCACACCGATCTGGTGCACATGGATTTTGAGGTGCCAGCAACGTCAGATCTTGATTGAAGGTGCACGATTCGAGCCAAAAGAAGTCTGCTTCCTCATATTCAGATGATGCAACTTGGTGTTGAGGAAGGAGATGTCCGACCATTGAATCCAAGGTTTCACAATTCATAGATCGGATATGCAAGGCGGCATCGTGAAACTGGCTCATCGACTTTGTTGACTACGAAGTCGTCCACGTGGTCTAAGGTATCGCTACATCGCCATTTTGGAAGCCTTCATTCCCGACTCCGACTTCATCTTCTCTGTCTCTCTCTCGGTCTCTTTCTCTCTCTCTGTAGAGATTGATAGCTGAGGGCAGTAACCTCAACTAAATCTGTTGGTTAAAATTGATGTTTTATGTTGGTTAAAGCATGTTTACTAGGGTTAGTAAATTAATATCAAGTCATCAAACTTCTCAGCCATTCCACATCTGTAGTTTTCTTCTCAGCCATTCCAGAAGTAAGTTTACTACTCCTAGTAAACTTAGTTTTGGTTTTTGAGTATGATTTTTTGGAACAGAAGTAAGTTTACTAGGAGTAGTAAATTTGGTTTTGGTTTTTTGAGTCTGGTTTTTAAGAACATAAGTTTACTAGAGGTAGTAAGCTTGGAATTGAATGTTTACTATCACTACCAGAATAAGTATCATAGCCGACGAAAAAAAAATTACCATGCCGACGAAATTTTTTTTCGTCGGCTAAAGTCCATTTTAGCCGACGAAAAAAACTTTCGTCGCCTAAGTGAAATTTTCGTCGGCTAAAAGTCTACTTTAGCCGACGAAATGTTGTTTCGTCGGCTAAAATAGTTTTTTTCGTCGGCTATAGTCTGTGAACTATAGCCGACGAAATTTTAAAACTTTGGCCGAAGATATATATAATTTCGTCGGCTAAAATTCTTTATATTTCCAGATCTAGACAGTAGCTGATTTGAAAGAAAAAACGGGAGAAAAAATTTTGTAGTTGGCGAAATTGTTGGGTGTTGTCGAAATCTGTCGGAAATTAGTTTGTGGCGCTATATATAGGTACGTATATGTATATATCTTGTTTTTGAGTTGATTTAAGAGTTTTATTTTCGTTATGCACATTGAGTTTGAGTTTTAATTAGAGTTGATTATATTGTGTTTTAATTAGAGTTGATTATATTGTGTTTTGAGTGTGATTGAGTTGATCGATTTGGGTTTGATAATATATATGAAGTTGTTGATATATATATATATATATTAATTTGATTATATTAATTAGTAATTATTATATATATTAATTGTACGTTAACTCAGATATAATATAAATTGAATGATTCGTAAATTTAATTAATTAGCGTTTATACATATATATTATGTTATTTTCTCAGGATATGGATAAGAGTTGGATTTCGCTTCCAAAATGGGACAAAAGATATGCTAAAGGAGTTGTTAGTTTTATTGAATATGTGATCAATAATGCTAAAGGGAATACAATTTTCTATTGTCCGTGCACTAAATGTCAGTGTCGCAGCGATATGTATCAATTTCCAATTGACAAGGTTTGGCAGCACCTTCAAAGTAATGGGTTTTGGGAGAAGTACACATGTTGGATATATCACGGTGAAACATCATCAAGGGGTCCGCATGATCATGGGCAGTTTTCTGAGACGGGCAGTACATCCAACGATCCAAAACGGCCTTCATCAACGATATGTTTCCTTATGAGAGGGATGTATGCTCTGAAGGACCGTATATGTCTGACCCGGTGCAGCCCTTCCCTAGAGTTGTAAACACTGCTGGTATTGACAGGTACAACAAACTACTTGCTTTCCAACAGACCCCTGTGTACCCCGGTTGTCAGAAAACGGTTCTTGAAAGTGTGATGGACGTTATGAAGATTAAAGTTGAGACAAAATCGACTGTGAAGGCTGTTGATGAGTATCTACAGTACACTGCTTCGATGCTGCCCCACGGTCATCGTCTTCCTACCACTCATCATAAGGTCCGATGTATACTGAAAGATCTTGGGCTTTCCTACATCAAGATCCATGCATGCAGATATGATTGTGTTCTCTTCTGGGGTAAAGATCCAGAAGGGAATGACCTTGGTGACCTTGACACATGTCCAGTATGTCAGAGTGACAGGTATAAGTTGACTCCTGCAGGCAATAGGAAACCTATGAAGGTACTTCGGTATTTCCCGTTGAGGGATAGGCTGGAACGGTTGTACATGTCATCACACACGGCCAAATCTATGAGATGGCACGCTGATAGGGAATTGCAAGGCGAAGATACCCTTATACACCCTGCTGACGGGGAGGCCTGGAAGCATATAGACAGGGAGTTTCCTCATTTGTGTCTGAGGTCCGAAATGTGAGGCTCGGGCTCTCATCCGACGGGTTCAATCCTTTTGGCAACATGAGTCTTCAATACAGTGTATGGCCGGTGATTTTGGTACCATACAATCTTCCTCCATGGATGTGCATGAAGAAGGAATACAATATGTTGAGTTTGTTGATTCCGGGACCCGGTTATCTTGGGAAGTGTCTCGATGTGTATTTGAGACCCTTGATTGAAGAGCTTAAGTTTTTTTAGGACGTTGGTCATCCCACTTATGATAAGTTCATGCACGAGATGTTCCAGATGCATGCTATGGTTGTTGGTACCATTAGTGATTTTCCTGCTCGTGGGATGTTGTCGGGCAACGTTGTTAGGGGATACAAGGCTTGTCCAGAGTGCCTAAGCGATGAGGGGAGCAGTAGTCATTGCAACAAGATATGTAGATTGGGTCACCGTACTCTCCTTCCGTATGATCACGAATGGCGGTTCGATGACAAGGCATTTGATGGGACTGTAGAACTTGGTGTGCCTCCTAGAAGATGGACAGGGGAAGAAATTTTAGCAGTGCTTAATGAGTATGATTTTGGGCAGCTCAGCAATCATCCCAATATAGTGGCGGCAATACCTGACAGACCCGACAGGTATAAATTTTGGACACATAAGAGCATATTCTGGGAACTCCCATACTGGAGTAAGTTGTTGATCAGGCACTACCTAGATGTGATGCACATAGAAAAGAATGTGTGTGACAGTGTGGTGGGAACCGTGCTGAACTTGGAGGGAAAGACGAAAGACGGTCCGAAGGCACGCATTGATCTTAAAAAAATGGAGATACGAAGACATTTGTGGTTGAAAGAAGGGAAGAAAAAAATGCCTCAAGCTCCGTACACCGTGAAGCCTGAACAGAAGAACGTAATTTTCAGGTGGTTGAGTTCTGTGAAGTATCCTTCAGGCTACGCAGGAAATATAGCCCGGTGTGTAAACATTCGGGACAATAAAATGTACGGGTTAAAGAGTCATGACTGTCATATTCTGCTACAACGTCTCTTCCCTATTTTCATTCGACCCTTCCTTCCCCGTCAGGTGGTGGAGCCGTTAGTAGCGTTGTCAAGATTCTTTCAGAAGTTATGCACAAGGGAAGTGACAAAATCTGATCTCCGGGAAATGCAACAGGACATTATTTATATCATGTGTAAATTTGAGAGAATATTTCCTCCAAATTTTTTTGACATCATGCCGCACCTGATGATCCATCTTCCCGAGCAATTGTTGCTTACCGGTCCAGTACACTATACTTGGATGTATCCTATGGAAAGGTATGTTTTTTACACCTAATGTTTTTATTGTACATGTTCATTGTATAATCGTAACATATGACAACAAATTTATTTATTTACAGACAACTGGGAGACTACAAAGCTTATGTGGCTAACAAATCCGCGCCTGAAGGATGTATAGCAGAAGCATATATTGCGCACGAGTGCGTCACCTACATGAAGTTGTATCTAGGAGCATTGAAGGAAACTCCACAAACCATGCCGGTTGATGAACCGAAGTTTAACCTTTCCATAGTCTCAAATGATGTTGAAGTTTATGGAATTTTACCAGAGTCCTACAAGTTGCAACCCCATGAGCTCGTCATAGCCCATTGGTGGGTATTGATTAACTGTCAAGAAGTTGAATACTGGAAAGACATCCATCTACACTGTCCAGACATTCAAGGTGATCTCGACTACCACAACAAGGAGTTCGCGAACTATTTTGGCGATTGGGTATGTAATTCTTCAATTTTGTATGTTGCAAGTCTCCTTGATTGCATAATTATTCATATTAATTTATAATACATTGAATCTTTGGTTGCAGATGAACCATATTCAATTTGATGGTCACCCAAATTGGTCTCACGAACTAAGACTTCTAGCTATGAAGCCGATAATGTCAAGAGTTTACCCGATGTGCAAGGTCAATGGCGTGTAATTTATATGTGAAATGAGAGACAACAGACGAAGAACACAGAATTCTGGGGTTATGGCGCATGGTGGCCGGAATGGAGTTGATTATTATGGTGTTCTTGATTCAGTGGTGGAACTCGTTTATGGGCAAGGCATGACCGTGCACCTGTTCAAGTGTAGATGGTTTGATACTAGAAGCTCGCAGAGCATGAAGATTGATCAGTACGGGATTTTATCGGTGAACACTGGCACAAGCTGTTACGAAGATGACCCCTTTGTTTTTGCGACATCGGTGAAACAAGTGTTTTATCTTGATGACCTTGTTAAGGGTGACGCGTGGAAAGTAGTCAATCTTGTGCACCCTCGAAACATTTACCGGGCGGCTACACTTGGAGAGGCCGAAGACGAGGAAGAAAATGTTGCATATCAAGAACACAGTGCAAAAGATATTCCTGACTCCTCTACAATTCGCCTTAATAATTTTAAACCGGGTCGTTCGGTTCGAATTCGTGATTTAGACGCTCGCCTTATTGATGTGGATCCAAATCAAGAAACAGACGACGACTCTTGTGATGTAGAAATGCATAGATTACCGGAAATTAATTCTGACACCGAAGAAGACTCATCGGATGATTCTGATTACGAGCCTTCTTAGTTATTTGAATTTGTACTACAATTTGATGTGTTTTATATGGTACAAGCTCTACAATTCATAATGTATCTTAATGTTGGTTATATATGCAGGAAATTGTTATGGGTACGGTTAAACCAACTGTTTTTTTTATCTATTTGACAGTTTTAGCCGACGAAATATAATATGTTTCGTCGGCTAAAAGTATCTTAGCCGACGAATACCCTAATATTTCGTCGGCTAAACCCTAAACCCTAACCCCTAAACCCTAAAGTATAGCCGACGAATACCCTAATATTTCGTCGGCTAAAGTTAAATGAATAAAATAATAATTTTATACCGCTAGCTGCGTCTCCTCGATATGAAACTATTTGTAGTTGACGGTCCGGACAGAATACGTATTTTAGGTGGCCAAATCACCGTTTGTTTGTGTTTAGGGGTTTGACCAACGGGATTGACCGTGCGGATCGAGCCCGACCGTGTGTCCGATGATGCTGAAATTTTACCCTCACACATGTTTCAACATAATGATGATATCTGACGGTCGGTTTTCCGTTTCACAAGATAGATTGTCACAATCAAAGTATGCCTACTAATGTTGTATAACTAATTGACTAAGTGTTAAGTAAATGTTTCGTTTTAAAAACAAACTATACGTAGATGCTTCAAACAAAAAAAAGTCGTGAGATAAGATATGACCGGAACGATGAAATATGTCTACGGTTGAAATTTCACGTAATTCCGATAAGTTTCGGTGCCAATACTTGCGGTCATTGCATTTTTTCTATTCGTTCGCCATAGAGGACGCCCTATCTCCGACGGTTATTTTTCTTATAAATTTTATACCGCTAGCTGCGTCTCCTCGATATGAAACTATTTGTAGTTGACGGTCCGGACAGAATACGTATTTTAGGTGGCCAAATCACTGTTTGTTTGTGTTTAGGGGTTTGACCAACGGGATTGACCGTGCGGATCGATCCCGACCGTGTGTCCGATGATGCTGAAATTTTACCCTCACACATGTTTCAACATAATGATGATATCTGACGGTCGGTCTTCCGTTTCACAAGATAAAACAAATAAATTGTGCATGAACTTACTAAATATGAATAAAATATACTTTAGCCGACGAAATTACTAACATTCACAGTAATTTCGTCGGCTATAGTCCAACTATAGCCGATGAAATTACTTAAAAAATTTCGTCGGCTATAGTTGGACTTTAGCCGACGAAATTAGGGTTTTGTCGTCGGCTAAAGTCCAACTATAGCCGACGAATTTTTTATTTCGTCGGCTATAGTTCTTACTATATATTCGATTGCAGCGAAACAGAAGCCCACTTTCTCCATTTTCTGAAACTCGGCCGGACGGTTTCTCCTTCTCCTCTCGATTTTCTTTCGCCATTTTCGACGGTTTCCGGCCTCCACTCCGCCTCCCTCATCTCCCAAACCAATTAGGTATGCAATTTCATGTTTATATTGTATTATAGAACAAATTTGGGTTGTTTTTTCAATATATTGCATTATACTGAATTGTGTTGAATTATATTGTGATAATGTTGAATTGTATTATGTTGTGATAATGTTGAATTATATTGGGTGCATTTACTGAATTTGGGTGTATATTTGGTTGTATTTGGGTGTATTTGAGTGTATTTGGGTGTATTTAGATGTATTTGGGTGTATTTGGGTGTATTTAGTATATTTGGATGTATTTTGGGTGTATTTAGTATATTTGGGTGTATTTAGTATATTTGGATGTATTTGGGTGTATTTAGTATATTTGGGTGTATTTGGGTGTATTTAGTATATTTGGATGTATTTTGGGTGTATTTAGTATATTTGGATGTATTTGGGTGTATTTAGTATATTTGGGTGTATTTGGGTGTATTTGGGTGTATTTAGTATATTTGGATGTATTTTGGGTGTATTTAGTATATTTGGGTGTATTTGGGTGTATTTAGTATATTTGGATGTATTTTGGGTGTATTTAGTATATTTAATATATTTGCGTATATTACAATATTAGCAGAAACATATTGTTCATTTTTTATTTTATTTGGTATATTGTTCATTTTTTATTTGGTATATTGTTCATTTTTAATTTAACAAAATATTAATTATTTTATTTAGGATGAAAGGATTATTCAGCAGATCAAAGAGTTCGAAGGGCCGGGGTGAATCGTCAGAGGGAACGTCTAGCAACCCTCGAGGTTCGTTTCAGGGCCCAATGACGGCCCGACGGGCGTCTCTTCTGGAGCCGACACATTCCTCCAGGCAGCCAGATGGCCCTCCCGCCTCCAGGCCTCCTAGCGCCCCTCGCTCTTCCGGCCAGCCGGACGCCTCTCGCTCCTCCAGGCAGCCTAGCGCCCCTCGCTCCTCTGGCCAGCAGGACGCCTCTCGCTCCTCCAGGCAGCCTAGCGCCCCGCGCTCCTCCAGGCAGCCCAGCGGCCCTCACTCCTCGAGGCAGCTGTGGCCTCCGACTTAGGCGGAGGTGTCTGCACCACGTATGCCTGAGATACGTAGGGCACCGGCACCGGGCCCTAGTGCATCGGAGGGTGGGTCTTCCGGGGTACAGATGCCGCCGCCTCTTCTCTTCCTTCCGCGCTTCATACCGGCAATACCTGCAGTCGATGACTCAGGGGCGCCGATTTATCCACTACCCCCCCAGGTGACCCCATCAGCGGTGTACCTGTTCGTGCCGTTTGCTACAGAGTTAATCTCTGTGAGGGTATTATCGTCGGCGACAGAGTCGGAGTCCGTTGCATCCGCCCCAACGCCCTCAGGTAATGATTATATAAGTAATTTGTTATGTTATAATGTTATAATAAAATTAATTTACTAATCATCAATTTATGATAGGTACCGTCGGAGCCAAGCCGACAAGGAAGAAGAGAGGTCCGGTCACGGGGAAAGCTCTCGAGAAGACAGTGAGTACATCGGGAAGGATCGTCATTGATACTGACGAGGATGGGAACGTAGTATCGGGCGGCAAGACGAGGATGTACTCTGGCCGCGTGGGAGCGCTTATTAGGGATAGAGTCCCTATGTTGTGGTCAGACTGGGGCGAGGTCCCACAGGAGGTTAAAGACATGGTCCACAACGCCATGTCGGTAAGTATAACAAAATTCATATTTAACATTATTTATTACATTGTAGATTTATGAACGTCTAAAGTAATAAATGTTTAAATGCAGGTGTGGTTTGACGTTCCCGAGTACCTGAGGAACACCTGGGCGGACGTTGTGCACGGGGGAAGGTACGTTGCAAAGTTAAGGACAAAAAAAACTATGTTTAATTTATAATATTTATATTTTTTTTGGCGTATTACAGGTACAAGGAGTGGAAGAACGAGTTACGGACCCACTGGACTACACATGGGAACGAACGTTCCGGCACCCCCCTTGAGTTCCAGTTCAGGGAGTACGAGTGGCGTTGGCTTCTGATATCGGAATTCAACAACCCACATAAACAGGTAATTAAAAATAATTATTTATTATATTGAATTATATTTAATACGTTTTAAAATATTTTACTAATTCGATTCCTTTGTAGACCGTTTCCCGGGTGAACGCTCAGAACCGGCAACGCAACATGAGGAACCATCATGCCGGTTCTAGACCGTTCGCATCGTTGATGGAGGAGGCGGCCAGGGAACATCCAGAGGTCAACCAGTACGTCTATACGTACGAGAAGGCATATCCTGACTCCCAGGAGGATATTGTAAGTCGTTTTACGTTTTAAAATTTAGTAAATTATATGTATATATATATATATATTTTAAAATGTTAATTAATTTTTTTTCCTATCAAATTAGGCGAGGGTGAGGCAGGCTAGTGACGAGGTGATGGCTGCTATAGTTAGGGAGACATGGCCTGACACGCAAGAGGAAGACATGTCCGAAGCCATGTCCCGGATCGACAGTTCGGATCTCAGCGTTGGGGCCAGGATCATGGGCACAGCCTTCCCACCGCGAGGAAATAACTTCTACTGTCGGGGCCTGGGAAAGAAGGGCGAGGGGGTACTGAAAACCACTCCTGGGTTTCAGAAAAAAGGAGCCTCGACCAGCAGCAGAACGACTCAGCTTGAGGCGGAAGTTCAAATGTTACGGGAACAACAAGTCACCCAAGCAGCATATAATGCCGAGAGAGAGGCCGCCCAAGCAGCATATACTGCCGCGAGAGAGGCCGCCCAAGCAGCATATACTGCCGCTCTACAGGAGTACACTATAGCATGCCATGCCGCCCAGCAGACACAGCAGCAGCAGATGTACCAGTACATGCAAGATTTTATAGCTGCACAGCAGCAGGGACTTCCGCTTCCGCCCATGCCCCCGCCTATTGTCTTACCTCAGCCGCCGCAACCTCCCCAACCTCCCCAACAACCTCATCCTGGAGCAGATATTGATTTAGACGATATCGATTTCATTTAGTTTTTTAAGTTTATGAACAATTATTTATTTAGTTTTTTAGGTTTATGAACAAATATTAATTTACTTTTTAGGTTTTATGAACAATTTATGAATTGAAAATTTAATGCAAAATGTTTATGTTACTTTAGATGGTGTGTTGTTGTTGGTTATAAAATTGTTTCTGTAATTTGCAGCTTGCTTGGATGGTAATGTATAAA
The DNA here is from genome assembly GCA_951800085.1 of Comarum palustre. Classification (NCBI taxonomy): domain Eukaryota; kingdom Viridiplantae; phylum Streptophyta; class Magnoliopsida; order Rosales; family Rosaceae; genus Comarum; species Comarum palustre. The sequence goes on from OX637578.1 coordinate 16,378,047, forward strand.
TTTTGTTTGGGTTTCTAGTATAAAAAGTACTATAGCCGACGAAATTTACCATATTTCGTCGGCTATGCTATTTTTTTTTTTTCCAACAACCTTTAGCCGACGAAAGTGTGCTAATTTCGTCGGCTAAAAGTATTATAGCCGACGAAAGTGTGCTAATTTCGTCGGCTATTCTCTATTTAATTTTTATTTTTTAAAAACTTTAGCCGACGAAATATTAATATTATTTCGTCGGCTAAGTGTTGGATTATAGCCGACGAAATATTTATATTATTTCGTCGGCTAAGGTGTGGATCATAGCCGACGAATTTTTTATATTTTTTCGTCGGCTAAGGTGTGGAGTATAGCCGACGACGGCCTTTATTTCGTCGGCTATAAGCATAGCCGACGAATTATAGCCGACGACTTCTTAGCCGACGAAAATGGTGAACAGGCCGACGAAAAAATTTCGTCGGCTAAAGTGCTTATCCTGGTAGTGTATGGTAAGTAATTTCGACCACATGATTCCAGTATTCGGAGTCCGACAGCCGTCGATCGGATTCTGGCGACCGGAGTCTATGAGGTTCCGGTCAACCCTTCTCTCTTGCATTTTCTCTCTCTAAATATATTTAAAGGGTGAGGGGTATAATGATACTAACATAATATAGGTTCTTAAGAGTGTCTTAAGTGTTTAGACTAAATGGACACATTCTCTTTTGAAAGTTTAAATGGTCAATTTTTTTTTTTTTTTAAAAAAAGTTTGAATGAAAAGTTGGTGTCAAATTTTGTAGTGAATTGACATTTTCTCTTATTTTTATCAACTCAGTTGCATATATACCTTATACAAATTCAATATCACCAATTAAAACCACAACTATTCATAGACTATTTTTTTCAAGTGTTTTTATTGAGAGAAAGAGAAATTTTTATTAATTATTTGCATGCATATCAACATAATTTAATTTGCTAACAAATGCATATAATTAAGGGATGTAATTAGCATTTTGCAATTTCCTACATTTGACAAAAGAGAATGCTCCAGCTATGCTGAATTGAATTTCCAACATTTTGCAATTTCCTCGCAAGAATTGCCGAATTGAAGGATCTAAAACCCAAGTTGGGAAAACTAGTCAACGTGAAATTTGAGAGAAAAAGGAAGTTAAACCCTCGATCGAGAGCTGCTGGTCACCCAAGTTCGATCCTTCTTATATTACAATTCAACATTCAAGTACAAATAAAACAAGACAACTTGGTGGTAGGGAACTGGAGCTGGCCCATTGAAATATACTAGGCTAAACGCCCGCATTAACGCGGGTGGAGATCATTTGATGTTAGTTATATATAAGTAATGAGAATAATAAGCTAATAAGTTACAATATTGTCTTGATGTTCTATGTTAAGTGACTATGATAGCAACCACGCTCACAAAATATAGGCAATGTCACTAATGTCTTTTTTTGCAAACCATTGATTTATAAAATAGTATGAAATATACATATAATTTGACTAAGTAGACTCTCCTTCCTGTAATGTTCTCTTTGGCTGAGACTGTTTCTTTCATGTTTCTCATGTCCAACTGTCAAAGAATCAGGATAGACAACCTTTACCATCCAATTGAAAGGAACAATGAGCAGTCACATAACATCTTATTCTTTATGCATGCCCTTGAAGATACCCCATTGTAATTCTTGTCTTCTCAAATTTCTTTATGCATGCACTTAACAATAGAACAAACAAAACACACTTACCCAACACACAATAACAACACAAGAAACACCAAGTTTGCTCCAAAGACCGATATCAGAAACAGAAGCGAGCAATCACACATACACTTGAAAGCAACCCAGAGGTTAAAGCAAGCTCAGCTTTAATGCTTAAGACACGCAACCGATTAACCATTATGTGTTGCATATGTCTGTTATTTGACACATTGTGATTCAACATTATTCATCATATTTATATTTATATATCAACTGTTGAAAGTGATATGACCATTGATCCAGCCAGTTCATATAATTTCAAATAACTGAGAAAACAGACATCCATAAATTTCACTACAAATAAAAAACTGAAGTGTAATATCATGATTTAAAAAGGCATAAACAATATTAAATCTTGAAGATACCTTCTCACTAATTTCTTGAAAAGCTCATGCCCGTATTTGTTAAATAAACTCTGACCAGCCAAGGTATAAGCCTCTTGAATTGTAAACCTGAGAAGAATCAAAGCTATATGGCTCTTGAATTATAAACCTCAGAAGAAACAATACTAAATGTGAACCCAGCTATTAGGTTCAGCTGCTTAATCCTCAATCATCCTATGAGATTTACAAAGTACTGACTTTGTTCTTTTTATAATGAAACCATCATTATTTGAAACCAATAGCAAAGATTTTAACCAACTACAGTCTTAAATTCATTCAAAACTTCCTTGATTGAGAACCAGACTGTATTTTTTGAATGTCAATATTGATTTGAGACGATAGGAAAGATATCTACTATATGCAGACATTAAAGTGTTTATGTGTACAATAAATAGAAGAGTGCTGAAGCAAAATCAGATTTTGGTCATTCCACTTCCTTTCTCTTTTTGCTTGGTTTGTGTTTACTAAATTATTATTTTCAGTTTTGTATCTCAAAAACAGTTACTTGAATGTTATCAAGTAGAAAGTTAAATTTTAGGAAAATGGAGGCTTGATTTAGTTTTCTCTCGATTTGGGATTACGGTCCTGCATTACAACTAATATGCTTGATAATTAAGAAGGTTTACTTCATGTTTGTCTAAAAATTGGCGCATCTGAGCTTCCTATCTCCCTTGTGCAAAAGCAGTCCTCGATATTTGGAGCTACCTCGAGGGAACCAAATACTTAGTCGGCGTAGAACATGCATACATTGTTCCTTTAAATATTGCTCATATGTTCGGCAACATATTACAGAAGAATATAATTATTGTTCATCATATCTCCAAAATAAATAAACAAAATCAAATAGCTTATTCATAGAATTATATGAAACTGAAAGGTATTCAGCACATGGGGGCTTACCTCAAAGATACTCACATTGATGTAATTGCTATAATCCCTTCTGCTATGTGGGAGATTGATGTACCGAATGATCTAGAACTGAATGATCAAAGATACTCACATTGATCATTCGGTACATCACAGAGAGAAACGAAAGAGATTGACAGAGAAAAAAAACACCAGCAGCCTCTTAAGTGTTTTATAGCTAGGGTTTAAATTGAGGGCAAAAATGTCTTTCATCATGTGATGGCTCGGCTGGAGCCAGGCTGAAAACCGACTCCTTGGTAACAATGGCGGCTGTTTCGCCATTGTTATATAGGAAATATCTACAGGAGAGCATCTGGCATCAACCTGGTTGATATGCACCTGGATTGTGATTCGCGCGTGTACCACACACACTGCAGTGATTAACGGAGACCGGGTTAGAAGCCGTTAGTGTAAGGTCGACGGTCGATCTACTCCTTTCTCCAAAATCTAACCCTAAGCAACAAACAAAAATCAGAAGATAGATCGATCTACTTCTCCTTCTATCTTCTGTTTCCCTCTCTCCCGCAGCCCTTGTCTTTCTGCTGGGCAGAAATGAGTGAACACAAGCCCATAACCTAAACCCAGCTACCCTGATTTCAGCCTCATCTGCTCATCATCGATCGATCCTCTTTGTGCCACTCTCTCAATCCTCTTCCTCTTTGCTTATTGCACGATCGATGAGGCACTGATTGAAAGCTCCAAACTTGCAAAAGAGAAAGCAAGGCTGGAGCCTGGTTTCGATCTATAATCAACTCTCTTCTTTTGAAGTCTTAATTGGTATGTCTCTCTATTTTTTAGATTCTTCCGATACTATCTTTCTGGGTATTGATCGATAATAAAGCTGAGTAATTATGTTAGACTCCAATAGATCCGATCCACGCTTGATTACTGACTGAACCCGTGCTTCATTCTGGGTATTGATCTATCATACAGTATTTGCATTTTTTGTGTCATTTATTTACCTTTTTTGTTGGCTTATTCATGCAGCAACTGGAAGAGCTCTTTCTGAACCTTGATAGAATGTAAACTTTGATAAAATGGATGCTCATCATGTCCTTTGTGGTTGTTATGGATGACTTCGAGGACATCTCAAAATTTCATTGCTGCTTTGTAAGTTTAAAAGCTTCCATATAGGATTGTTTAAGCATGATAATAATGAATATATCTGGATTATGGTCAGAATTTGGTGGATTGGCATGCCAGTGAATTGTGGCTCTTAACCGATCAAACAATTCTGTCTGCTGAGAGTATTTTTCCATCTCTTAAGCTCTTAGCCAACGAAAATTTTGTCGACTAAAATCTGTCGGTTAAAACGCATTGGTGAAGACCCTAGCCGACGAAAAAAGTTATTTTGTCGATTAAGAGACAGTCTAGTCGACGGAAATTCTGTCTGATAAGGTCAGTCTACTAGGATTTTAGCTGACAAAATGATTCCGTCTCATAGAACCTTAGCCGACGGAATTATTTTAAAATAAAAACAAATTAATAATCATCTTAACCGACAGAATTCAAAATATTCTGTCGGTTAAGAATTTCCGTCGGTTAGGATCTTCACCTACAAAATTATTTTAAAATTAAAAAAAAAAACTCTTAACCGACAGAATATTTTGTCGGTAAACCTAAAAAAATTAAAAAAACGGAGTTCGATCTTCGAAAATCCATCGCTGACGATTGATCTCTGGCAATCCACCGGCCATTCTGGTTCCACCACTACACCACCACCACACAACCATCACCAAAAATCACCACCACACCATCACCACACATAACCTCCAAAAACCATCACCACACCATCACCCAGGGCTTTTCGTGCATATAAAGTTTGTCTTCTAATTCTTCCCGGATCTTTCCAGTTTAATCTGTGAAGTTGCAACACAGAAGTTGTTGCTGCATATTTGCTGAACTACTCTTGCTTCAAATCTTTATACTTTGCTGGCAGAATGAGTGTAACTATGAAACACACATAGATCTCAAATAATATAGGATAGAATTCAAACCTCTATTAGGTAAGAATATTGTTTTGCATTTCAACAAAACACATAATCTCTTTTTTGTATTTTTTGTCTTTCAATGCAAGAATTGAAACGAAATTAAAATGGCTAGAAGCAAAGTAAATAGGGAAACTCATCATGAATTAGTTACCCTTTGTAGGTCTACGGGGGTGGCTACCAATGCTTCACTTCAAGCCTTGACGTCTTGATATTTGCAGCACGGTGTTCTCTCTTACGAACATTCCTGAACATTGAGTAGATATGCTTCTTGTTACCAACTTGAAAATTCAGAAAGGTCTGCTCAAATAGTATGTTGTTTAGCCCCCCATGCATCTTCATTGTTTGATAAAGCATGATCATCAATTGCACCTTCACGGATGGCTCGGTGTGGAAATACGCCCCCATGTCGTGGTATAGTTGCAGCCACCAATTGGCTTTCATAATAAACCACTTGCTGGTTTATATCTTCGTAAAGAAGAGAATCATACAAGTTGAACTCCTGCGTGCGAGACTTATTGATATTGGAGCTAAGAATTAATCTATAATCCCCATCGTATTCATCGTAGGTTGTCTCCGTGTTAATATCAAAATAACAATCATCACATATTGGTGACTTAACTTCTGCCTCAGACAATGACATATTCCTGCTATAAACATTATTGAGGACCATTTGTTCGGCTTGACATGTGTCCATATATACAGTATCATGCGCGAACGGAATGACTTCGCCTCTGGAGCAGTTTTGTTGGTTGCTGACTTCATTGTTGTGCTCCTCATGAGATTCACCACAAATTGGCAAATCAATTTTTTCTGACATGATCAGAGAAAAGATTTCGCCACTAGATTGATCAGAAACTAATTCAAACTCTTTGGCAATAGTATCTTTGTCAGCTTTAGGTTCTACTTCTTGAGATTGTAAAACCTCATGATTAGTGTTGCAAACATCATGGTTTGCTTCATCTTGCAGCTTTGTTGTCTTCGCATTGGCTGCTTTAATTTCTTGGTTAGGCTGATCTACGGAAGTATTTATCCGATCCGTAGTTGCATTGATTTTCTCAACTTGCTTAATGATAGCCTTCAATTTCTGATTCAACTCGTCATCCATGATCACCTCACTACAACCAGTTGACTGGTAATCATCCGAAACACGAAATCGTTTCTTCTACAATCCTGACACGTTATGTCCCACCGGGTGTGCCAAATGTTCAGGTGAAAATGTATTTTCGTTGAACAACCAAGCTTGAGGCCGTGCCAGTATCTATGGGTCAGGTACAACCTTGATCTTGATACGCGTTCGCCTTCTGACTTCTCTTCAAATGATTGTTGTACAGGCGTTGGTCAGGCCTGCATTCAGGTTCTTCTTAGACCTAGCTGAAGAACAACTAGGATTTTTCTCCTCCTCTTGTGAAGTGGATGTTCCTACTCAGAATGGTGTGGTTGAGCAGAGCTAAAAATATCAGGAGTGTAGTACGTTCGTCAAAGGGTTCCTTGAAAAACTAGGGATATTTGCTAGAGTTTCCACCCTAACAATGGTTTTGCGGTTATTCGCCTACGGATAGGGCTTAATGAAGCGGTGGTGGACTGTTCGCTGACGGATGAGGCTTGGTGAGTAGCTGCAGGTAGTGCTCACGGATGAGGCTTTGATGAAGTAGAAGGGGATAATGCCGACGGGTCGAGCTTTGGTGAGTAGCAGCGGGGAATGTCTATATATAGGGCTTTGGTGGACAAAAAGACTCAAGGAATCTTTCTGGTAGAAGTGCTCCGGAGAGGCTTGTTTTGCAGTGTGCAAAAATTGTATTGAATCGTTGAGATGTGTCTATGTCATATACCTTGACCCCTTTATATAGTGAACACTAGGGTTTGTTCTTACTTGCGGATCAAGGCATATCAAATCTTCTTGAATTCTCGAATGATCCCTCAAGCAACCATGAATCCTTGCCAATAATGACTCCCAATCGAAAGGAAACACATTAATAATAACGTAGACCGCAAGAATTGGTCCAATGGACCCTTTGACGAAACATTCGCCGAAAGATAATATTTTGGCCCAAGCACTTACTCTCATACTTCTTTTCATTTTTACCATCTAAATTTTATGAGTAATTTTCTTTTTCAATGTTTGATAGGATGGCAGCTTGGTGCCACAAATGCATCTATTGAAGAAATTGGTTTCTTTGTTTGGGTTTATATTGTTTGGATTTACTTGGATGATTTAAAACTATTGGATTGAGTACAATGTGACACCGTGATGTTATCCTCATGTCATATTTATTTAAATTAATGGTTTTAAACTATCCAAACAATAAAAATTCAAGTAGAAAGACCGGATCTTCTATTTGAAGTCTAAGCTAGAGAAATTGGCTGATGAATATGAAATCAAGTAATCATCTCGATTCCGCATTGGTTATACTTTTCCATAAATCTAGCCATATAAAATTTGCATGCAAGACTATAAGAGGCTCGTTTACATTTTGTTGACCCAAAAGAAAACTATATAAACTGATGACTAGCCATTGCAGTTAATTGTGCACAAAACAGGGTCAAATTATATTATGTAGATGTCAACAAGGTGCCTCAAACTCTAGTGAAACGTGGGAACATTTCCATATGCTGGGAATTTCTTCACCCTTAATTATTTACATTTTACGTGGTGTGTCAAAATTGAGGATTTAACTTAAAACTGTAGGTTTTTGCATGAATTATGTAACAAATCGTAGTGTAGCAAAATGCATGATTTTTCAGGTATCAACATTAGTTCACTTGATTATGTGGGCTGCATGAAGCATGAATTAGGCCGCATAATCAAATCTGTTAAGAAAGCTCAGCCTGGCCCAAATACTTCAAGGTGACTCCGCACAAGAGAGTCAAAATTTGGGTCGTCTTCCCCTTGTGTAGTGTCGACTTGAGGTACATAGGAATAAGCTTTCTCGTTGAATCCTTTGTGTTTATATGAGAACCTTATCTTCGAAATTATGGAACTTGCAAGACTTCATGAATCTGGCAAGTTATGGGTTCCAGTTATTTCTCCTCACCCTTTTCTTTTTCTTATGTTCTCGTTTGGTCTTCTAAACTTTTGCTCCAAATTGATTTGATTTTAGAGACTTTTTAGAGGCGAGGAGGACTTTACCAGCGAGGAGGTTGTGGAGGCGAGGAGGATGCTTTGAGAGGCGGAGGCGAGATGGAGAGCAGGCGGAGACGAGGAGAGTTTTTTTTATTTAGGGATTTAGAGTTCGGGCGAGACTGAGCTTTTTTAAATAGCATTAAACTTTAACTGACGATATAAAAAACCCGTCGGCTATGCTAATGCAACTCGTCGACTATAATTTTTTTTTATTGTTTTTATTTATCTATAGCCGACGAATTTTCAGTAAATTTGTCGGTTATAGTACTTTTTATATTTACTTATTTAATTTATTTTCATTTTATTTGTTTTATTAACATTTTATTTGTTTTATTAACATTTTATTTAATTTATAGTTATTTATTAACTACAGTCGACGAATTATTCATAATATCGTCGGTTATAATACTTTTTATATTTATTTATTTAATTTATTTTCATTTTATTTATTTTATTATTATTTTATTTTATTTATAGTTATTTATTTACCTATAGCTGACGAATTATTGATATTATCGTCGACTATAGTCCTTTTAATATTTATTTATATAATTTATTTCCAATTTATTTATTTAATTATCATTTTATTTTATTTTATTTAACTATAGCCGAATTTTCAATAAATTCGTCGGCTATAGTTCTTTTTATACATTCAGCATATTGTGACTGTGATGATCAAACTTGAGAAACAAAAATCTGATCATCATATATCATTATTATGTGAAAATATGTGTATGGGGAAAAAATTCATCTTGATCCGACAACGTTAAGGACTCGATCCGGATGGTCAATCCCGTAAGTCAAACCCCTAAACGCACGGAAACAGTCATTTGACCGTCTAAATTACGTATTTTGCCCGGGCATTCAATTGAAAATAGTTTTAAATCGATGAGACGCAACTAGTAGAATAAAAATTTTATGAAAAATAACCACTGGAGATAGGGCTACCTCTAAGGATAAAGAATATAAAATTACATTAACCGCAACTATCGGCACCGAGACTTTACCAGAATTACATGATTTTTCAACCGTAGACATATTTCGCCATTCCAGTCATATCTTATTTCATGACTTTTTTTTCGTTTGAAGCTTCTACGTATAGTTTGTTTTTGAAAAGAAACATTTAACACAGTAAACAAAATATATAACATTATTAGGCATGTTATGATTCCGATCATCAAAATTCACAAAAAAAAAATACGACCGTCAGATATTATCATTATGTTAAAATATGTGTATAGGAAAAAATTCAACTTGATCCGACAATGTTAAGGACTCGATCCGGACGGTCAATCCTGTAAGTCAAACCCCTAAACGCACAGAGACAGTCATTTGACCATCTAAATTACGTATTTTGACTGGAGCTTCAACTGATAATAGTTTCAAATCGATGAGACGCAGCCAATAGTATAAAAATTTTATGAAAAACAACCACCGGAGATAGGGTTACCTTTAGGGAGAAAGAATGAAAAATTGCATTGACCGTAACTTTCGGCACCGAGAATTTACCAGAATTACGTGATTTTCAACCGTAGACATATTTCACCATTCCAGTCATATCTTATTTTACGACTTTTTTGTGTGTGAAGCTTCTATGTATAGTTTGTTTTTGAAATATAACATTTACTTAACACAATAAACAAAATATACAATATTAGTAGACATGTTGTGATTCTGATCATATTCACAAACAAAACTCCGACCGTCATATATAATCATTATGTTGAAATATGTGTATGGGAAAAAATTAAACTCGATCCAGACGGTTAATCTTGTAAGTCAAACCCCTAAACGCACGGAAACGGTCATTTAACCATCTAAATTACATATTTTACCCGGATCTTCAACTAAAAATAGTTTCAAATCGATGAGACGCAACTAGTGGTATAAAATTTTTATGAAAACTAACCACCGGAGGTAGGGCTACCTCTAGGGAGAAATAATGAAAAATTACATTGACCGTAACTATTGGCACCAAGAATTTACCAGAATTACGTGATTTTTCAACTGTAGACATATTTCACCATTCCAGTCATATCTTATTTCACGACTTTTTTCGTTTGAAGCTTCTACGTATAGTTTGTTTTTGAAACGGAACATTTAACACAGTAAACAATATATACAACATTAGTAGACATGTTGTGATTCCAATCATCAAAATTCACAAACAAAAAACTGACAGTCAGATATCATCATTATGTTAAAATATTCGTATGAAAAAAAATTCAACTTGATCCGACAACGTTAAGGACTCGATCCGGACGGTCAATCCTGTAACTATTTATTAAATATAATTTTATTCCTGTTCAATATATATATATATATAATTTTATTAAATCTGAGTGATTTCCTTTAATTGCCTAGATCGATCAGAACCTTACTTCCTTCTCAAAAAAACATACACTTAGTTTCCACGTATAAAATCCAAGAAAATCGAAAGAATCCAACCCAAAATTTAGAATCAACCAATCGAGTCAAACATAGAGAACCGAAACCGGTGCGGATATGGTTACGGTGACATGTCCAAGAACGTATATAATGAGCTTCATAATTCTCGAATCAAATCTCAAAACTTAAAAATGAAAATTGAGGAGGACTCACATCTTCGCAAACTTATGGAGAATAACCTGCTCCAATTCGATGAAAGAATCGAAAACCTCAGGGTCCAGTGCGCTTAAACCCAACGCCATAGCGAATGGTGTGTAAACCAGGCGAGTCGTCATTTGGTATACGTAAAATATATTGTTTAAAATTCAAGTCTTCTATTCTTTTTATTTCTTTCTTTTTAGAATAAAATTATTTAATTAAATTACATACATTAAAACAATCAATTTATGAAAAAATGAAATCAAACCCTAACAATCACCACAAATAGGAAGTAATTAAGATAAGATAGCCTTAAATTTAATATTTTGTAATTTAAATTAATAAGTCAAGCCGGCCCGAGCCCAGCTCGATCTTAAACAAGTCGAGCCGAGCTTGAACATGAAAAAAAAAATTCAAGCTTAAGCCCGGCTCGAGCTCGATAAAAATAAAATGAGTCAAACATGAACACTATAGTATTCGGCTCGGCCCGACCCATTTACACCCCTACCCTTAATTATTTACATTTTACTTGCTTAGTAAGTTTTATCTGCTATCATTACACAGTTTTACTAATAGTTTCCTCTGTTTCATTGTTTCCAGAAAATGCCAACCATTCAGGGGAGTGAAGATTTCCTGTTTTTCAGCACATTTGAGCTTTGTTCATTATAGTACGGCACCTGAAATTTTGATCTGAATTTTTTGCTATTAAATAAAATGCAGATATGGAAAGATGGGGAGTTTAAGGAAGAAGTGATTGGAGGTCACAAAGCATGGTTTGTGATCGATGAAGTGCGAGAAATGATCCAAAAGTTTGTATGATTTTTATTGTTCTGATCTCCCACCTACAAGAGCATCTTGTTTTATTTTTCTCTTTTTGGGATACATCTTTTTTAAAAAAAAATTCCGTCAAACTATATAGAGAAAGAACATGTGGCCACGGCCAAATCAGTTGTTCGAGATGGACTAGTCTCTCCATATGAGTTTGAATCCCACCTTGATAAAATTCCATGTGACCAGGACCAAGTTAGTTGTTCGAGATGGACTAGTCTCCTTAGTTGTCAGATTTGAAAGAAACGATGGGAAATACCCCAAAAAAAGATGTACAGTCAAGTTTCTTAACATATATATCTTTTTCTTCTGTTCTTTTGGTAGTGTGTTTCGGTGAGGGACTCAAGTCAGTCAAGTCTGTGCCCACATTTGGACTCTTTTTATTTTCTTGACTGATGAAGTAATATTTCCATCATGATGTGGCTTTCTTCTCTTGACTCTTTTTTTACCGTTCAATGGACTAATGAACTTCACTTATTTTAGGCAATTGTGATAATCACTTGGTTTTGTAGGAATGATCACACCTAATAGAATGTCGGGCTGGTAATAGCAGTGTCAAACGCTAAGATTTCACTTAGAGATTAAACCAGCAACAGTCGTACTGATTTGCTTCTGTGACCAGATCAACAACACCATATCTGCTTGGGAGAACTCTCAGGCTCCCAGCATTACAGTACCCTGTACTGCAGTTTAGGCAACAGAAAATCTACTGATGTAATATTGCTCCTATGAATAAAACCTCCCGCTCAGCTTAGCTCAATCCATACACGTTTCAGACTTCATGTTGAAGGTGTACGATTTCACCAATTTCTAACTCTTCATCGGAAACCCCTCCAGCAAGGAATGGTACAGACTGTGAATACCGCACGATTATCATCTGTGCAATGGAAACAAATAGAAAGACGAGACATGAAAACAGTACAGATTCATCTCAAGATGTTGTCATACTGTAATATCAACTCAAATGTCTTGCAACCGCTGAAAGAAAAATGCCTTGCAAGCTTTTCTTAGAGAATTCATGGCACCATTAAGAAGTACCTCCACCTGCTGAGAATCTCACAACAGAAAATCTCACAGGAGCTGGAATCTCTACAAATCCTCTCAATCACTTCACTCACGCCACCTGATTTTATCTGTCTCACTACCATCACATATACAACCTGCAAACTCTACACTTAATATTGGCACCAAGTCACCAACCCTGCTACCATTCATACATTCACATCTAACAGCGAACACCTAACTAGGTAATCTCACCAATTTCTTCAAAAGCCCCTTACTTGGAGAGTTCACTACATTAGACACATGCAACCTGCAACTCTACACTTGATATATTCCAACATTTGAATGATCACTGCATTATACGGAAGATTGACACAAAGCCACTAAGCCTGCTACCATTTATTTCACGTCATAAACAACTATTGTTGTAATCTCACCAAGTACTTCAAAGTCCCTACCCAGTATGCCATCACTCTCAATACCCAATCTACCAACCATATCTTCAATTCATGTAACAGATTTTATCATATATAGGTGCCCCTGACAATCACTAAAACACATCAAGGGACATAATACCAAACCTCAAGCATCACTACTATAGTCCTCATAAAGCACATCCCCAATAATAACATTATTCTACCCTTTTCTGTGTTACATGAGCTTCCACACAGACGAGGGGAGAAAAAGTGCAACGTTCGGCAAGCCTTTCTAGCTCAACCGTCCATTTTTTCACATGTCAACAACTCATCAAGAGCCTAATTTTAACAAAACCCTGCAGATAGTGCATTTACATTTCCATTTAATTTTAACAACTCATCAAGAGCCTAATTTCAACATTCTAGCAATTGTTCAGAACTGATGTTCTGAGCCTAAATTTAAAAGAACTTTAAGGTAATACTACTATGCTCGTAACTGCCCACACTCATGACAACCATTATGGGTTCTAACAACATAATGTTTTTTGCTTAATAAGCAAACAGAGAGATATTGATCAAAACAGTGGAACTCGGGTTTATCTTTGATATTTTACTTCCTCAAACAATAAACAATATACCAGTTGTGTATGCTAAAGAGCCCACTGAACAAATGATAAGCACAATCCAACTAAAAATTGCAAAATGCAAACCATAGCTCCTACCTAAGCATGTAAAAACAAACTCACTCATCTAGCCATGCTGAAAGCAGTGTTGATAACAGGAGGGAAAGGGAAAAATTAATGTACAAACAAATGACAAAAGGACAGAAATCTTTCTCATTCTTGTAAAAAACTCACGATGATTTTTAGTTATTGAAAATCTGAGAGGAATGACAATCCATTTAAATGACAATCCAGCAACAATGACCCCAGCTTATCAATGACAGCACATACATTAGACCAGCATTAGACACAGTGAGTTCTAAACTTGGCACTGAATTCATGCTTCTGAAACAAGGAACTTCTACAATTAAAAAGAGAAGACTCATAAATCTTAAATTCCAAATCCAAAAACTGCCCTTATCCTCTGGAAGATAAGATCCCGCCATCCTCTCTCAGTATTCTCTACCACAGTGGCATTCCCATATCTGCGCAAGAACTCATTAAACAGTAAGCTTCTCAACAAATGCCATCACAACCAGAGTATAACTAAGCAAACAAAAGCGAAAAGCTGAGATCTAACCTGTCCTCTTCAGGAATATCCACATGGGTTAGCTTTACAACAGTAAGACCAGGTTCAGGCTCGTCAATTGCAAGTGTCACCTGCAAAATCAAACTCAGTCCACAAAACCGGCAGACATGTCATCCAAAACAACTGGAGAGCAATGTAAGTTACCTTGGACTGAATGCCATCAGACCAATTCCCAAATCTCCAATTCTGCACAATCAACTTGCCATTCTGCAACTCCAAATTCTTCCCTGTCACCGAGCCATCGAAAATACTAAACTCCCCTCCAATCTCCTTACTTATCTTAGCATTGCTCTGCGTGAACCCTTTCCACCTATTCTCATCCATCAAAATCTCATACAAATTGCTCGCACTGCAGCTAAACTTCTCCGTCATAGTAATCGTCTTAAACCCCTTGTTCACCTCCTTCTTCTCCACCGCAGCCTCCTTCCTCACCGCCGCGGCAGAGCTCGTCGTCGAATTACTCTTGGGCGCAATCTTCTTCGCCTCAGCCTCATCCTTAGCGGGCCCACCCTGCGCCATACTCTTCACATAAACCCTAACCTTCTCCAAGATCACCGGCTTCCCTTTGGCCACCATGGCCTCCTTGATCCTCCTCCCAATCGGCCCTTCATCCCTCACCGTGACCTTAACCTCGGGATCCTCGTCAGCGTTCTCGTCGGCGATGTAGGGAATCTCGACGGCGCCGTCGACCTTGAGCAGCGACTTGCCGTCGGCGTCTCTGGCCTCGCCTTCCCAGGAGAGAGTGACGCTGATTTCGTAGCCGGGGATGATTTTGCCCTTGCGGATGTTGACGTAGGCGTCGCCTTGGACTTTGTCGACTTTTCTGGTCTTGACGAAGAGGTCGCCTTCGCCGTCGAGGATGGTGAGGTTGGAGAGGAGCTTGGTGAGGAGGTCACGTGACCAGGCGAGGCAATCGGTCTCGGCCCAGTGCCAGTTGTGGACGTTGGCTCCGTCGGGCCTGTCCTCCACGATCCAACGCTTGTCGCCCTCGCCGTACTTTGCCATTGATCGAATTGAGAGAGAGAGATTGGGAATTGGGATGCGTGAGAGGAACAAGAGAGAAAGAAATAGGAGTGAGAGAGAGTGGAAGAGTCTAGAATGACTACTGTTTTGGGGAGGGGAGGCCCAATAAAGTTGGGGACAAATCTTTCTAGGTTTGGAGTAGAAGGATCTAGAACGCTGGCCCCATTTGATTGGTTTTTGACTAATAAACGTTGACTGACTGGAAAACACTACTCAGTATTACTTTTTTTTTTTGTAAAATCTACCTTTTCTGGTTGAGGCATTAACAAGAGATCGAGGTTGGTTGTAGCTTATTTTTTGTTCTTAAAAAGTTTATGTGAGAGCTTGTTTACGCTACATCATTATCGTCAGGACAAACCTGCAACCTTAATTCTGAAAGACTTACAGTAGACACGTACCTGTCACACTAGCCTCCAGATATGGATTTCCACAGGATAATTTATAGATCGCGAACCAACGAGACTTGTTGGTAGCGGGGATCGAACTCGGATAGGTCTGTTAGTTTTTATATCTTTTAAATATTATATATTTAATCTATTTTTAGTTAAATATATAATTTTTATATAAATTTTAGAAATTTTTTATCGATATTTGATAATTTTTTGATATATCTATCAAAATATCTATTTTTCAAACCATCGAAATTTTCATAATTATATATACTTTAGACCTTAACCAGCGTCCATACAAACTTTTTTTTTTCTTTTTTTTGAACAAGCCGGCCCCCATTCAGATTTTAAAGACTGCTTAATTCATCCCCCTATAATAGGATTCCTATTTCTCCAAGAACTCCCATATGACACAGCTGTTGGTCTTATGATAATGTTCAACCTAAAGTCTCCTTCAACTCAGTATCCTACTAGGTATCGGTTCTTGCACTACCAGAATAAGTATCATAGCCGACGAAAAAAAATTAGCAGGCCGACGAAATTTTTTTTCGTCGGCTAAAGTCCATTTTAGCCGACGAAAAATAATTTCGTCGCCTAAGTAAAATTTTCGTCGGCTAAAGTGGACTTTTAGCCGACGAAAAAAACTTTTGTCGCCTAAGTGAAATTTTCGTCGGCTAAAAGTCTACTTTAGCCGACGAAATGTTGTTTCGTCGGCTAAAATAGTTTTTTTCGTCGGCTATAGTCTGTGAACTATAGCCGACGAAATTTTAAAACTTTGGCCGACGATATATATAATTTCGTCGGCTAAAATTCTTTATATTTCCAGATCTAGACAGTAGCTGATTTGAAAGAAAAAACGGGAGAAAAAATTTTGGGGTTGGCGAAATTGTTGGGTGTTGTCGAAATCTGTCCGAAATTAGTTTGTGGCGCTATATATAGGTACGTATATGTATATATCTTGTTTTTGAGTTGATTTAAGAGTTTTATTTTTGTTATGCACATTGATTTTGAGTTTTAATTAGAGTTGATTATATTGTGTTTTAATTAGAGTTGATTATATTGTGTTTTGAGTGTGATTGAGTTGATCGATTTGGGTTTGATAATATATATGAAGTTGTTGATATATATATATATATATATATTAATTTGATTATATTAATTAGTAATTATTATATATATTAATTGTACGTTAACTCAGATATAATATAAATTGAATGATTCGTAAATTTAATTAATTAGCGTTTATACATATATATTATGTTATTTTCTCAGGATATGGATAAGAGTTGGATTTCGCTTCCAAAATGGGACAAAAGATATGCTAAAGGAGTTGTTAGTTTTATTGAATATGTGATCAATAATGCTAAAGGGAATACAATTTTCTATTGTCCGTGCACTAAATGTCAGTGTCGCAGCGATATGTATCAATTTCCAATTGACAAGGTTTGGCAGCACCTTCAAAGTAATGGGTTTTGAGAGAAGTACACATGTTGGATATATCACGGTGAAACATCATCAAGGGGTCCGCATGATCATGGGCAGTTTTCTGAGACGGGCAGTACATCCAACGATCCAACAACGACCTTCATCAACGATATGTTTCCTTATGAGAGGGGTGTATGCTCTGAAGGACCGTATATGTCTGACCCGGTGCAGTCCTTCCCTAGAGTTGTCAACACTGCTGGTATTGACAGGTACAACAAACTACTTGCTTTCCAACAGACCCCTGTGTACCCCGGTTGTCAGAAAACGGTTCTTGAAAGTGTGATGGACGTTATGAAGATTAAAGTTGAGACAAAATCGACTGTAAAGGCTGTTGATGAGTATCTACAGTACACTGCTTCGATGCTGCCCCACGGTCATCGTCTTCCTACCACTCATCATAAGGTCCGATGTATACTGAAAGATCTTGGGCTTTCCTACATCAAGATCCATGCATGCAGATATGATTGTGTTCTCTTCTGGGGTAAAGATCCAGAAGGGAATGACCTTGGTGACCTTGACACATGTCCAGTATGTCAGAGTGACAGGTATAAGTTGACTCCTGCAGGCAATAGGAAACCTATGAAGGTACTTCGGTATTTCCCGTTGAGGGATAGGCTGGAACGGTTGTACATGTCATCACACACGGCCAAATCTATGAGATGGCACGCTGATAGGGAATTGCAAGGCGAAGATACCCTTATACACCCTGCTGACGGGGAGGCCTGGAAGCATATAGACAGGGAGTTTCCTCATTTTGCGTCTGAGGTCCGAAATGTGAGGCTCGGGCTCTCATCCGACGGGTTCAATCCTTTTGGCAACATGAGTCTTCAATACAGTGTATGGCCGGTGATTTTGGTACCATACAATCTTCCTCCATGGATGTGCATGAAGAAGGAATACAATATGTTGAGTTTGTTGATTCCGGGACCCGGTTATCCAGGGAAGTGTCTCGATGTGTATTTGAGACCCTTGATTGAAGAGCTTAAGTTTTTTTGGGACGTTGGTCATCCCACGAGATGTTCCAGATGCATGCTATGGTTGTTGGTACCATTAGTGATTTTCCTGCTCGTGGGATGTTGTCGGGCAACGTTGTTAGGGGATACAAGGCTTGTCCAGAGTGCCTAAGCGATGAGGGGAGCAGTAGTCATTGCAACAAGATATGTAGATTGGGTCACCGTACTCTCCTTCCGTATGATCACGAATGGCGGTTCGATGACAAGGCATTTGATGGGACTGTAGAACTTGGTGTGCCTCCTAGAAGATGGACAGGGGAAGAAATTTTAGCAGTGCTTAATGAGTATGATTTTGGGCAGCTCAGCAATCATCCCAATATAGTGGAGGCAATACCTGACAGACCCGACAGGTATAAATTTTGGACACATAAGAGCATATTCTGGGAACTCCCATACTGGAGTAAGTTGTTGATCAGACACTACCTAGATGTGATGCACATAGAAAAGAATGTGTGTGACAGTGTGGTGGGAACCGTGCTGAACTTGGAGGGAAAGACGAAAGACGGTCCGAAGGCACGCATTGATCTTAAAAAAATGGAGATACGAAGACATTTGTGGTTGAAAGAAGGGAAGAAAAAAATGCCTCAAGCTCCGTACACCGTGAAGCCTGAACAGAAGAACGTAATTTTCAGGTGGTTGAGTTCTGTGAAGTATCCTTCAGGCTACGCAGGAAATATAGCCCGGTGTGTAAACATTCGGAACAATAAAATGTACGGGTTAAAGAGTCATGACTGTCATATTCTGCTACAACGTCTCTTCCCTATTTTCATTCGACCCTTCCTTCCCCGTCAGGTGGTGGAGCCGTTAGTAGCGTTGTCAAGATTCTTCCAGAAGTTATGCACAAGGGAAGTGACAAAATCTGATCTCCGGGAAATGCAACAGGACATTATTTATATCATGTGTAAATTTGAGAGAATATTTCCTCCAAATTTTTTTGACATCATGCCGCACCTGATGATCTATCTTCCCGAGCAATTGTTGCTTACCGGTCTAGTACACTATACTTGGATGTATCCTATGGAAAGGTATGTTTTTTACACCTACTGTTTTTATTGTACATTGTTCATTGTATAATCGTAACATATGACAACAAATTTATTTATTTACAGACAACTTGGAGACTACAAAGCTTATGTGGCTAACAAATCCGCGCCTGAAGGATGTATAGCAGAAGCATATATTGCGCACGAGTGCGTCACCTACATGAAGTTGTATCTAGGAGCATTGAAGGAAACTCCACAAACCATGCCGGTTGATGAACCGAAGTTTAACCTTTCCATAATCTCAAATGATGTTGAAGTTTATGGAATTTTACCAGAGTCCTACAAGTTGCAACCCCATGAGCTCGTCATAGCCCATTGGTGGGTATTGATTAACTGTCAAGAAGTTGAATACTGGAAAGACATCCATCTACACTGTCCAGACATTCAAGGTGATCTCGACTACCACAACAAGGAGTTCGCAAACTATTTTGACGATTGGGTATGTAATTCTCCAATTTTGTATGTTGCAAGTCTCCTTGATTGCATAATTATTCATATTAATTTATAATACATTGAATCTTTGGTTGCAGATGAACCATATTCAATTTGATGGTCACCCAAATTGGTCTCACGAACTAAGACTTCTAGCTATGAAGCCGATAATGTCAAGAGTTTACCCGATGTGCAAGGTCAATGGCGTGCAATTTATATGTGAAATGAGAGACAACAGACGAAGAACACAGAATTCTGGGGTTATGGCGCATGGTGGCCGGAATGGAGTTGATTATTATGGTGTTCTTGATTCAGTGGTGGAACTCGTTTATGGGCAAGGCATGACCGTGCACCTGTTCAAGTGTAGATGGTTTGATACTAGAAGCTCGCAGAGCATGAAGATTGATCAGTACGGGATTTTATCGGTGAACACTGGCACAAGCTGTTACGAAGATGACCCGTTTGTTTTTGCGACATCGGTGAAACAAGTGTTTTATCTTGATGACCTTGTTAAGGGTGACGCGTGGAAAGTAGTCAATCTTGTGCACCCTCGAAACATTTACCGGGCGGCTACACTTGGAGAGGCCGAAGACGAGGAAGAAAATGTTGCGTATCAAGAACACAGTGCAATAGATATTCCTGACTCCTCTACAATTCGCCTTAATAATTTTAAACCGGGTCGTTCGGTTCGAATTCGTGATTTAGACGCTCGCCTTATTGATGTGGATCCAAATGAAGAAACAGACGACGACTCTTGTGATGTAGAAATGCATAGATTACCGGAAATTAATTCTGACACCGAAGAAGACTCATCGGATGATTCTGATTACGAGCCTTCTTAGTTATTTGAATTTGTACTACAATTTGATGTGTTTTATATGGTACAAGCTCTACAATTCATAATGTATCTTAATGTTGGTTATATATGCAGGAAATTGTTATGGGTACGGTTAAACCAACTGTTTTTTTTTATCTATTTGACAGTTTTAGCCGACGAAATATAACATGTTTCGTCGGCTAAGATACTTTTAGCCGACGAAACATGTTATATTTCGTCGGCTAAAAGTGTCTTAGCCGACGAATACCCTAATATTTCGTCGGCTAAACCCTAAACCCTAACCCCTAAACCCTAAAGTATAGCCGACGAATACCCTAATATTTCGTCGGCTAAAGTTAAATGAATAAAATAATAATTTTATACCGCTAGTTGCGTCTCCTCGATATGAAACTATTTGTAGTTGACGGTCCGGACAGAATACGTATTTTAGGTGGCCAAATCACCGTTTGTTTGTGTTTAGGGGTTTGACCAACGGGATTGACCGTGCGGATCGAGCCCGACCGTGTGTCCGATGATGCTGAAATTTTACCCTCACACATGTTTCAACATAATGATGATATCTGACGGTCGGTTTTCCGTTTCACAAGATGGATTGTCACAATCAAAGTATGCCTACTAATGTTGTATAACTAATTGACTAAGTGTTAAGTAAATGTTCCGTTTTAAAAACAAACTATACGTAGATGCTTCAAACAAAAAAAAGTCGTGAGATAAGATATGACCGGAACGATGAAATATGTCTACGGTTGAAATTTCACGTAATTCCGATAAGTTTCGGTGCCAATACTTGCGGTCATTGCATTTTTTCTATTCGTTCGCCATAGAGGACGCCCTATCTCCGACGGTTATTTTTCTTATAAATTTTATACCGCTAGTTGCGTCTCCTCGATATGAAACTATTTGTAGTTGACGGTCCGGACAGAATACGTATTTTAGGTGGCCAAATCACCGTTTGTTTGTGTTTAGGGGTTTGACCAACGGGATTGACCGTGCGGATCGAGCCCGACCATGTGTCCGATGATGCTGAAATTTTACCCTCACACATGTTTCAACATAATGATGATATCTGACGGTCGGTTTTCCGTTTCACAAGATAAAACAAATAAATTGTGCATGAACTTACTAAATATGAATAAAATATACTTTAGCCGACGAAATTACTAACATTCGCAGTAATTTCGTCGGGTAAAAGTTGAACTATAGCCGACGAAATTACTTAAAAAATTTCGTCGGCTATATATGGACTTTAGCCAACGAAATTAGGGTTTTGTCGTCGGCTAAAGTCCAACTATAGCCGACGAATTTTTTATTTCGTCGGCTATAGTTCTTCCTATAAATTCGAAAGCAGCCGAACAGAAGCCCACTTCTCCACTTTCTCCACTCCGCCGGCGAATTTCTCCCTCTCCTCTCGATTTTCTTTCGCCATTTTCGACGGTTTCCGGCCTCCACTCCGCCTCCCTCATCTCCCAAACCAATTAGGTATGCAATTTCATGTTTATATTGTATTATAGAACAAATTTGGGTTGTTTTTTCAATATATTGAATTGTGTTGAATTATATTGTGATAATGTTGAATTGTATTATGTTGTGATAATGTTGAATTATATTGGGTGTATTTACTGAATTTGGGTGTATATTTGGTTGTATTTGGGTGAATTTGGGTGTATTTGGGTGTATTTGAGTGTATTTGGGTGTATTTAGATGTATTTGGGTGTATTGGGGTGTATTTGGATGTATTTGGGTGTATTTACTGAATTTGGGTGTATTTGGGTGTATTTGGATGTATTTGGGTGTATTTAGTATATTTAATATATTTTGGATGTATTTGGGTGTATTTAGTATATTTGGATGTATTTGGGTGTATTTAGTATATTTGGATGTATTTTGGGTGTATTTAGTAAATTTGGGTGTATTTGGTATATTTGGATGTATTTGGGTGTATTTAGTATATTTGGGTGTATTTGGGTGTATTTGGTATATTTGGATGTATTTGGGTGTATTTAGTATATTTGGGTGTATTTAGTATATTTGGATGTATTTTGGGTGTATTTAGTATATTTAATATATATCGGTGTCTTTGGGTGTATTTGGGTGTATTTACTGAATTTGGGTGTATTTGGGTGTATTTACTGATTTTGGGTGTATTTGGGTGTATTTAGTATATTTAATATATTTGGGTGTATTTAGATGTATTTGGGTGTATTTACGTATATTAATTATTTTATTTGGTATATTGTTCATTTTTAATTTAACAAAATATTAATTATTTTATTTAGGATGAAAGGATTATTCAGCAGATCAAAGAGTTCGAAGGGCCGGGGTGAATCGTCAGAGGGAACGTCTAGCAACCCTCGCGGTTCGTTTCAGGGCCCAATGACGGCCCGACGGGCGTCTCTTCTGGAGCCGACACATTCCTCCAGGCAGCCAGATGGCCCTCCCGCCTCCAGGCCGCCTAGCGCCCCTCGCTCTTCCGGCCAGCCGGACGCCTCTCGCTCCTCCAGGCAGCCTAGCGCCCCTCGCTCCTCTGGCCAGCAGGACGCCCCTCGCTCCTCCATGCAGCCCAGCGGCCCTCACTCCTCGAGGCAGCTGTGGCCTCCGACTCAGGCGGAGGTGTCTGCACCACGTATGCCTGAGATACGTAGGGCACTGGCACCGGGCCCTAGTGCATCGGAGGGTGGGTCTTCCGGGGTACAGATGCCGCCGCCTCTTCTCTTTCTTCCGCGCTTCATACCGGCAATACCTGCAGTCGATGACTCAGGGGCGCCGATTTATCCACTACCCCCCCAGGTGACCCCATCAGCGGTGTATCTGTTTGTGCCGTTTGCTACAGAGTTAATTTCTGCGAGGGTATCATCGTCGGCGACAGAGTCGGAGTCCGTCGCATCCGCCCCAACGCCCTCAGGTAATGATTATATAAGTAATTTGTTATGTTATAATGTTATAATAAAATTAATTTACTAATCATCAATTTATGATAGGTACCGTCGGAGCCAAGCCGACAAGGAAGAAGAGAGGTCCGGTCACGGGGAAAGCTCTCGAGAAGACAGTGAGTACATCGGGAAGGATCGTCATTGATACTGACGAGGATGGGAACGTAGTATCGGGCGGCAAGACGAGGATGTACTCTGGCCGCGTGGGAGCGCTTATTAGGGATAGAGTCCCTATGTTGTGGTCAGACTGGGGCGAGGTCCCACAGGAGGTTAAGGACATGGTCCACAACGCCATGTCGGTAAGTATAACAAAATTCATATTTAACATTATTTATTACATTGTAGATTTATGAACGTCTAAAGTAATAAATGTTTAAATGCAGGTGTGGTTTGACGTTCCCGAGTACCTGAGGAACACCTGGGCGGACGTTGTGCACGGGGGAAGGTACGTTGCAAAGTTAAGGAAAAAAAAAACTATGTTTAATTTATAATATTTATATTTCTTTTGGCGTATTACAGGTACAAGGAGTGGAAGAACGAGTTACGGACCCACTGGACTACACATGGGAACGAACGTTCCGGCACCCCCCTTGAGTTCCAGTTCAGGGAGTACGAGTGGCGTTGGCTTCTGATATCGGAATTCAACAACCCACATAAACAGGTAATTAAAAATAATTATTTATTATATTGAATTATATTTAATACGTTTTAAAATATTTTACTAATTCGATTCCTTTGTAGGCCGTTTCCCGGGTGAACGCTCAAAACCGGCAACGCAACATGAGGAACCATCATGCCGGTTCTAGACCGTTCGCATCGTTGATGGAGGAGGCGGCTAGGGAACATCCAGAGGTCAACCAGTACGTCTATACGTACGAGAAGGCATATCCTGACT
This sequence comes from Comarum palustre, assembly GCA_951800085.1. Taxonomy (NCBI): domain Eukaryota; kingdom Viridiplantae; phylum Streptophyta; class Magnoliopsida; order Rosales; family Rosaceae; genus Comarum; species Comarum palustre. The sequence goes on from OX637578.1 coordinate 16,402,315, forward strand.
CCCAGGAGGATATTGTAAGTCGTTTTACGTTTTAAAATTTAGTAAATTATATGTATATATATATATATTTTAAAATGTTAATTAATTTTTTTTCCTATCAAATTAGGCGAGGGTGAGGCAGGCTAGTGACGAGGTGATGGCTGCTATAGTCAGGGAGACATGGCCTGACACGCAAGAGGAAGACATGTCCGAAGCCATGTCCCGGATCGACAGTTCGGATCTCAGCGTTGGGGCCAGGATCATGGGCACAGCCTTCCCACCGCGAGGAAATAACTTCTACTGTCGGGGCCTGGGAAAGAAGGGCGAGGGGGTACTGAAAACCACTCCTGGGTTTCAGAAAAAAGGAGCCTCGACCAGCAGCAGAACGACTCAGCTTGAGGCGGAAGTTCAGATGTTACGGGAACAACAAGCCGCCCAAGCAGCATATACTGCCGAGAGAGAGGCCGCCCAAGCAGCATATACTGCCGCGAGAGAGGCCGCCCAAGCAGCATATACTGCCGCTCTACAGGAGTACACTATAGCATGCCATGCCGCCCAGCAGACACAGCAGCAGCAGATGTACCAGTACATGCAAGATTTTATAGCTGCACAGCAGCAGAGACTTCCGCTTCCGCCCATGCCCCCGCCTGTTGTCTTACCTCAGCCGCCGCAACCTCCCCAACCTCCCCAACAACCTCATCCTGGAGCAGATATTGATTTAGACGATATCGATTTCATTTAGTTTTTTAAGTTTATGAACAATTATTTATTTAGTTTTTTAGGTTTATGAACAAATATTAATTTACTTTTTAGGTTTTATGAACAATTTATGAATTGAAAATTTAATGCAAAATGTTTATGTTACTTTAGATGGTGTGTTGTTGTTGGTTATAAAATTGTTTCTGTAATTTGCAGCTTGCTTGGATGGTAATGTATAAATTTTGTTTGGGTTTCTAGTATAAAAAGTACTATAGCCGACGAAATTTACCATATTTCGTCGGCTATGCTAGTTTTTTTTTTTCCAACAACCTTTAGCCGACGAAAGTGTGCTAATTTCGTCGGCTAAAAGTATTATAGCCGACGAAAGTGTGCTAATTTCGTCGGCTATTCTCTATTTAATTTTTATTTTTAAACACTTTAGCCGACGAAATATTAATATTATTTCGTCGGCTAAGTGTTGGATTATAGCCGACGAAATATTAATATTATTTCGTCGGCTAAGTGTTGGATTATAGCCGACGAAATATTTATATTATTTCGTCGGCTAAGGTTTGGAGTATAGCCGACGAATTTTTTATATTATTTCGTCGGCTAAGGTGTGGAGTATAGCCGACGACGGACTTTATTTCGTCGGCTATAAGCATAGCCGACGACGTCGTCGGCTAAGGTTATAGCCGACGAAAATGGTGAACAGGCCGACGAAAAAATTTCGTCGGCTAAAGTGCTTATCCTGGTAGTGTTGGTCTCCTCCCATGAGCATGCTTTGCTTTCATAACGGAGTATCATCCTTCTCACTGAAGTATGGATCGACCTGCAGTTGGTCGCAAATAAATTCAACTCCGAGTTTAGGTTGACATTACATCACCAAGTTTTTTCCTTCCTTGAGGTGTTTAGGACAATCTTGAACTAGCTGTGAAATCTCAAGTATGAAAGGCTATTTGGGTGTTCTGCGTTATGTGGGTTTGTTCTCTCGTCGGGCTTCTCCATAATAGTCTAGTACAATGTGTGGAGAGCTCACTTATCTATCCACTCTGGCAAGTTTCTTGGCAACACTACAATCTTTCTACATAAATTTGTCGTTTTTACTCCCCGAAAAAAAAAGAAAAAAAAGTAGAATGAAACTACATTAAGAATGTATGAGAGATGAACCTTTGATGCAATGAGTGATATTGGGAAATTAACAAGAGAAACTAGCAACTCAAGGTTGTGGAGTCACTACTAGAAGAAGAGCTTTAGCCGATGATTCTTCGTCTGCTAATTAAAAAAGTAGCCGGCTATAATCAACTTTAGCAGACGAAATTTCATTGGCTAAAGTGCATTATATTTGTATATCTGGACAACAGCTCATTTGAAAAAAAAAACGGGAGAAAAAGATTGGGTGTTGTCGAAATCTGTCCAGAATTAGTTTGTGGAGCTATATATAGGTACGTATATGTGTATATATGTTGATTTTGAGTTGATTTAAGAGTTTTATTTGAGTTAATTGATTTTGAGTTTTATTTAAGTTGATGTATTTTAAGTGTGATTGACTTACGTGGTTTTGATTTGATAATATATATGAAGTTGTTGTTAATAAGTAGTATATATATAAACGATCCAAACAGGTCGTCCGCGTTTTTGTTATTTCATGCAAGAAATGATCCCAGTCATTCACTGGGTTTAATGAAAAATGGACGGACCAGATGGTGAGACGAGATCCAAACCGAGTCAAATACATCTAACCCAGTCTCCCTCTCTCTCTCTCTCAACGATCACGTCTCACCAATCTCCACCCAAAATCCTCTGACCATTCTCCACCCAAAATCGGGTCAAACAGACAAGATCGATCTCGTCTCACCATTCCCAGAAATTGACGCGATGGCAAGAAAGAACGACTTTGCGCCAATTCAGATGGACCTCGATGCCGTTGCGTTGTCACCGCCTGCTAGGGTTTTGAAAGGGATCGGCGACCTTCCGACGTTGTAGAGTCTGGCGGTTCCTACTCAGATATCAACCGCTCAGCTTGGTTGGAATTTGCAGCTTCTACTCTTAACTTTTATATAAAGGTTCCGATTTCATTTCTCATTAAGGAGCTCCTAGATTTATGAATACCTTTTGTACTTTAAATTACATAATCGGCTTCAAGAAAGTTAGATGAGATTAGGTAATGAGGAAAATTAGATATGATTGGGTAATTAGGGAAGTTTAGTTTGTTGCCATGTTGCAAAAATTCTCAGAAATGCCAAAATTTCAATTGTTGCAGAGTTAGTGATGAAATGATGATTCGAATTTAATTAGCATTCACATTTAGATGTATGTAATGACAGAATTACATAGCAAATGAAAGAACGGGCAAACCATACAAAATGCAAGTTATTTTAGTTTTGTCAAAGTATTTGTTTCTTAGCTTAACGATTACACAATTGAGTTTTAGCTATTGTTTATCCAGCATTTCTTGATAATGTTTGTCTCTGCTGGTTGGGTATTAAACTGTTGCTTATAGTATATGAATACAAAAATTATAGCTTGGTTATGCCACGCTATAGTTAATAAAATAAAATAAATAAATAAAAATAAATTAAATAACCCTCCTCTTCACCTACTTCATCTCTCAAACCCTAATACCCTATCTCCACAGCCTCCAACCCTCCACCTCTACCTCCACAACCTCCTTCGTCGCACAACCAAGGTTCACATCGGCCTCACCTCGTCGCCTCTGCCTCTATCGTTGGCTTCTCCTCCCCATTGATCGAGGTATTTCTCTGAATCTCTCTCTTGTATCTCTATTTGCAATAGATTTGGGTTCGGGTTGTGTTTAAATTGAAATTAAAATTGATAATGTTCAAATTGATATTGAAATTGATAATGTTGTTGTAGATTTAGATTTGGGTTTTGCAGAAATTAAAAATTGAAATTGATATTAAAAATTGATAATGTTGTAGAAATTGAAATTGAATTAGGGGTTTTAACAATTTTGTTAAGTAATTAAATTATTAATTAAAGATTGTTAATATATTGATAAAGATTGTTCATATATATACTTGTGGTTAATTGATATATGGGTGTGATCATGATGATTTAGTTTAATTGTTATTAAGGAATTCTAAGAATTTTGCTGTGTAATTGGAATATCAATATTTTTAATGAAGGAATATGGAGTTCATGAGCGAATAAAAAATGAGTTAAAGAAATAGGTTAATTAAAGATTGTTAATATATTAAAATGTTAATTAAACATTGTTACTATATCATAAAGATTGCTAATATATTAAAATGTTAATTAAATATTGTTAATATATTAAAATGTTATTGAAAGATTGTTAATATATTGATAAAGATGGTTAATATATTAAATTTTTAATTAAAATATAATAAAATGAAAATGTTATTAATTAACAAATATTAATGACATTTATTAAAAATTAAAATTAATATTTTAAACAAGATGAGCGGTAATTTTAGATCGACGAAGGGTTCGAAAGGCCAAATGTCTGAATCGTCTGAGGGAACCTCTAGCAACCCTCAAACGTCGTTTCATGGCCCATGACATCCAGACGTGAAACCCTTCTAGAGACGGCGCAGAGACAGTCTAGCGTTTTCCATTTCTCGAGGCATTTAGGCGTCTCCCAATTATCGAGGTAGCCGGGCATCCCTCAGTCCTCGAGGCAGCTATGGCCTCAGACCCAGACAGATGTGTCTGCACCCCATATACCTGAGATATATCGGGCGTCGACTCCGAGTCCTACTGTTTTGGATGGTGGGTCATCTAGGGTACATATGTCGCCGCCTCTTCTGTTCCTTCCGCGGATGATACCGACCTTATCTGTAGTTGATGACTTAGGGGTGCCGATTTATCCACTGCCCCACCAATGGCTCCATCAGCAGCGTACTAGTTCATGTCTTTTGGTACGCCTCTTATTTTCGCGAGGGTAGCATCATCGGCGACAGAGACGGAATCTGTCACGTCCACCGTATCGCCCTCAGGTAATGAAAGATGAATAATTTTTTTTCTTATAATGTCATAATAAAAGTTCTCTGATTTTAATAATCAATTTGGTTTATCATGTGATAGGCACCGTCAGAACCAAGCCAAAAAGGAAAAAAAGAGGCACCGTCACAGGGAAGGTTCTCGAGAAGACCTTTACTATCTCAGAGAGGATCATCATCGATACTGACGAGGATGATCATATAGTATCGGGCGGGAAGACGAGGACGTACTCCGTCCGGGTGAGAGCACTCATTAGGAATAAAGTTTCTATGTTGTGGTCAAACTAGGGTGACGTCCCGCAGGAGGTTAAGGACATGGTCCACAATACGATGTCGGTGAGTTTACAAAATGCCTCAATAATATTATGTACTATATTGTTGATTTATCGAAAAACTAAACTAATAAATGGTTAAACGCAGGTGTGGTTTGACGTTCCCGAGCACCTGAGGAACAGCTGGGCGGACATTATGCATGGGGGAAGGTACGTTGGGAAGTTAATGAAAAAAACAAAAAATTTTGTGATATTAATAATATTTCTAATATTTTTGTTGTATCTGTAGATACAAGGAGTGGAAGAATGAGTTTCGGACCCACTGGACTACGCACGAGAACACACTTTCTGGTACCCTGCTAAGTTCCAGTACAGGGAGTACGAGTGGCGTTGACTTCTGACATCAGAATTCAACAACCATCATAAACAGATAATTAAAAAAAAATTAATTGGTTAAATTGTCATTAAGTACACCCGTTTTTAAATATTTTACTATTTTTTTAAGGCCATTTTCTGGGCTAACGCTCAGAACCGGCAACGCAACACAAGGAACCATCATGCCGGTTCTAGACCGTTTGCTGTCTTCATGGATGAGATGGCCAGGGAACATCCAGAAGTCAACCGGTTCGTCTATACATACGAGAAGACATATCCTGATGCCTAGAAAGATATTGTAAGTCATCTTACGTTATTTTTTAAATTTTAATTTTACTTATGTATATATATATATATCAAAATGTTAATTAATTATTTTTTTCCTATCCAATTAGGCGAAGTTGAGAAATGCTAGTGACGAGGTGATGAGTGTTATAGTGAGGGAAACATGGCCGGACACAGAGGAGGAAGAGATGTCCGAAGCCATGTCCCGGATCGACACCTCAGATCTGAGGGTTGAGATGAGAATCATGGGCACAACTTTCCCACCTCGACAAAACAACTTCTATTGCCTGGCATGGGCGAGGGGGTCCTGAAGACCACTCTAGGATTTCAAGAAAGGCAGTCTCGACCAGCAGCAGGACGACTCAACTAGAGTCAGAAGTTCAGAGACTACGGGAGGAGAAAGCTGCTCATGCCGCCTCGACAGCCTATATTGCCGTCTTACAGGAGAATAATATTGCGGTATATGTCATCTAGTAGGTCCAGCAGCAGCAGATGTTCCAGTACTTGCAAGAGTTTTCAGCTATCTAGCTTCAGGGATTTCCGGCTCCGCCCATGCCTACGCCTATACCGCTATCTCAACCGCCGCAACCTCCTCCATAGCAGTTTATCAGAATCGTTTATAGATTTAAACAATATAGATTTTGTGTAGTTTATATAGTTTTATGTGTTTATGAACAATTTTTAAAATTTATAATAAAAACGTGTTTTGTCACCATTTTTGGTGTTATTGGTTATATGAAATTTTTTTGTGTATTTTGCAGGTTGCTTGGAATGTAATTTAGAAATTTCGGGTTTTTACTAGAATGGACTTATAGCCAACAAAACTTGTCATAATTCGTCGGCTATAATATTTTTTTAACGTTTAGCCAACTAATTATGGCAAGATTCAACGGCTATAGTAGTCTTTAGCCGATGAAACTTGCTATAATTTGTCGGCTATAGTTATTTTTTAAATTTTTTATTACATATTTAAGCCGACGAATATCTTAAAAGTTTCGTATAGTCTTAAACTTTAGCCGACGAAACATATAAAATATTCGTCGGCTAAAGTGTGAAACAATAGCCGACGACGACTTCTTCTTTAGTCGGCTAAAGTCATAGTCGACGAGTCTTTCCTGACAAACTCATAGCCGACGACTTTAATTAACACGTCGATGAAAATTGTTTGTCGGCTAAAGTGCATGTTTTGTAGTGAGGCAAAATGGAAATGAATCCATACACTTTTGGGACTTGGGAATCACACTCTGGACTCATGAGGGATTGAGGATGTGAGGATCAGTAAATGGAGCTCAGGGCTCTATACAATAGCTTATATAACTTCTGACCAAACAAAAAAAACATAATTTAGGAGGATAGGGCAGTACAGCAGTATAGGGCTCACAAACGTCTGCTTCAGACACTACACGGCTTGACACCCCAAGTTCAAAGTTCAACCAGCTTAATCATCTAATTGATTATGATTGAACTTACATAAGTTCAATCCCAAAGCCAGTACAATGAGTTTCCAAATAGCTATATGCATGATAATGTACGAAAAAAGGGTTAGAGCAAAATTTGCATGGAACCTTTTTTCCGCCCTCCAAAAGTACCATTACGGAATCCAAGATGATGGTGGCCTGAGAGTGTTCTTCGGAGCACTTATCCAAGGGGTACCTGCAAATGCAAATCTCCACAATGCATTGACATGCTCAGGTAAAACATAGTTGGTGCCTACACGCGGACCAATCAACATGTTTTCGGGCTGGGGCCATCTAAGATTTCCAGACCACCTGACCAGACATTCATCTATTTCAGATTCACATAGATTTATTTAACTCTTAAAGGAGAACAGCCTTGATTACTTAGCATACCAGAAGTGTAGAGGGGGCGGTTAGACCATTCTGTAGAAAGTCCCAGGGCTTAACCGATCTGAACATACAAATCTTCAGTTTAGCAATTCAAAATGGCTCATTTTGAAGCACGGACACTTCTATTGAAGGAGTGTCAGACACTCTCCGACACGCCGACACGGCCCGACACGTCACTTGGCGTGTCCGGAAAATTTGACTTTTTCGACACTTCCCTGACACGTTGACGACACGCCACGTCATTGTCGACACGCCTCTGACACGCCATGTCGTCGATTTGAGAATTTTCACAAAAAAAAAATCAAAACCTGAATCGCAAAGGGCAGTAAGCCACTAAGTCACACCTCACCTAAAACACAAATAGAGAAACACTGAGAGGGAGGCGAGTTCTGACGCCTAGCTTCGACCTCCGCGCTCTGAGTTGGGACGGTCAGGCGAGACCTTCGACAGTAAGCCACTACGCCACACCTCACCTAAAACACAAATAGAGAAACACAAAGTGGGATGCGAGTTCCGACGCCCAGCTTCGACCTCCGCGCTCCAACACCAGCTCTGGCGGCCAACCTTTGAGTTCTGATAGTCAGGCGAGACCTTCGACCTCCGTGCTCTGACGCCCAGCTCCAACGGCCAATCTCCAACCTCCGAGCTCTGTCCCTAAAAACTTTTCTGATCTGTGAAAATTCTTCCCGTAAGTTCATCACTTGATTCACTTCATCTCATCCTCCTTCATAATTATTGTTTTAGAATCTAAAATCTATGAGGAATGTTTGATTGTGTGAACTGTGAAGTTATGATTTTGTTGAAGTATATGTTATGCACATTTGGACTTAATTAAACTAGTTTCTGTCCAGTTTTTATATTAGGACTTCCCAGCTTTGGGCACATTTGTTAATTCTCTTTGATGTTATTTATTAGGATTATGCAATGGAATGGATTCATAACATTATTTTGATAATATAATTGATTTATTTCATATTTTAGTATATTTTGATGTATTAAAAATATATAAATATATTATTCTATTTGTCGTATCGAAGCCGTGTCGGATATGCAGTTTTTAGGTTTTGCCGTGTCTCCGTGTCGCGTCGTATCCTGTCGCCGTGTCTGTGTCCGTGAAACGTAGGAAAATAACAAAGAGCATGTAAATGGGCAACTAAACTATTCAAACACTTTATCTGTTTCTGCAAGAGGAGATTTACAGATGTTTATAACTATTCCCATTTCTCAACATTAAGTTTTGATAAAATAACAGGGAAGATGAAAATTATTTGAGGTTAAACAAAAAAAGTTGGAGATTTCTACTGTAATGGAATCAACAACATCATATCCTAAAGGAAATAAATGCAGTCAACCATCAAGGTTCAAGCACTGGAAAAAGGAACTGTGCCAGGACAAGGATGGTTTAGAAATGTAAACAAAAAGATGCTCACCTTTCCTGGTCCAGTAAGGAGAACAGGCTTACTAGTCTTCTGCCCTCGACGTTGCTGTATGGTCTCCAATCCTACAATGGTTGTCATGGAATCCATAACACTTGAGAGAAAAGACAGAGAAAAAAACTTTGATTTAGGTAGTTAGATGTAGGGGAAAAAATATTAGCTTCTTTCTTTTTCTGTTTTTGGACCCAAATCAAGAATAGTCCTGTGGTAGGGAGTTATTCTCAATCTCATCGTGTTAACTTTATGGTAGAGTCAGGATCAACTAGGTTTCAGCTTCAGGACATGATCAGAAGCTACACTGGGTTTGGATGCTAGGAATGAATTTTTGCCTTCCAACTTCCAAGTACAGTTCTTTCAACTAAGCACAAGTCAATGTTACCTTTTACTCGGTTTGTGGGTTTTGGCGGCTATATTTGTTATGAAATTTTACTCGCTTAGTCATGTGTTCGATCAATTTCGAACGACAACACCTACACCGATCATGTCGCACCCACAGAGTTCCAAGCTAGGAGCATCCACCCTCAGAAAGGTGCTCGACGATACCATTTTGGTTCAGTCAAACGTTAACCCTGCTTCTGCTTGGCTCAGTAAGTGCTAGCATTCATGATCTCAATTTTGTGAATTCTGATTTCAATGGTGTAGAATCTGTGCGTGTTGCCAAATTGAATGAGAGTGATGAGAATCTAGAAAATGGTTGTCGTGTTGTCGATTATGAATTTGTTACATCTATTTATGTTGGTTCTGATAAGAGTGCTAAGATGAAAGGTAATCTAAATGATGATGTTGTTGCATCAATTCCTATTGGAGTTAGTGCTAAGCAAAATAACCAGGGACTGAGTTTGGAAAGGAGAAGAAGAGAAGACCATGCTCTGTGCCTGTGATGAAATACCAAAGTCAAGTGGCTTGTGTAAGGTAGCAAAAAAGATTTTTGACGATTTGAGCATTCGTGACAAAGGTGGAGGAATTGATACTCATTGTGTAACTGTGGATGCTCTTGAAATGTCAACTAAACTTTTGCCTTCTGCTACTTCTGTTCCTATGGAAATTGATGGAGAAGAGATAAGGGTATTCAAGACAGATTGTAGAGACTTGTTCAAAATGAATAGTTTGAGACATGTGCTTGGTATGGAAAATATGGAATCTGTGACTAGAAGTACGTACTAGAGGGCTTGTTTTAACAGTAAAAATGAGAAGCCTCCAAGATGTTAGAGAGATTATTGAGCCCGGGAGTGTCACCACTGGTGCAATTACTACCAGTGCCGTGGCTGAGAATTTGAGGGCCTGGTTCAAGAAATTTATCGAGGTCTTTCAATTCTTCTTCAAACATACAATAATAGTTATTTTCTACTCACAATGTACTAATAAAAATGATAAATTCGAAGCTAAAAATATAACAAATTTGAAAAAATATTATTGAATTCCCGCAAAACGTATTACGAAAAAAAGTATTGATAACAAAAAATAATATAGCAAAATGTTAAACCTCCAACATCATAATTTTGGTGGGCCTCACCTGAAGTGGGGGCCCAGTTCTAGTGCGCCACTTGCGCTGTATTAGAGGCGGGGCTGATTACTACTGCCTTTTTACCTTGAGCATTATTTCAAAAGTTAAAGAGACAATAAGAAATTTGAACTAGGACAAGAGTGACCCGTGGATCATCATTGTACCGATATTGTCTCAACTTAACCACCTTTAAGGTGTTGAGTTTTAACTACAAAAGGTCTCGGTACAGTTGGATACAATTCATCCACTTATAAGTTATATTTTATTTGTCTATTTTCTGATGTGGGATATTTCATCTTCAACACTCCCCCTCACGTGCAACCTAACTTTTTAGGTTGATACGTGAAATTCATTCAGTCCAATTCCCACATCGGAAATCGGTACATTCATTCAGTCCAATTTCCATTTCAGAAATTGGGATATGCGGTCTAAGGCCCACTGTAGGCACTTGGTATGGTATTGGCCAATCAGAATTTTTCCGACGGCAATTCGATTCGAAGAACCCAAATTTAGGCTTATTATGCTGGGAGACTTTCTCCTTTTATGTTGGGAGAAGTAATTAAAAAGGGACCCGCTCTGATACCAACTTGGACTGGGACAAGCGTGGCCTGTGGATCACCATTGTACAGATATTGTCCCAACTTAACCACCTTTAAGGTGTTGGGTTTTAACTACAAAAAGCCTCGGTACAATTGGATACAATTCATTTATTTATAAGTTATATTTTATTTGTCTGTTTTCTGATGTGAAATCTTTCCTCTCCAACACAACCCAATTCCCCCGTTACACTGGGAGAAGTAATTGAAGAGAGACCTGCTCTGATACCAACTTGAACTGGGACAAGCGTGGCTCATGGATCACTATTGTACCAATACTGTCCTAACTTAACCACATTTAAGGTGTTGAGTTTTAACTATAAAAGGCCTCGGTACAATTAGGTATGATTCACCCACATATATGTTGTATTTTATTTATCCCTTTTCTGATGTGGGATATTTCCTCTCCAACAAAGAAATGCTACAGCTCCTCTATATGGCTCCTTAATATCTGCTCATAGTTTATAGGATATCGAGGGTACTCATCAGCTTGAAGATGTTGGTTTTAAGCCAGATGCTCGTGGTTGAGCTCTTCTATGGGGAAGAGAGAATGTAGCACTGATGATGGTAGAAAAGGGATTTTGGAGAATGAAAACGACTATGAACCGAACCATTCAACTCCAAGCCTCGGTGGTTTAGCAGGCATTTCAGATCAGTGCAGCATTGGACAATCATCTGTAGCTCAAGGCCCTGTAGCCTTAAATCAATCAGTACATGCTACGAGTCAAAATGGAGATCTTCCTGTGAAGCATCTAGTGTTAATTGGTTGTGCGGAAATTGCAGCATCAGTTCAATATGGCATTGCAAGCATGCAGGCCATGCCTTGTAATGAGGCAACTAGTTGTAAGTCTCATTTAAGTATGATGGAGTTGGCTTCTAGTAAGGTGAAGAATGAAAGTCTTGTGAGTAAAATTGTGATCAATGGTTTTTTGTGTACAAGGTTTAAGCATTACATTGAGGGGTTAAAGAAGAGTACTCACTGTGTCCTGCACCTTTGCTTCTCTGTGTTTGATAAGGTCTGATAAAGGCAGTGGTCACCCTCTCTTAACAGATGCAATTGTTGTTCTGAATACAAATTTTGCAAGGAATAAGAGGCTGCTTTGGGAAAGTATATCTAACTTGATATCAGTAATTGGAAACTCAGTGACAATGGTATCTGGTAATACCTTAAACTCTACTTTGTCATAGATAGTTCCCTCGAATGACTTTGAGTTGTGGACATTTTGAGAAAAATGTGAGATGGTTTACCAATATTTTAGTGACTAGTATCAGAAATGGGTGCTTGAACTTGCAACATGATCTGTTACTTATCTCTAGTGACATTATATTTAGAAGCTCGATGGTGAATAGAAATGATGAAAGTATAGTCGATCTTTTCCATAGTATTCAGAGATTGGCTTAACTTGGAGTATAAGACCAAAGGGCATGAGAAGTTGTTTATGCTGGCTCATCCTCTACATGTGAAGCTTCTTTAGAATGATGATGGTGCGGCTATTTTGGAAGGTCTCAAATATAAATTCCTTGCTGATGATCATGAGAAAGCTGTTATAAATTCAAATGTCCCTCTTGTTAAGGTTTATGGCTTCACAATACAGGTTATTCAAGTGCTTGATTCCGTTTGGTGGAAAGAGGCCTGAGCTTTGGTATTTGATTGGGGGATAGAAAAAGAATTTTATATTGTCTGTGTATGGAAACTAATAACATAATTCGATGGATTCAATGGTTGTTTGAGAAGAGGAAATGTGACATGGATGTATGGAGGTATTTGGGTGCACTAAAGCATGCCAAAGTTGGGTTGGGGACTACAATTACTCTTGAGATGGATATATCAACTGATATTATGAATACAGTTAAACAGTTTTCTTCTACAAGTACAAGGAAATTGATGGTGAATTTCTTATTGATGATTTTCTGAGGTTCTCAAGCATGGGTTGCATGGAAGTGTTGATTGTCGACATGTCAAATATTATTGTTTCTCAGCCAATTTGTGTTATCTGGATAACAAAGGTAGAAGGCGAATAACTAGAGGTGTTGTTCGTAGACCATCTGTTTTTGACAATCTTACCAATAAGGGAGCAGCTGCCACAACAATTTTCATGGTCACACTGTTCAGATTTGAACAAGTTCACTTGAATATAAAAGATGGCAGAGGCAAGGTGTTTGGAATTCACTCAACTCAGGCCTATATTGCTGGCACTATTGCAGGGGTTGTTGGCTCCCATTCCAAGTCAATCTTTGCTTTTCATACAAATGCTAAGCCCGTTGCTGTTATTTCTTGCTGGTGGAATATTGAAACCCATGTCCTTGAGTTCATATGCTTCTGCATTGTCTAAATCTTGTGAAGATCCTTCTGCAGTATGGTATGAACCTTTAAGTTTGAAGTTATTGATGTGGATGGGAGAGGGTTTGGTTAATAGCCATTTCCCCTTGGAAGATATGATGTTGCTTCATTTTGACTGGATAATCACCAAATTCATCAATGGCATGTCAAGCAACCCGTTGGACAAGTTTGGGAAGCCCCCAATGTTTTCATAGTGGGGTGATCTTGCTCTGATCATGATTTTGTATAGCAAATTCATTGGCTTGACATCAATTATATGCATGGAGGAACTTGCATTGCCTTTGCTCAAAGTTGTTTGGCCACATAGTTTTTATAACAGTGATGTTGGGTGTTTCATGAGAAGGTCTGAATGGAGATCTTTTAGGAGTGCAGCACTCGACTCTAATGTGAAACTTGAGGTCAAATTTTGATAAGGGAGATGGATTGTTATGAAATTTTACTCAGTCATGTGCCGCGCACGTGACCAAGGTGATTTGCTACTTCACTCATGATTAAAAACAAACAAATGTTGCACCCACCAAAGATTATTTGATCAAACAAAATTATTACAAGGCCAGATATTTGCAAACCAAATGCAAGTTGACAAGCGATCAGATAGTTCATTGAAATTGCGAACAGACAAATTGAGCAACAAAATGGATAATATCATAAAAATCAGTTTCTACATCTATTCACTGAAAAGAAAAGAAGAAAACTAGAATTTCCTTCTTTAGGAGGCCAAACTGCCAAAGCACATCCTCTCTGAAAACCAATGTCTTCATAAAACCATTAGGAGGGAGTGTGAATCAACATTAATCATCATGTAACCATTAGAATGGAGGACTATGCTAGAAAGCTTCCATAACCTCGGAGTGTAGTTGGCCAGACCTCTCCAATATAGTCAGTCACAGGAGTCCAAAACAATTCCCTTACTGATATGTTTCACGACAATCCCTCGACAAGATTACCAAAAAAACACTATCGGATTTCATCTGAATTCGCTACTGCAGCACATCAGCAATAATGCTTTGCTCCCAGCTTTTCATAAGAGCCCATTGTGGACCTCATGAACCCTGGGGTAATGCCTACGAGCCATCAGTACCACCACAAGTCCATAATGGTTTCAACATTTCCATAACATGTCTGGGATTTTCTAGTACATAGAGAAGTAACAGATACAAAAATCAGTTAAAAAAGTAAAGAAAAGAAAAAAAAAGAGGCTACTCAATCTCCTTTGCACTCTGAGTGACCAAATAGAAAGCCAAAAGTAGCACTAATAGAACATTTGAGCATGTGCATCCATCATGTTAACCAGAAGTTGTCCACAACAATGCAAGGGGTAATCCTAATCTTCACACCACCTCTCATTAGGTTTAGTAGAAGGGTATGTACATGTTATCAAACATACAACTGCAAATTACCTTAAAGTCCCATTTACAAGTCAAATTGAAAGGCAAATGTAATCCTCTTAGTTCTGAGATTAATAGGATATTGACTATAACCAAAAGAAGTCATGTGCTCATAGCTAGCAAACCCAAAATAATGCCCAAAAATAAAAATAAAAATAAAACACAGTTAAAGAAAAAAAATGAAGGCCTAGCTTATCAAGAGGATTAAAAATGGAAACTCATTCTACATAAAAGACTTGGAGTATATCCTAATAAAGACCAACTTCTGGTGATCTTAACATACAGATAGCACAAACTCTTCTGGATACATTTGAATGTGCGGTACATAAAACACCAAACAGATGCAAAATGTATCATATCTGTAATACAAGCACTCACCTTTAAAATTTTTGAATATCAACTATGATAATCTTCTGGCATTAAGACAATAATATTATACGCACTCATGCAGCTATCATAAAGTTCTCCGACAAAGAGAGAAAAGAAACACGTATGTAACAGTGATAATATTGTAAGGAAAGCTCTGTGATCATATTGTTTAAACACTGGAATCACAAGGAACAGTAAACCTATTGGACAAAAAGATGAAATGCTGGGAGACTCAAAATATAAATGTTACCAGAGAATAAAAAACAGTCAAATAGCAAAAATCACTCATTATCTATCATTCATATAATTCAGAACTATGATACAGATATACAAACTACGAGTGAAGGACAGCTCACAAAGCTGAAAGAACTCACCAAAAAAATCACCTAAAATATCAGCTGATACGTGTACACTATCACATCTCACACCCTGATCTACTGATGCAATACATCTTTGAGTCAAACCATGAACTTCCACACATGCCCATCAGAAAGAAGCAAACACCATCTGAAAACATTAAGAAAAAAAAATATTAGATGTTAGTGCGGCACACCATGTTGAATGAACTGAACAATAAATTTCAAGAAGATGAAGCTTTCCACCTACCTAACACTCAAGCAATATAAGGTAATTCAGTTGGTCAGCCAGCTACAGCATGTTGTTCCACCATATAAGCTGGCATAACTAATGAACTGAAATTGGTTTGATCCCCTGCCATGAATTGAAGATACATTGCTTCATGTACACTTCCTACGTACTAGGATGCAAGTGACTATAAAATTCGGTGAAGTCAAGCCGAAATAGGAGGAACTTTAAATCAACATGTTGCTGCATGGGCAACTTAGAAATAAAATCCTCAAGTAATGAGGAATATTCTTTTGCTACTGCATCTAGATCCTGCCCCATATTCCGAAGAAATTCACCAGCACGTTGTGTCAGGGCCTTCCTGCCATCACTAATCCAGGACCCAGGTTCTGAGGATTTATCATTTAATCGCTTTTTTGTTTTACCCTTGTCACGAGAGGGTGCAGAGGATTCAATGGTTCTGCAGTAAACCAACCAACAAATATGAATTTATAACTTTAAAAAGGAAAACATATGAAAGTAGGTACCAGGATTTATTCGATCCACAAAATCACTGATGCGACAGAAGAATGTTACCTTGCTTGCAACTCATTGATCCCTTCAGACAATCTATCAGCATGACTTCGAAATTTCAATATAAGATCTAACAAGGCAAAGAGTGAGCTGTAAAGGGTCTGGGAGCGTTCTCCAAGGAGGGATTTCTCCACAATTGAATGGAGGTACTTTTCATGCGCAGCAAGCAGATCATCAAGGTCCTTGGCCACTTCCATTTCGTTCAAAAAGTTAGACCATGACACCTCCAAAACTTCAAACATAATATAGTACTGAAAGTTTGAAACGAAATGATTCATCTCATCCCAGAGAACCTGGCATCGTCTCAGTGTTGAAAGCAACTGCAACTTAACTGATTTCTGCAGCTTCATGAAGGAACGGGAAGTGATACAATTTGGTTTCATAGTCTTCCAAGCACCAATAAGAGCATGCTCTACTCGTCGAAGCTTCCATAAGAAATTAAATATTCTTAAATACTTTGTCATCACGGACTCCGTAAAAACAGTATCTAAGGGAACCCTTGCATCATATTCCAATGAGAATACATCCCAACCCCTATCTCCAGTTTCATGTGGCATCATTTTTACCTTCAATCTATCCAATATGTCACGATCATCATACTGAGCATTCGAAGAACGAATTGCAGTTTCCAGTAACCCAGCAAGCTGAAAAGAGCTTATAGTGTTGGCAGGCTCAGAAAGCTCTGGCCCAACAATATCCATTAGGTACTGAACAAAGTCACCCTGTCCAAGCAGTAAATACTGCTTTATCGCAAGACAGTGCTCCTTGAACTTATACTGGTTGTATATAACATCCAACAAATGCTTATCAACTCTTTTCGCTGCTCCATCGACCAAAGACTCAAGAGCATCAGTTTCACCATATACAAGACCCCCTCTTCTTGTCGTGGTGCCAGCAGCAGCTGCAGCTTCTGTTGCAGCATCAGCCCAACCAAGATCCTCACAACAGATGCGAAGAAAATTGATTGACTTTCCAGTCCTCAGAATGTGTTGAGCAAGAGATTGTGAAATAAAAGAAGGAAGCATCCCTGCATGGAGCATGTAACCTTCCCTCCAAAGAGATTCAGCTTTCACTGGCTGACCCACGATAAAGAATTCAGCAAAAACATCTTCCAACTCCCCTTCCAAAACCCAACTTCTGACCATCTCAAATAGTGGGGAGCACAGCCGACGGAGTAACCGCCCCATGAACTCATGCACTAACGGGTCACCATGCTGAGCATGCATATGAATAGCCCCAGCCATCGCCCCACCCCTCAAAACCCTACACTTATCAACCAAAACCGCCATCAACCTCATTTTCACCATTGGCTCTGCAAACCAAACAAACAACCTCCTCAAAGAAAGATAATTCCCCGAGCTCACTGTCTCCGAAATCAAAGGAATCGGATTCATCGCCTGCGCTTCAAGCACCGCCAATAACTTATAATAATCCAACAACTCATCTTGCAATGCAGTACAAAACGCCTGCCCAATGGTTCCAACATCTGCAGACGGAAACCCATCCATACTCTCCGAAATATACCCCTTAACCTTCCTAAACAACCACCCCAACTCACAAAGTTTCCTCACCATAATCCTAGTACCTCTCGGAACCTTAACCAAATCGGACAAAACATATCCATCGGCACTAATATCGAATTTCACATACTTCCCATCAATTCCCTGACAAGCATACAACACATCTCTCACCAAAGCCTCCTCCGAAACCTCATTCTCCTCCTTAACCAAATTAACAAACTCCGTAAACGCACTTTCCCGGAGATTCTCCGGGTCTTTCGAAACCAACAAAACCCCATTACTCCAACCTTTCTCACTATTATCCCTCCCCCCTAAAACCCTAGAATCTTCGCCCGATCCGGCGTCGTTTAAACCCAAATTGGGCAACAAAACCGAAGAATCCAACTGGGAATTCACATTCCTTCGATCCTCAGATATAATCTTAAGCAAATAAAGCACAGCCCACTTGTTATCGACACTTCCGGGCCCAGTTTTCGATGCGAATTTGGTGTAAAGGTCGGCGAAGGTTAGGGCCTGGGAGGAATTACCTTGGGTGGCGAGGCGGCGTTTGGTGGACTCGGCGATGGCGGCGGCGTCGGGGGCGACGGAGGGGGTCAATCGGCTGGAGAGTATGCGAATCGCGTAGCGGAGGGAGGATTGGAGATTTGGTGGGTGAGATGAGGACGAAGAGGTGGGGTTTTCGGCGACGAGGCGAATGACGAGCTCCTTCACCAGATCTGCGACTTTTTGTTGGTCTTCTTCTTCCATTTTGAAAAGGGGGAAAGAAGGGAGTGTCTTGGTGGGCGAGTGTAGTGGGGTGTGTGACTGCAGCGAGGGTTTTTGATTTTTTTAGGGCGCGGAAGTGAGAGAGCTTCTTTTTTTATAGATAAAAGTTTAAGTAACTGCGAGGCTTTCTTATACTACCAGCATTAGGTCAAACATGCGACTTCGGCCTGAAGGCTACCGGATTTACAATTGAGAAGAATTTCACACACGTTTGAAGAGATGTGGCACCCTTCGTTGGAGGCCCGGAGGCATGCTTAAAGGAGACCACACCTTCATCTAACGGCCCAAAGGCCCATGTCATTTTACAGATTACCTACCAATTAGGGATTGTTGGTAGCAGGGATCGAACCTGTGTGGGTTTACACCTCAAGTTCGTCCTTTGCTAACTGAACCAACCCCTATTAGAAAAATGGGAGAGCTTCGTTGTTTGTTGATGACTCGATATATTTTTTTGTTCTAAAATAATGACTTTGTAAAGAGTGAGAAACATAAAGTGAGAACTGAGAGGAAGCTGAAGCAATATTTTATTCTCACTCATAGACCTTTTTTATATAGAGATAGAACTTACATAATAAATACTTAGATTATTGAGATATTACATTTAAATTCCTAACTAATTACGTGGATAGCCAAATAAGAAATAATATTTACAACACTCATCCTTGGATAGTCACCAATTGAAATTGGTGTTGGAGGCCTTTAATGTTGCCTCATTAAAAACATTGTCAAGTAACAATAAAACCCAGTAGAAAAAAATAACTTCGTCGAATGACAAAAAGAGCACAACGTGCAAAAGCCCTAAGTAGCATGTTCCGTGATGATTTCCTTTGTTGAGAACTCCCCCCGATCCTTGAATGCTCTTCGCTTTTGGTTGAAGTCTCCCCCATATTCTTGCATGTTTTTCTTGATAGCTTCGAGAGTTTCCTCAAACCAATTTTTTCTACTAACTTCTTGAACGTACAATTGGATAGAGATTTAGTGAACAGATCAGCTAAATTTTCATTAGATCAAATTTGTTTAACTGCGATCTCGTGATTCTTTTGAAGTTCATGGGTGTGGAAGAATTTTGGAACGATATGCTTATTCTTGTCACCTTTGATGAATCATTCTTTAATCTGAGTAATACAAGAAGTGTTATCCACATACAAGACAATTAGATTGTCAATTATTGAAGGAAAACCACAAGTGCCTCGAATATTACGAATCATGGATCTTAACCAAAAACATTCTTTGTCATCTTCATACAATGCAATTATTTCAGAGAGATTTGAGGAAGTCGCTACAAGTGTCTATTTGGATGAACGCCATGAGATTGTCGTATCTCCACAAGAAAAAAAAACATATCATGCGCAATAAGAAGGTTCTCATGGTTATAGGGAATGATTTAGGGAGTATGTTCGCTCTAACTCATTTTTGGTGAAGAGGAAGGACAAAATTTAGAAGGTGAGGGTGATGTTAGATCTTTGTCGAAGAGTTCGCCCATCCATGTCTTCAGATTTTCGTTGGACATCTCTGTGAATCACGACTTATAGCTTGAAATGTGTCATGGCTTATATCGTGGGTGTGGCTTCTTCATGCTTGGAGAGCAGGGTTGTGATAAGGGCCTGGTTTGCGAGTCGACGCTAGGATTTGGTTTCATGGAGGTAAAGACTGACTTGATTAGAAGTCAAATGATGACCCTTCAGGCATTCTGGAGTTAATTCTAGCGGCCGGAGTAGCCCAAATAGGGCTAGAGAAGGAAAGGCGACACCGCCGTCGTCTTTGAGGCTAACTACGATGAGGGCGTTGTGTTTGGGCCAAAATATTATCTTTCGACGAATGCTTCGGAAGAGGACCCATTGGACCGATTCTTGCGGTCTACGTTATTATTAATGTGTTTCCTTTCGATTGGGAGTCATTATTGGCAAGGATTTGTGGTTGCTTAAGGATTCCTTCGAAGATCCAAGAAGATTTGATATGCCTTGATCCGCAAGTAAGAACAAATCCTAATGTTCACTATATAAAGGGGCCAAGATACAGAGATAAAAGACATCTCAATGATTTAATACAACTTTTGCACACTGCAAAACAAGCCTCTCCGGAGCACCTCTACCAGAAAGATTTTTCGAGTCTTTTTATCCACCAAAACCCTATCTGTAGGCATTCCCCACTGCTACTCACCAAAGCCCGACCCGTCGGCATTATCCGATGCTACCTCACCAAAGCCTCATCCGTGAGCACTACCTACTTCTACTCACCAAGCCTCATCCGTGAGCGAACAGTCCACCACCGCTTCATAAAGCCCTATCCGTAGGCGAATACCCGTAAAAACCATTGTTAGAGTGAGAACTCTAGCAAATATCCCCGGTTTGTCAAGGAACCCTTTGGCGAACGCACTACACTCCTGATTTTTAGCTCTGCTCAACCACACTGGTCTGAGTAGGAATGTCCACTTCGCAAGAAGAGGAGAAAAATCCTAGTTGCTCTTCAGTTAGGTCTAAGAAGAACCTAAGTGTCGGCCTGACCAACGCCTGTACGACAATCGTTTGAGAAGAAGACAGAAGGCGGACAAGCATCAAGATCAAGGTTGTACCTGACCCATAGGTACTGGCACGCCCTCAAGCTTGGTTGTTCGAGAAAATCTATTTTCACACCGAACACGTTGGTGCTCCTAGAGGGTATCCCGGAGAATGAGGCACGAAACCCTAATTGTCTAGGGTTGACTGATCGTTTGACTCTGAAGATGGTTTTGGTTATTGGGCCAGCTAAGTATTAGGCCCTACGTAAATGTTGGGTTGGAGTTGATGCAAGTTTCTAGGTTGGGTCTTCTGGGCTGTGAAACTGAGGAAGGATGGGCTACTAACAGGTTGGGTGGAGATCTACCAACTGGTTTATTCTCTCTGTGTGTCGAGTTTTATTACAACGTTTGTTTTTTACATTCTTTGTGGGAGGGGGAATAACTTCGGAATGATTGTCATGAAGGTGGTGGAAAGTGTCTATGTAAGGAGTTTGAGGATGTGTCGATGAGTTTTGAGAAGGATTTGTGGTAATTCCTGTGATTGTTGTTGGGAAAGTGCCTAAAAAGAGGGGTCGACCATGTGGTCTTAGGAACAAAGCCAAACTTGGGGTGGTAATTAAGGACTCGCCTTAAGAACAGGTCTAAGGAGTCACCCTCTGCTATTGAAATCAGGGAAAAGGGGGGCAGTAGTCCCTTGTAGGTTATTTGCTTTCTCGGTTTGAATAAATTAGTTGAACATTAGCTTTTCGGGTTAGATTTGTAGTTTTTTCTATTTTGTATATGGAGTTGTCTTTGAACATTCCCCTAGCTAGCTTGATCTTGTACGGTGGTATGATTGAAATGAACGAAGCTTGACTCCAGCTTTCCCTTAAAAAAGAAATAGAGAATTGACTAGCCGGTGAATTGTGGTCTAGTTGGTTAAGTATGTTAACTGACAATTGTAAGGTCAAATGTTCAAACTTTATAGGTTGTGTGATATTTAAGAAGAATTTAGAAAAATAACCACTTTTTAGGTGTAGAATTGATTATTAACCTCTTTTTTAAGAGTTTAAAAATAGTCTTTTTAGAGTTTAAAAAGACACATGACTATCCTAAACTCAATTCTATTGATTGAAAGAGATAAAGTTTATGTAGAATAGCAAAAAATATTGACGTGGTAGAAAAACTAGCAAATAGCAGAAAAAATACCATTGATGACATTCATGGCAGCTAGCAAGAAGGGGAGACAGAGGGCATATGTGAACAAACTTTTCAATGGACAATGCAATTGAGCCATCCGTTTACCAGAATCGTTAGGAAGAACACCAGGGTTTGGAAACCAGGTGCCATATGAATACAACATGAAGAAAATTGTGACTACAATACGATTGAAGGGTTTTGCGTTTGTCATTGCCTTGGTGGATACTCAGCTATATTTTGGAGGAACCACATGTGGTCTTGTACAAAGATATACTAGGACATGAGGTCATATTGAAAATATGGAGGGGATCCAAATGCCTTCTGAGTTTTAATCATCGTGCTAACATATGCAATTAGGAACTTGAAGCTTCTATGCACAGCCATAATTCTATTAAAATTATGTGTTTTGGGTATTTAAGTCATTTCATGTTATAAAAAGGTTAGGATTCGATTTTTTTGTTTAAAAACATGAATTGTTATAAACTGAAGAATGAGATAGAGAGAAAGAAGAAAGACAAAATGTAGGATGAGGAAGAAATGTAGGTTGTTGACTTTGACTATGCATAGTTGATAGTTGACTTTTACTATTCATAATTGACCGTTGGCTTTTACTGTTCGTGTTGACTTTCACTTTTTACTATAGCCGATTTATTTACTTACGCTTTTACCGCTACAGTTATGTAATTTAAAGGTGTTGCATTTACCAAAGGTTTATACCCTTTTTATTAAACCTGGTTTTGAAATTTATAAATTAAATAGGCGACGGAAAGACGTAAATGATGAATGAATAATAATCCTGATTCTCGCCCAGTTCGAGAATCGAGGTATCAAATAATTAGACTCTAATGTCAGGAAAAATAAACAAAAAGTTTATCGAGTTTACCGAGTCTTGGTTAACTTTGACCAACTCAGTAGACTTGGTCAATTTCTTGGTCAATACAGGAATGACTTGGTCAACCCTAAAGTCATTTGACCTTTCCTGGTCAAACTAGGGAAGTGGGTAGTTGACCATAGGATAACCGTTATGTTTCTATTTTCGGCTTATTTAGTCGTTGACTTGTCTCTTGACGGATTTAGGATTTTTCATATACTCAGACCTTGAGTATTGAGACTTGGATCATGTGGACTTCGACTTCGTCATATCAGGTAGGGTGAGCCGTAACTTCCGGGTTAGTGACATTTTAAATTTGTGTAGTGCTCTACAATATAAAAGTTATATGATATTTGTTTGTGCATTGTCGATGTCTCGCGATATATGTTTTCCTTACTTTATCGCTTCACATAAATGTTTAGAAAACCGAGGCTAGACATATATGTAATGATTTGGATCAAAAAGTAGTACCGTTGTCCTGATTTCTGGTGCTTGGCCTGAGAGTGACGGGACCTAGTGTTTAGACTATGATTTCCCACGGTGTCGATGACCGTGAACCTCCGGAGGGGCGATGACATGTTTATTTTATTTTTCCGCTTACGCTCGTCTCGCACAGTTAAGCGAGCCGTAAGTGCGGTGTGTTGTTATGAGTGATATGTTGGGCATTCGCTGTAAATGGACACTCTTGCCACTATTCGTCATTGGACGCATAGGTAGTTGGCCCCGATTTGCTTTATACACAAACCCGGGATTCGGCCACCCAAATCTGTGAAGCCATGCAGACTGTATTTTACTTTGAGCGCTCAGTCATTTTTGATGTTAACATTGACACATGAAAAAAGAAAATGTATATAAATCTGCCTATAAAACCAAATACAGTTTTTAGTTGTTGCATGTTTTACGAAATGTTTAATCACCGGTGAAATCTATATGTAGTATCTATCTATAAGAAATACACATTTGTTTTCAAACCCTATCTTGGTTGGGTTTGGCCCCTTTTGGGTTAGCGAGGGCGAGTGTTCACCCCTACTTTGCAAGTTCTTGGTAGACTTGCTTTAGAGGAGATGGATCGGTGACTAAAAGCTTGGCAGTGTGTGTTGTTCAGCATCCGTTTTTCGGGATCACCCTGATAGAGCTATTCATCTTTCATGGTACTTCAGTTTTCCGATCTCCGTGATTGTTGATTTAGACAAATTTAGCGCGCACTGACCTATCGAGCTTCTATCCATTGGTACTTTGCTCATTGGTCCATGTTGTATATTCACTGACTTGGACTTTTTTCATGTATTTTGTTGTCTAAGTCTTGTATGCTATCTTCCGCACTTGTATATTTCTATTTATTTATTCATTTGCTCCTCTCATTTATATCGTTTTATTTAAATTAGCTTTGTAATTTCGACCTAGTGGGTAGTCAATACGTCAGATGACGTATTGGTTATTCATTAGGTCGGGATCACGGCGGTTACTACCGTATTTCAGGCCAAAAATAGTCCTGAGATACGACAGTAATTGCAGGAATAGTTGGGCCCTTCCAGATAGCCCAGAGAGTTGGATATGTTGCTTACCGCATTCACTTCCCGCCACGGTTGCAGCATATATATGACGTGTCCCACGTCACGGTTAAGGAAAAGCCCACCGGGAGACCCGCCACACATTGTTTGGACGGACGTGCACCTTTGTAATGGCGCTTCTTACGAGAAAAGGTCATATCGTAACTTGGATCGTGATGTGAGGAAGCTCGGGAATCTTGAGGTCCCCACCCATAGTGAAGGTACAATGAGATCATCATAATGAAGAAAGGATACTTGGGAGCTTGAGTCAGTTATGCGGAAGACTTACCCGCACCTCAATTGAAGTCTTGTCTAATTTTGAGGATGAAATTTCTTTAAGTGGGGTAGAGTGTGAGACCCAAACTTATTTTATTTAAATTTTTTGACACATCTAGGGTTTATTTTCGATTTTTTTTTCGGTACATTGAGAATGTACTCTAATACTTTTATATTAGAGCAAATGTTGCCACATATGTAGGAGTATTTACGGAGTATTTTTCTGGCACTCTACGTATTTGTCTTATTTTACTGTTTTAATTTGACGTCTTACTTTCAAATATATGGTTTACAGAAAATGTTTTTCGGGTTTTCCGTTATTTTAAGTCGGAGTTAAATCGTGGTCGTTGGATTTGTTCGACAAATCTTGGCCGTTGAAAATTTTATAAAAACTTTCTCATTCTCTCTCCCTTATCTCCTTATCTCTTTTCTTCTCTTTCCTTCCTTTTCTTTTTATTTTCTCCTTCTTTCTCTCTCTGTTTCTTTCTATGTTCATCTTTCTCTCTCTCGACAGAGAGTAACCCAGTCGATCGGAGACCACCCAGCCTCGCCGAGCCGCCACGCGTCTCCCCTCATCCCCGCCACCATTCAACTCTATTCTTCCTTCTCATCCTAGCCCATCCTTTAGAGCAACTAGGTATGCACTCTCGACGGTAGATCAAGGAAGGAGTACGACTGTCCTCGATCGAGTACAGCCAAACCAGGCAACGGCGAAGCTTCAAGAGGCCATGAGGATGCTAGAAGAGGTTGGAGGCGCAACCACCACTTCGATTTATGGTGTCAACAACCCCGTTTTACCGTGAGGTGAAATGACCCTAACACCCCTGCCAGATTTCACTATTTACAAACTGCCATTTTTACTGTTTCACTGTTTAACTTTTACGGTTTCATAGTTTTACCCGAGTTACCTTTTTATAGATTTAACAGGTGATGTTAACTATTCATAGTTGACCGTTGACTTTTAGTATTCATGGTTGACCGTTGACTTTTAATATGCACAGTTGACTATTGACTTTTAATGTTCGGGTTGACTTTCACTTTTTACTGTAGCTGATTTATTTACCTACGCTTTTACCGGTACAGTTATGTAATTTAAAGGTTTTTCATTTACCAAAGGTTTATACCCTTTTTACTAAACCTTGTTTTGAAATTTATAAATTAAATAGGCGACGGAAAGACGTAAATGCCGAATGAATAATAATCATGATTCTCGTCCGGTTCGAGAATTGAGGTATCAAATAATTAGACTCTAGTGTAGGGGAAAATAAACAGAAAGTTTATCGAGTTTATCGAGTCTTGGTTAACTTTGACCAACTTAGTAGACTTAGTCAATTTCTTGGTCAATCTAGGAATGACTTAGTCAACCCTAAAGTCAACCTTTGACATTTTCTGGTCAAACTAGAGAAGTGGGTAGTTGACCATAGGATAACCGTTACGTTTCTACTTTCGGCTTATTTAGTCGTTGACTTGTCTCTTGACGGATTCAGGATTTCGCCTACACTCTGAGTTTGAGGATTGAGACTTGAAGCACGTGGACTTCGGCTTCGTAATATCAGGTAGGGTGAGCTGTAACTTTCAGGTTAGTGGCATTTTCTGAGCCTTCGCCGTCGTCCACTGATCCGTCATCGTCCTCTAATTCATTGTTGTGTCCTCTGATTTTTGTCATCCGTTGGTCGAGACTCATGGTCAAACACCGAGCAGGCCGAGCGCTAGGTACGAGGAGAAGCCATATCATATCACCTCACGCTTCAACTCTAACTTGTCAAATCATAACAGTGAATATGCGAAGTATCTTCAATTCTAAATAAGTTATTCCTACTTCAGCTTCAAATTCCAAGTCCTTCTCTGGCGTTGATTGGCTTCTCTGACGACGAAGCCTCGACAACACTACAACTAGTAGGGGTGGGAACGGTTTGAAACGGTCTAGTTTAAGGCCTAAACCGAAGACCAAATCAGAGATAAAATTCAGTCCGGTCGGGTTTTTCAATTTTTGTCGCACCAAACCATGAACTTTACCACACCTACTGTTCGGTCCGGTTTTAGTTTTTTTTTTTTTCTGGTTTTTCAATTTTTTTTAAATATAGTTTTGACAATGCCTTAACTCTAGTAAAATGTTAATAAACTATTCGACTTTATTTTTTAGTTCTGTAAAGGCACAAACGTACCAAACGTCTTACAAAAAAAATACAAACCAAACTTTTTTTATTAAAAAACACATACCCAATACCAAATGTATAAAAAGTAAAAACACAATAAAAAACTAAAAATATTTTAAAGTCTATAGTTAAAATCCATACATATTAAACACAATATAAATTTTATACATCAAACTGTTGTAGGAAATATGACATGTGCGTGTGTGCACTTGGTCTTATGCCGTGTAGATGGGCTTAGCCCATGGGCCTTAGATGTAATAGGAAACATGTAGTACTTACCATATATGTATTGTTGTACTACACATAGTACATGTACTACACATATAGTACGTTTCCATACTAGGCTTGATGTAAACCCCTATATAAGGGGCCTCTCATTTGATGAATAATACACAATGATATTCAGCTCTCATATATTCTATAACACGTTATCAGCACGACGCTATAACCTTAGAGCGAAGCGGCCACACCCGAGTGCCAACTGTGCGCACCCCCTGGGGCACCCCCTGCGCACCTCCTGTGCACTGCACGCGCACTACCGTGCACCACCGTGCACCGCGCGCACCACCACTGTGCACCCCCTGGTCACCCCCCCTGCGCACCCCTGCGCACCCCCTGGGCACCCCCCTGCGCACCCCCTGTGCACCTCCTGGGCACCCCCTGTGCACCCCCCTGCGCACCCCCTGGGCACCGCGCGCACCCCCTGTGCACACGGGTTGTATTCCTATTTTCTTTATGAATCCTCCATATGGTTGATGTTTTCAATACTTTTGGTACTGTTTTATAGCAAGTTTAACTAACCATATATTTTTCATGTGCACACGGTCTCCCCGCGCGACAATTCATAATGGAATTGCGTGAACAATCGCCGAACGCACATGGATTTGAGCATGGAAGCATGGAACAGCTTATATAAATGCAGTCTATTTGGCAGACTAGCAAGTAAGCATTAATTTTGAGTAATTTCAAAGTTCAATCTATGCTTGGGACGTTTGTCTTTGCAGGTTATTATGGAAAATCCTAAAAACATATGTGCATTTGGCTAATGGCACCGCTAGGCCCGCACGCTGTTGCCAGGGCTTGCACCTGTGCACGTGTGCACTGCTGTCAGGCACCATATGTGCACCAAGCACCACACGTGCACCTACTGTGCACCTGCCGAGCACCGCTGCCGGGGCCTGCCCCTGTGCGCAGGTGCACGCTGCTGCCGGCACGCATGGGCACCTTCTGTGCACTGACGTGCACTGCTGCCGGGGATCGACCCTGTGCACGTGCACTGATGTCAGGCACCATATGCGCACCTTCTGTGCACTGACGTGCACTGCTGCCGGGGATCGACCCTGTGCACGTGCACTGATGTCAGGCACCATATGCGCACCTTATGTGCTGATGCCGAGCGCTGCTGCCAGGGATTGGCCTTGTGCACGCGCACGCTGCCACCGGGCACCACACGTGCACCTACTGTGCACCTGCCGAGCACTGCTGCCGAGGCTGGGCCTTGGCACATGCACGCGGCTGCCAACACGTGTGCACTGCTGCCAGGCACTGTATGTGCACCTGCCTAGGCGCTGTCGCGCCCTACTGCCGGGCACTGAATGTGCACACGTGCGCTGCTGCCAGGCACTATATGTGCACATGACTACCAGCTACCGAAGCCTTGCACACTAATTGCTACGCACTGTCGAGCGCTGACTGCCAATTGTTACTGAGCGCTGCCTAGGGCAGCTGCCGAGCACTGTCGAGCACTAGCTGCCGAGTGACAAGCACTAGTTGCGTGCACCATGCACCGAAGATGTTTTTAGGTCCACGTTGTGAGGTATCCAACGTTGGTTTGTGTTATGCTATTAAAGAGAGTTCAGAATTAGAGAATCATCTCATTCATTGAACCCGCGTTGTGTTTGATCAACGTTAGCACATTTCTCCGGGTAGAAGTCCCGTTGAGAATATGGTAGGAGAATCAGCAACCGGTGTAGGATGCCCAGCGTTTAGCTGTAGAGCACCACCGCCACGCTGCAGAACACAGGCTGCCCAGTTTCTAGCTGTAGTGCGCCTAGTGCCTAGCTATAGAGGACCAGTGCTGCATAGCTGTCGAGTGCTAGTTTCCAACCACTGAGCACCCAGCTGTCGAGCATCACATAGATTTTGCTCTAGATTTAGCCACTGCTTCCTACGCTGCACCTCCAACCTATAAAGTGAGATGACCACTATCGAGTCTCCATTGTTTGGTTTTGTATGCATGAGCGAGGAAATTTGCCGCTCACTTACATATTGACCCTTAAATGCCGCTCTAGGTCTCGAATGGAGATTAGAAGCTGAGCAACACTGTTTTATGCTAAAGGCATGCAGCTATTGAGCGCTGCCTAGGAGCTACTGAGCGCTAAACAAGCTGTCAACATAGTTGCCGAGCTGCCGTGCACGCTGCCGAGCCCATGTGCACCTGGCTGCCAGTTGTCGATAGTCACGCGCCTGTTGCCGCCCAATGTGTCTGTTGCTAACCCTGTATGCTACCTACTGCCCCTTGATTGTTTTTGCCAATATTGTGTGACAGTTGCCGCCCCTGTGTGTCAATTGCTTCATGTTGTGTGAGGAATGCCACCACTTATGTGTCAGATGTCGATTAGTTATGTGTTTGTTGCTTTATGCTCTACACATGAACTATCGTGCACTGTGCATTAGGTGTTGAGCACTAAGCACCATATGTTAGCATTAAATACAAGGAACCGTGCACTGATCACCAATGGTTGTGCACTTACATCACGGATAAGCACTAAGTGAGCTACATAGCACAGAACACTCGAGGACGTGCACATGACACCGACTGTCGAGCACTGAGCACCAGGGCCAAGCTCTATGCAGCAGCTGCAGAAGCTCTGTGCACCTCATGCTGTACACTTGAGATATGCTGCCGAGCTCCCCCCCACTGCCCCATACCGTGCGCCATGGGCGCCAGCGGTTGTGCAGCCACCGAATGTTGTCGAGTGCCCGGTGCACCGGCATATGTGTGGCTCCTCATGCACTACCAAATGTTGTCAAGTGCTTAATGCAATGACATATGTGTAGGTGCAATGCGCTGCCAAATGTTGCCAAGTGTCTAGTGCATTGGCATACGTGCAAGCTGCAAATGCGGGCAACCAAAAACAAAAACAGTGAATCTGCCACTTTCTGAACAGCAACTTCCGAAGAGCTTTCTGAACAGCTCCGGATGAACTAGAACACAAACAATATATCATTGGAAAGCTACGTTTGTCTAGTTTCCAATGGTTTTCGCGGTTCGTTCATATCCGTTCTAACGAAGAAGTTATGACTGTTTGAGTGAGCAAAGGTCATGCTGCCAGGAATTCTGCAATGCACAAGGTTGCCTTCGATTGTTGCCTTCGGTGTTTATGTCTCTTTCTCATGTATCTACTTTGTTCGATAGGTATGTTATGTGAAGAAATTGAGTGCCTTGCAGACGGTGGGACTACCCACACAATCCTGAGCAAAAGAATGAATGCATACAAATAAACGTACAAAAGGGCGTACGGAACATCAAATGGATGCCTCTGACATTCGACGTCATGAAGGGCTCTTTGATTTTCTCCAAACGAAATGAGACCTCGATGAAATCGTTGGTTCGATAAGTGTATTCACACTATGACATGATCATGCACAGCCTTATAAAGGTGTGCCGATGTTCGTGGTTTAGTCTTCACCTAACAGCAGATTTTCCATCATCGGATGACGTAGTTAACCTCGGCAAAGGTTACCTACTCCCTTGATTTTGGATCCCCCCCATGTTGCTGTTACCAAATGCCGTCCTTCATGGACGTTGAAGACTTGTAATGCCATATGTACGCTTTACTTTTGGGTCGAGGATAACTCCTGCGATGCCATTTTAAAGTTGAAAGCTTAATCATGTCTAAATCTGCGACTACAGTAAGTTGAAACTACTGTATCGTAACTTCGTCAAAGTTTTCTGAATGGCTCCGGATGAACTAGATGCCGAATTTTATATCATTGGAAAGCTACTTGAGTCTAGTTTCCAGTGGTTTAAGCGGCTCGTTCATACCTATCCCGACGAAAGAGTTATGTCAGTTTAAGTGTGTACAGGTCATAGCAGACTGTATCCTACTGTCCCTTAACTTCGTCAGAGCCCCCAGATCAACTCCGGATGAACTGGAACACGCACTTTATATCATTGGAAAACTATGTGAATCTAGTTTCCAATGGTTCAAGCGGTTCATTCATATCCGTCTAGACGAGAGAGTTATGGCCGTTTTAGTGAGTATAGGTCATACTGCACGAAAACTGCATACTCTTCGCAGATTGTGAATCCCTTTTTGTGACTAAGTTTGATTGGATCTTCACCATCATTTATGATATGGTTGAATCAATTCTTGATGCCGTTGGCTCGATGATCCAAGTCACAAATGCCCTCCTTATTGTGAGAGAGGCAATCGAACATTGAAGTGTGTTATGAACATACACACCAACGATTACCATGATGAGAATGATTGAGGCTTTTGTGTATAATTCTCATGACTGCCGATTAAGAGCATCATGGAGATGAGCATGAGTCCTAAGGTGTCACCAATAAGTATATTTGGGACAATTGACTCAGACAAGCTATGACATTTGGTCATACCTGGTGAGATATGCGAGCCAGAATTGTTTGATATTCTTGGGCGTCCATTCCCCCGATAACAACGAACTACACCATGATTGTATGTTGTGTTTGTGCGCCGACATGATGTCCTCGGCAGCCGCACAGTACTCATGTTTTCGTTGTGTAAAGCTTGATCTTTAGCTAAGTAAGATGAAAGATCCTCTTATGCTATGCCACAAAAGATGTCATTCTTATTGAAAATCCAAAGAGAGATTATGTAGACCGATGCAACCAACGCATGGATACCGTATACGCTTTTATGGTGTTGGTTGAAGGGCTAACACATTGGTCATGTGTTGCACCATTGTCTACCACATACTGCTTATGTATCTATGGGCTCACTACCCATCCCTGAAGAGGGACATGCAGACATGTATTAATTCGTCCACGACTTACCATCATTACATTGATGCACGACAGCTCGTAACTGTGTGCTAGGATTGACATGAAGTTGTAATCCTTGAACTCGGCGGGATAGTAACGGATCTCCATGCCTTGAGTTCCACAATGTGCCAAATTGGACTGCCACAGTGCCCAATGATGATGTGTCGCATGAGATGAATATGTTCTAAGGATGGATAGGAGTCATTTTATTGCTCTCCACCTTAAGCTCCTTGACAGACGATCTCCTTAGCCGCTACACAGCGGATTGTCACTTTGAGACTGTATTCCCGCCGTTAGGGGGAGATACGAACACCAGGGTTCAAGTGGGAACGACGTGAATGTCGTGGTTGGTTACCACTAAGTCTCAACATGATCCCCATAGAACTATAGTGACAAGATCAATGCTGCATATGTCTGTAAGGAATGATGTCCTACCAAGAGGACATGGCTCGACCGAATTGAGGTGGTCTTGATGCCATGGCTCGGCCATATTGAGATGGTCTTGACGCCGTCACCTTGTGTGGTGATGTGAGGGCACCATAATGTGGCAACATGGTGTCCTAGGCCTTGTGGCTCCCTGAAGGTTAGGTTGAGGCCCTTGGGTTCGATATACACTCGCACTGAGAGAGAAAGCGAGTTTGGCACTATTGGTCCATTGATCAGTGATACTCACTCCGTCTCATGTTAGTCTGAATTGTGACTATCGTTGGGGGACGCCTCAACGTCAAAATCCAATTCATAGAAAGAGATCTCTACAATGACTACACTAGTGTACATGAGGACGTGGGATGATGAGTTTATCGAACCACACGTTTGTTGATATGTCGACAAAGTGTATTGACCTAAAATGGGAAGATGCGACCCGGACAAAGGGATAGGTCCTTGGGCAGGTGTTGCCGACACCGCAAGTGTAAACCCTATCAAGTAAACCTTTGTGAGTTAGCGTAGTGAGAACAAGAGTCTCAGACTCCTTTATGGCGCAAGGTTTCTCACAAACACGCACTAGGATCGACTACGATGAGATGTACTCTCGTAATGGATGTTATTGCACTCCACTACCTTGTCAGTTTGGTAGTTCCCCAATAACTGTACATGCAGCCCTATGATTATGATCATAGTGACGTCTCTATGGGATCAGAGATATGCATGAAGATCGTAAATAGACTTCATAAGCCAAATCAAGTGGAGCTTGCGTTGGCCAAGTGTTTTGAACGCATAGTACATGACTCCTTGATTTCGGATGGGATATGATGAATAATGCCATTGCGTATTGATTCCGAATGATCGCAGTATATGCTGGATATCCGATGTTGGAATGAAAAGTATCTTGGGAAAGACACAATCTCGTATTGAAGACGATCGATTGTGTATTGATGATGTATTTCCATCAATCGGCTTAGGTCCTCTGAAGAAGAGTGGAACCTTCATATGCTCCCATGATTAGTCAATGTCTTTACTCCAAGAGAGAGTGATCCGTTTAATCAAAAGAAAGACTTGACCTCACCTTCATTCTTTATAAAGCTAAGTAAGCTTTGCGCCCACGCAAATGCCAATGATATGGCATATGACATCACTTGAATACTCTAAGAGTATCTGGCATATTCAATCCCTATGGCATGAGAGAAAGGTTGATTGCCTATGTCATCGCTAGCCATGCATGAATCGAGATGCATCGGAAGCGGAATCATGATCTAGGCACCGGTTGGTTTAGTGGCCGAGTTGCCGGACATATGGTGCGCTGCCTGTGCGCGCTGCCTGTGCACGCTGCCTGTGCGCTGCCTGTGCACGCTGCCTGTGCGCGCTGCCTGTGCGCGCTGCCTGTGCGCTACCGGGGCACTGCCTGAGTGCTGCCTGTGCACTGTCTGTGCACACGTGCACTGCTGCCAGACACTATAAGTGCACCTGTGCCGAGCACTGTGCACCAGCTGCTGAGCGCTGTGCACGCCAGCTGCCGAGCGCTGTGCACGCCAGCTGCCAAGCGCTGTGCATACAGCTGCTAGGCACCGTGCACATAGCTGTTGGCACTGAGTAATGTCACATTTGAGACATGTTGAAAGAGCATACATATGCTAAGTTGTCAAAACAGCTCCATGGTCACTAAGGATCCGGAAGAGCCCTATGAATGATCTTGAGATCAGGGGGAGATGCAGATTTGAAAGAAAGTCTAGCATATACATGTCATGATCAAATGTGAAGGGTGTGGTTGTTTGTGTCAACCATGTTACACTCTTTTTCCCTTAGTCACAGCTTTTTGTCCCACTGGGTTTTTGCTTGACAAGGTTTTTAACGAGGTAACATTGCATGCACCGTTAAGACCATTGATCCCAATTTGTGGTTGATCATGGCAAACTTGTTTAAGTCTTGGCTCACATCTACTCTTGAGAAGCATGTTGGAATGCACCATTCATCAGGAAAATCCGATTGAAGTACACATCAGGGGGAGCATCACATGGCGAGTTCTCAATGGAGTAGTTGGTGCGTTGTACTCTTTTTCCTTCGACCAAGGTTTAGTTTTCCCACAGGGTTTTTGTTACTTGGCAAGGTTTTAATGAGGCAACATTGTAAGCACCATCCGGCATATCGACGCGCGGCACAAGGGGGAGTGTTGTAGGAAAAATGACATGTGCGTGTGTGCACTTGGTCTTATGCCGTGTAGATGGGCTTAGCCCATGGGCCTTAGATGTAATAGGAAACATGTAGTACTTACCATATATGTATTGTTGTACTACACATAGTACATGTACTACACATATAGTACGTTTTCATACTAGGCTTGATGTAAACCCCTATATAAGGGGCCTCTCATTTGATGAATAATACACAATGATATTCAGCTCTCATATATTCTATAACACAAACCTCATAATCCAATAATTCATACTTTCAAGGCCTCACGTAATTCGGGTAATGTCTCAGTACCGATAGTATCGGTCACATCTTATTTCACGATGTTTTTGAGGTTTTCGGTTCTATGTAGAGTTGGTTTTCAACGTTGTGCATTTACTTAAAACTTAGTAAACAAGTTATACAACATAAGTAGACATGTTGTGATTTTGATGATCAAAATTCACAAACAAAAATCCGACCGTCTGATATGATCATTATATCGAAAGATGTCTATGGTAAAAATTCAACTCGATTCGACAAAATTAAGGGTTTGATCGGGACGGTCAACCCTAATCTTATAACCACTTAACACACGGAAACGCCCATATCTGCATATTAGGTATTTTAGTCGAACCTTCAACACAACAAACTCTTACAATGATGAGACGCAATCGCTCATCTAAAAATTTTAAGACATTTACCCTCAAAGATAGGGCTCCCTATAGGAATAAATAATGGTAAATAAGGTGCTACTATCGACACTAAGATGTTACCCGAATTATGTGATTTTTCAACCTAAGACGTATTTCACCATTCGGTCATATTTTATTTCACAATATTTTTGAGGTTTTCAGTTCTATGTAGAGTTGGTCTTCAAAGTTGTGCCTTTACTTAAAACTTAGTAAATAAGTTATATAATATTAGTAAACATGCTGTGATTCCGATGATCAAAATTCACAAATGAAAATCTGCTCGTCTGATATGATCATTACATCAAAATATATCTATGATAAAGAATTCAACTTGATCCGACAACATTAAGAGCTCGATCGGGCCGGTCAACTTTAATCTTATAACCACTTAACACACGAAAATGCTCATATCTGCTTCTATATGAGGTATTTTGGTTGAACCTTCAACACAACAAACTCTCAACATTATGAGACTTAACCGCTCATCTAAATTTTTTAGAACATTTACCACTCAAAGATAGGGTTTTCCATAGAGATAAATAATGGTGAATATGGTTGACCGCTACTATCGGCACTGAGATGTTACCCGAAATACGTGATTTTTCAACCATAGATGTATTTTACCATTCCGGTCATCTTATTTCATGATATTTTTTAGGTTTTCAGTTCAATATAGAGTTGGTTTTCAAAGTTGTGCATTTACTTAAAATTTAGTAAACAAGTTATACAAAATTAGTAGGCATGTTATGATTCAGATGATCAAAATTTACAAACGAAAATCTGACCGTCGATGATCATTATGTCGAAATATATCTATAGTAAAAAATTCAACTCGATCCGACAACATTAAGGGCTTGATCGGGATAGTCAACCCTAATCTTATAACCACTTAACACACAGAAACACCCATATTTGCATCTATATGAGGTATTTTTTTGAACCTTCAACACAACAAACTCTCACCGTGATGAGATGCAACCGACCATCTAAAAATTTTACAAAATTTACCTCTCGAAGATAGGGCTCCCCATAGGGATAAATAATGGTAAATAGGGTTGACCGCTACTATCGACACTGAGACGTTACCCGAATTACGTGGCTTTTCAACCTTATGATAGGAGCATTTTATGCCACGTTCTTAATATGTTTTTACCCTCATTTATGCTTTGTTTATCCATTATTAGTATAGTTTTAGTAGTTATTTAGCATAAGGGATTATTTGTAGAACATTGTCTAAAACATGTGTAAAATAGATAAATTATGTGCAATATTGTTAAAAGCTGACTTATGAAGTTATCGTGTTATTTCTTATGATTCTGTAAATTTATACATTGTCATTAATTGATTAATTTTCTTTAATGTTTAGGTGACATGTATATGGACATAACGAAGCATGGAAAGACAAGAGGCCGAGAGCATGAATTCGGAACAAAAACAGAGGATTTCCAGAAACCATAACTCAACTTCAAAAATTTCCCTAGGACGATCCAGGGGGAACCAGGAAACGTGTCATATATGGATGGAAAGCTGTGGGTGTCTAGTTTCTAAATATTTTGGAATCGCAGCAATCCAAGTTCTCAGGGAGGAGTTATGATGGAAACAATGGCCGGAGGTCAGTCTGCTGGAAACAGGACAGATTTTGCTGAAGTTGTCTACCGAGTTCGTGAGTGTGTTTCTTCACCAAAATCCTTCCCAAGCATGCCAAATGATTGATGACGAACTTAATGATGATATGGAAAGTTGTTTAGACGAAGAAGAATCGAAGAAATCACCAAGGAGAAGCCGAAAACAACAACTACGAAAGTTATCCCAGTCAAAACAAGATAACTTGTTCTACCGAGACTATGGAGGGGATTCGGCTGTCCTATGGAGCCCAAAACGTGTAAGGGAGTCCTTCATTGATCCCTTAACATGTAGGGGAGTCCAAGAATTCAGAAAATAAGTCTATGAATCATTATCCAAGTCAGCAAATTCAAGAGTCAAAGTTGTGTGCAACAAGGAAAAGCAAGAAGCCCAATCCGACATGGACAAGGAGTGGCTGCCGAATTTCTTAGGGTTTCTTTAGAAGTTTTTCTCTATAAATACACATGTAATACAACTGAAAAGGGGTCATCAATTTTGTGAAAGCCTTAGCTAGCCAACTCTACCAAAATCCCTCAACACAGCCGAAACACAAAGCCTTGCCGCCAATCACCCCTTGCCTTAGCAGAACCTTTTAGGTAGGATTTGGTATGGATTCCTCCATGTCTTTGTGTAATTTTACTGTGTTTAATTCAATGTTATATATATATTGGTATTTCGGTTTCTGGTTTTATGTTATGAACATGTTTGTTTGTTTTTCTTTGTGATCTACTAATGAATGTGTTTGTTAGCATAACATTTAGGATGCATGCTAGGTTTTGGATTTAGAATAGGTTGTGTATGTTTATGTTATTATTGTTTTCTAATTGATTAATCACATACCTGAACACGTAATCGAACCTAAGGGTAGTCTTGTGCACGGATGTTCCTAAGGGGGGAGTTTAATATGTCGTAGTGTTCTAAGGTTATGTTCGTTGATTGGGTTCTTGATTTTTAGGCATTGCTAAGGGTTGATAGGGTAAAGTGATTTACATGCTAATAGGATGAGTGACGCCATACCTAGGATCATGTCTCCAATGACTCTCGCTCGTAAGTGTATTTTGTATTAGTGTCAGGCGATTGTAGGCACTAAACAAGATGACATATATATAAATTTAGGATCAGGCGATTGTAGGTCCTAAGTTTATATGAGAAGTCTAAATAGTTGGAATTAATTAGAATTCACAAAAACATATTTCATTGCATCTTGTTCGTGTGCAAAACTTATGTGTTTTCTATTTGGTGTTAGCTATGTTTTGTGCTTAACAATTGATCGACCAATGTAAATATTAGATTTAGATTTAGGACCCTAGAAATCACCATAAAATCCCCATCATAATTCGGTAAATATGTGAATAGCTTGTAAATAATTTAATTCTTTTCGTTTATATATATCGATGTCATGTCTATATTTTGCTGATTGTATATGATTATGTACTTATGTGTTTTATACTTGTATAGTTATGACAGAATTGTACTTGTATGTTTATCTTATATTTGTGAATATTACTAACTCATTTTAATGCAGATATAATCCTTCCCTAGTGTCCCCGGCTTGAACGATCCCTACTTACAGTTACTACAATGATAGGGTTTAAATTGCAGGTGCTTTATCAATGAACCGGTAACGACACTCGTCACCTTATATGTATTTCACCATTCTAGTTACATCTTATTTCATGATGTTTTTGAGTTCGATGTAGAGTTGGTTTTCAAAGTTGTGCATTTACTTAAAACTTAGTAAACAAGTTATACAAAAATAGTATGCATGTTGTGATTCCAATGATTAAAATTCACAAACGAAAATCCGACCGTCGAATATGATCATTTTGTCTTTGGTAAAAAATTCAACTTGATCCGAAAACATTAAGAGCTTGATCGAGACAGTCAACCATAATCTTATAACTTAACACACGAAAACACTCATATCTGCATCTATATGAGGTATTTAGGTCGAACATTCAACACAACAAACTCTCACCATGATGAGACGCAACCGCCCATCTAAAAATTT
The DNA here is from genome assembly GCA_951800085.1 of Comarum palustre. NCBI lineage: Eukaryota > Viridiplantae > Streptophyta > Magnoliopsida > Rosales > Rosaceae > Comarum > Comarum palustre. The sequence goes on from OX637578.1 coordinate 16,441,326, forward strand.
TGGGACATTTTTATTCGTCGGACGGTTTTTTTTCGTCTGCTAAAGTTGTTTTTCTGGTAGTGAAACTTAAAAATTCATAAATTGCAAACCAACATTTAAATTTTATACATCACAAAACACAAATTTGGAAAAAATATTCTTGAAGTATATCAAATTCTTCTTGAAGGAGAAAGAATGATGTGGATTTGAAGTGAGTGGAGTCAGAGACGTTCGGCTTAAGGTTTTTTTTTTGCATTAAAACTACGTCGTTTGAGTTAGTTTGACCGTTAACCGGTTTGAACTGTCCGGTTCGGTTTTTGAGGGAGTCAAACCGAAAACCAGACCATATTTATCCGGTTCAGTCCAGTTTTTCTCTTTTGGTCCGGTTTTCGGTTTCAAAGTCTCACCCCTAGCCACCAGTACGACGATGTCGGAGCGATCTCTACCTCCTCTATCAGTACTTGGATTTGATGAAATACTAAGGTTATTAGAATTGGTTTTTGAGTATAATTGGGTTAGTAAACTTGGTTTTAATGTATACTAAGGTTAGTAGACTTGGTTTTGAAGTATACTAGAGTTAGTAAACTTGGTTTTGATGTATAATGGGGTAGTAGACTTGGTTTTAGAGTATACTGGGGTTACTAGACTTAGTTTTAGAGTATACTAGGGAAAGTAGACTTGGTTTTAGAGTATACTGGGGTTAGTAAACTTGGTTTTGATGTATACTAGTGTTAGTAGACTTAGTTTTGGAGTATACTAAATTGAGTAGACTTGGCTTTGGAGTGTACTAGGGTCAGTAGACTTGATTTTGGAGTATACTAGGGTCAGTAGACTTGGTTTTGGAGTATACTAGGGTTAGTAGGCTTGGTTTTGATGTATAATGGGGGTAGTAGACTTGGTTTTGGAGTATATAGGGGTTAATAGACTTGATTTTAGAGTATACTAGGGTAAGTAGACTTGGATTTAGAGTATACTAGGGTTAGTAAATTTGGTTTTGATGTATATTGGTGTTAGTAGACTTGATTTTAGAGTATACTAGGGTGAGTAGACTTGGTTGTGGAGTATACTAGGGTCAGTAGACTTTGTTTTAGAGTATACTGGGGTTAGTAGACTTAGATTTGATGTAGATGTTGCCCCAATAAACTTTCTGTAAAAGTTTATTGTCCTTAGAAAAAAAATCCAGTGAAATTCCGACTACGAGAAATTTTCCGACGTCCGGTGACCGGAGTCTAGCGGTTGGTGACCGGCGACCGGAGAGGCCCCAACAAAATATTATCTCTCTTATTTTCTTTCTCTAAGTGTGTATAAGAAACAAGGATAAAATTGTATCAAAAATAAAATTTTATTATGAATATAATAAAGATTTATGTATTTGGGCATTAATAAGTACACCTTATATTAGAATGAGCGTTTGACTGAGTATATAGCTGAGTATCCACCAAGGCACGGAAGCCCTTCGATGACGACGATAGCAGCGTTGATTGTCGATAGCGCCTCATAAACAACAACGACATCAGTGAATCGACGAAGACGGCAGTGATAGGACGACAACAACGACGATGTTTCAACGATGACGACGACAATTGAATGATATTCAAGGCAAAGGTTTCAGTGTATTGGGATCAGATTTGGTGACCAATGCAGTTGGAGGTTGATCGTTCAATCTCTAGAGAGTCTAAAATGAAAAAAAGTAAATGTATTTTCTTTGGATCTGATAAGGTGATGCTTGTGGATTAGTTTGTGTTATGCAGAGTTGGTTAGCTCTGTGATATGAGGTTATGCTTTTGTGAGATTTGCTAAAGCTACTGAGGTTATGCTTTTGTGAGATTTGCTAAAGCTACTGTATCTAGAATGGCTCAACTTCACTCATCAATTACTAGACAATGGAGGTTGTGAGGGAGCAAAGATCTGCCTCTACGTATTGGTTGCTTTCTTTGTTGGAGTTGTGGTGTAGCAGTTTCATTCTTCAGCAGAAGCAGCATGGTTAGCATGAGACCCGACAATAACAGTGGCTAGCATGAGAATCGACAGTAGTCGTGCGTAGCATGACCACATCAGAGAATTGCCATAAAAATTGCAATAACACCGACAATAGGAGTAGCAGTGCACTACGATAAGAAATTTCCTGAAAAATTGCAATCATGCCGACAATAGCACTTTTAAAACGCTACTATGTTGTTGTGCTACTACTGCGCGGTCGTCGTATCGCGTGCTGCTAGTCTGCTACTATGTTGTGTCATCGTATCACGTGCTGCTATTGTGATGTGTCGTCGATGTTACTGCGTTGTCATGTTGTGCGCTGCTACTGCGTCATCATGTTGTGCGCTGCTACTGTATCGTCATATTGCGTGCTGCTACTGCATCATCTTGTTGCGTGATGTTACTGCATCATCTTGTTGCGTGATGCTACTGCATCATCTTGTTGTGTGATGCTATTAAGAGGTGGTGTTGCATGTTGCTACTATGCGGTGGATAGCTACATCAACTTGTTGCGTGATGCTACTAAGCGGTGGTGTTACGTGTTGCTTCTATGCGGTGGTGTTGTGCAACTTTCTCTCGTGTGCTATTGTGCACTCGGCAACACATTAGGTGTTTCTGTGCTACTCAACATTTAAGAGGTTGAGGGTATTATGGTAAAATTATTAATGACAGATAACGTAATAATAGTAGCCTATCATAATATGTTAAAATTTGTCCTAAATTGTATAATAAATTAAGTAAACAAGATATTTATAAACAAAAATTTAGTTAATAACTAAAATGTAATTTATTATAAAAAAATATATATATTTACCATACCACATTTTTATTCTTCCATTAGAACCTTAAAATCGACCCTGCCGTCACCATTGGAGTGGAGTCGGAGCGACCTGAAAATTTCAAAAAAAAATTTTGAAGAGGAAAATTTCTAAATCCCTTTCCTCAACAAAAAAAATAGAGCGTCCCCTTTCCTCAACAAAAAAAATAGAGCGTCCCCAGATGTGGAAATTAAAGGCACTTGAAAAATATAAAAAAGAAAAGGACCCGAATATTCAAACGTCGAGAGAGAGCATCGGTCTACGCTGTGGTAAAACAAATTTCCAAAAAGTCGAGGGAATTAAAAAAGCTACAATAAAAATATAATTTGAATTTTTGAAACACAGAAAAAAAATCAAAATCCAATAAAATAAAAAGAGAGAGCGTGTAACCAAAAAAAGAGAGAGAGAAGGGAAAAACCAGAAACACATTTAGTGAATTTGAAGCATTAGAAAGAGAGAGAAGAGACAACAGAGACCATCGATACCAGCACCACAGCACTCTCCTTTTCCATTTCCGGGTAATTCGCGTTTTGTTTCTTATTGCTTTTGGGCTCGTTCTTCGACTTTGTTTTTTGTTGTTCTTCTTGTTTTTGAAACCTAGGTTGTTTTTGAAATCTCAGCTGGGCATCTGTGTTTTGGTTTGTTCTACATGTTTTAGTTTTCTTTTGATTAGTTATGGTTTTGGATTTTTTATTTTATTCTGTTGTTATATATGGGGGAGTTGGATGTTGGGTAAAGACAGCTTGAGCTTTATGTTTGAGGTTTCGGTATCTGAGTTGAAATTGTGTTCTATTTCTCTTTTGAGATTTTGCCTCACGAGTGTTGTGGTTTGAAGGTCGAATTTGGGATATGCTTGGTTTTCGTTTTAGTGACTAATGCAATTTCAGCTGGGTATGTTTCTTCTACAATTTCATGTTTTCTTTGGAATGCTCTTTTTGATGAAAATTTTGGATTACGGATTATTTTTGTGTTCTTTTTCTTTTTTTCTAGTGCAAGTTTTAAGGTTTCCTTGTTAGTTCAAGTGAGAATGAGAGTAATATAGTTTTGTGGAGCCCATTCTCTGAATTGATCTGGGTTTGTCCTCGTCTTGCTGGATGTCTTTATAAACCTGAAAATGTGCTGAGCCATGTGATGATGGGGAAGGCTAGATATCACTTTTGGGTTTGGAAAACCGCATTTAACTTGGTTTTTCTCTTGCACGTCCCACTTTAAAATGTAACCGTACTTTAATTTTTTGATGATTTGTTCTCCATATGTTAGTTATACTTCTGTGTTGTTGCCATATTAATGAACTAATGATACTTATAGAAAATTTAATACTGAATTGTGTTCATAGTTGATGAGCGTATCTGGTGCTATTCTTTCGCTGTATGATGATCTATGTGGTCTTAGCCATGCCTTGGTTATATTCACCAATGCTAGGAATGCTTGCTAGTAAAAATGAATGTCTCAGTATGACGATGATGAGATTATAATTGGGCTTTGTTAAAATACACAAAAGGCTAATGTAAGTAGCATAGATATTTGTATGTGTAGATGAGTGGGAATCTGCTTCCTGCAAGCAAGACTATGTTCCAAATTTTATTAGATGTTAGAAAACAACAATAAGCTGCATCAGCTTCCTGACTTGCCCATACTAAATAATGTTTTCACCAGCGCATTGGGCTGAACTATCAGTGCCATACTGTGTTCGTTCCATAGAAAATTGTTGCCTTGTTTCAATTTTTTTCTCCGGACTTTGGACTCTAGTTGAATTGCAGATTCTGCAGCTAAGAGCACGTGATGGTACTTCAAAAAATCATTTTTATTCATCTTTTTTAGTTTTTTTGACAGGGATATCAAGTCCATGGAGAACTGAGAGTGGAATAGAGAGTAAAGTAGACTTCAGTTTTGCCTTGTTAAATTTGAATCATCTGTGGCTCCTGGGGTCAAGAGCAAGGGAGTTCTGGAGTCCCGCCTAACAGTTTCAGATTATGACATGACAATGGCAAAGCCAGAGACAGTTGGTGCACTTAATAAGCCTACCCCTGCTCTGGGTGGAAAACATGGTCTTTATTCAACCAATGGTGTACATGAGTTACTGGAGTGCCCTGTCTGCACAAGTTTGATGTACCCTCCTATTCATCAGGTACCTTTGCTGTTCAGACTTTCTATGTTTTACCAGGGTTTACTAACTGACCATATGAGATCATTCCATCATCATTAGGCCTTTCTGGCTATAGTGTCATAATAGCAGAGCATTCAATACTACATCGGCAATCACATGATAGTTCGGTAGTTCCTTGTCTGAAGGAGGCTAGATTTCCTACTTATATTTTCACATATAGAGGGGGAAATGGAGTAGCCAAGGCCAGAAGGGAAGAAAAATGCTATATTACCTACGTGGCAGTGATGAAAAATCTGTTGTAGATGAAATACTTTTAGTTTAGATTACGTAGGGTATTAGGTCAAATGGGTTGAATCAAGTCATTGGAAAGTAGCATTTAACTTCAGGTTGCTTGTGGTGGGGTGGATGGTTTAAGGAGGGGAGTATTTATGTCGTAGGTAGCTCTAACATAAAGTGATTCTCATAGGGTTTGAGGGAGATGATATGTGTTGTGGTAGAATAATTTTGGGTAGTACGATCAACTTGGTTTCAATCAGGTGCGGAAGTAGCATTTATTTGTAGGTTTACAGCGGTGGACTGGATGGTTCAGTTAGGAAAATTTTTGTATGAAAGATTGGTTGCATGTAACATCAAGTGTTCCCATAAGAGTTTAAGGAAGATGTTTTTTTTGATACGAAACATAAATCTATTGATTATGGGAGCTTCTTGGCAACCAGAGTATAAATTATTAAATAAGGTAGCTCTTGAAGCCAGCAAAGGAATTGAATTGGTCCAAACATGACCATTGTCATAGTTGTGACCTAAATAGCTTCACCTGCAAAGTTGACTCCCCTATAGATGTGGAGTTTGAGTTTGAGGAAGATGTGGTTTTTAGTACATTATTATCATTGTGGCCTGACTTGTAAACTTCTACTGTTCTTAGCTTTTAACTTTTTCTTCTTTTTGAAGGTTTTGAAATGAAAGGTGACACTAATGACCAAAGTCATTTTCATATAGTTTGTTATGAAATCAATCTATGAGGCTCCTTTACTTTAGCTTCATCTGATCTTAGTTTCTGACTTTCGATATGTCCAAAATCATAGAAATATCATCCTGTAGATGTTATCATTTTCGTTTTAATTGCTCTCATGCTTTGTTATTTTGCCCTTGTTCTTATTCACAGTTATAAATTTCGTCATTCCCAAGAAAAAAAATCATAACTTTGTAATTTTGTATTGTTAACATTTTAATTCAATAACAGTTTTTTTGGGTTTGTGATTGAGGCAATCAGAATTATATCTCACCTTGTATTGTCATCTTAGCCTCTTCTACGACAGTGAGTATAGTGCCCCTTCATCCTACATTTTTCTGACTCTTCATTTTGTCTCTAAAATCTTACTGTGCAGTGTCCTAATGGCCACACATTATGTTCGGACTGCAAGGTTATGGTGCAAAATTGTTGCCCAACTTGCTGCTATGAGCTTGGAAATATCAGGTGCTTGGCATTAGAGAAGGTTGCTGAATCATTGGAACTGCCATGCATATACCAGAGTTTAGGCTGTCATGATATTTTCCCATACTATAGCAAGCTGAAGCATGAGCAATATTGTCAATTTCGTCTATACAATTGCCCTTATGCTGGATCTGAGTGCTCTGTTACCGGCGATATCCCAACTCTAGTTAATCATCTTAAGGTTGATCACAAGGTTGACATGCATGATGGGTGCACCTTCAACCATAGATATGTTAAATCAAACCCACATGAAGTTGAAAATGCAACTTGGATGCTAACTGTAAGTTTCATTTTTCTTCTTTGGTAGAACATGCTCAGTTTAGTCTTACAATTGAATCTCCAATGCATATTCATTGTTCATTGCACATGAAAGTCTGACCAACCTTTGGCATTAATCTGTTTTATATCCAGGTCTTCAATTGTTTTGGAAGACAATTTTGTTTGCATTTTGAGGCTTTCCAGATGGGAATGGCTCCAGTCTACATGGCTTTTTTACGATTCATGGGTGATGATACTGAGGCTAAGAAATTCAGCTATAGTTTGGAGGTTGGTGGAAATGGTCGTAAGTCAATATGGCAAGGAATTCCCAGGAGTATCCGTGATAGTCATAGAAAAGTTCGTGACAGCCAGGATGGACTCATAATTCAAAGAAATATGGCTCTCTACTTTTCTGGTGGGGATAGGCAAGAACTGAAGTTAAGGATTACTGGCCGGATATGGAAAGAAGAATGAGATCAGGATGTCAATGTTTAGGTGTACAGTTAAAAGTTCTGAGTCTGGCTGGGATAGCTCTACATGGAATCACTGATGTATTCCAGTTTTCTGTTTAGGGTGAGAGTTGATGTGATTGAACTCGAAGGCAACAAGGAAAACTGATAATTATGCCCGAATGTTGTCATTTAATGGGGTTGATAGAAGTGTAGCAGAATATGCCCATGTTTTCCAAATCCATTAGTTCTTTTGGAGTTTTGGTCATGTGGTATCATGCTTTACCTTCAAAGACTACTACGAACTCCTTTGCTTCAGATGTATTTAAGTGCACCTGTTGCCATCTTACTAGTTGAATCAAATGTCTCGATGATATAGTGTGGTAAAGGTCATTAACACCATTGGCTTGAATTGATGAATACATTCGAGACATATTCTGTTGCTTGGCTCGTTTATGCAAAACTCTCTGTTTGACAAATCGATCGAGTCTGATATCCCATTAAATTCAGCCTGATTGGATAATGACCGAGCAATATATTGTATGTTCCTACTTTGCTGCAGGTTGCATTTTTCACTAAAAGTGAAAAAAGTATTTTACATTTATGTTTCAAGAAAAGAAGCTTGATTGTTGAACTGGTTAAAAAAGTATGTGACAGTCTCTAACAGTTGAAATCACCAGACTGAGGCATTCTTTTATATACTCCATTGTTGCAAGAAATGAAGGTGGTGTCTATTAACTGTAGAGAAAAACATGGTAAGAGACTGTGTACTATGTAGTGAGAGGGAAGAACTTAAACACTACAAATTAAACAATTGCAAGAGACATTGTAGTCATGGTAAGAACTTAAACATTATATACAAACAATTGCAGCTGAAAACTGGTAAAGGTTAAATCCTTTATGGGGTTAAATACCAAGCTGAGATGCCTGAGTATTTCGATAGGCCTATGATGTTTTAAAATCTGCAACATACAAAATATGATAGGAAAAATTAGTTAGTACTAAAAGATCTAAAACAGATGATAAAAATTGATAATAATATTTGGTACCAAAATTATGTTGAGGTTGCAACAAAGACCAATGAATAATACTAATCTAAAGCTTATGCTTATTTCATTATTATAGAAATAGAATTCATTGCGATGTTCATTACATTTACTTTAGTTTGGACACCCACCATTATTATCATGAGATGAACGCAAAGGCCAGTTTTGCAAGCTAGTTATAGAAACAAAGTTATCCACAAATTTTAAGAATGCATCTATGAGAAGATCTAAAATTGTCTGTAAGATGGATCAGACGCAATGCAAACACTGTAGTTTTCCTCCAGTTAGAAAACTATACTTATCTATACATTCGATAACCACAAGTCAATAAGATCAATCTAAAAAATAATAATTAATACATGCATTCAAAGAGGAACCGAAAAACATTTGCAGGATTCACATTTAATGGCCTATATGTCATAGGAATGATAGGTTATCTTGCAATGACTAAAAATTAAGCAACATCATAATCATCATATGTAAAGAAAAATTACAGACGACAAACAGGAAGAAAACCTTCCTCTTACTTGACTGAGAATTTACTATTTTTATGTGCGTTTTTGCACCATAGCCAGTCTCTGCATCATCTTGCACAGAAAATGATATAAAATGCAGTAAAAAAATTGGATTTTGTGAAGCACTTTGAAAGAAGAAAATCATATAACTATGGCATCAGGAAACTTGGATTCAGAAAGCCTTGTAATAAAACTTATGCTCTTTATATTAGAAATCTGAGATAATGTGAGAGCTCTATATGCATTGAGCTATGTTGGTTTTTTTAATGAACTATCACCATCATTGTATTCATCACCAATGTTAAAACCAAACAACGAATTGAAAACCAATTGTTCTTGGCCTTGATAAAACTCTATTTGATTCACAAATTCATATCCGTCTAGAAAGCTAGATAACAATGAAGAGAGATTGAAAACCAATACCTTCTTGTCCTTGGTACTGTGAAACTTGATCATATGATTCAGAAAGTTTGCACCTGCAAAAAAATTAAAAAAAAAGAAGTTTGAAATTGTGTCTAAAACAGAAATTGAAGGCACACTGAAAATAAAGCATGCCTAAAACTCTTCAAAATGACAACATTCAAATATGAACACAAAATGACAAAATCATTCCGCATATATCAACTAACTACGACTGAATACATACTAATATAGACTATAATCATATATGTTAAAGGAAACATATATGGAACCTAATCAAATATAAGAAGTTAAGAACAGGCCCCAACCACAGTCATAATCACAGTTCTGATGAGGAAACAAACATCAAGTTCATCCTTAAACCCAACCAAACACCAATCACCTTATAAAGAGACTTCATTATGAAATACCACAGTCTAGTAAAACAAAAGTTCAGTTACTGATAAAGTAGTCTGGGGTTCGACTCCAAAACCAATTAGCAATAAAAGAGAGTAGCCTAAACCTTTATAAACCACATATAAGGTCCTATTTTTCCCAATGTGGAATTTATATCTCAACACATCCCGCACGTGTGGCGACTTCTCAAACCTAACACGTGGACAACATTAGAGATGACGTGTAGTGCGTGTGACCGGTAACGCTAACACACGTGGACGTGGGTAACCCGCTCTAATACCATGATAAAGTAGTATGTGGTTCAACTCCAAAACCAATTGGCAATAGAGAGAGTAGCCCAAACCCTTATAAACCCACAAACAAGGTCTCATAATCCTGATGTGGGATAGATATCTCAAACGCCCCCGCATGTGTGGCGAATCTTCAAGCCTAACACATGAATAATAACTTGGGTTGTCATGGAGTTCGTATGACCTTTGAGCTTCACACGTGTATATGGGTAACCCGCTCTGATACCATGATAAAGTAGTTTGAGGTTCAACTCTAAAATCAATTGGCAATAGAGAAAGTAGCTCAAACCCTTATACACCACATGCAAGGTCCCATTTTTTCTGATGTGGAATTTATATCTCAACAGTTACAATGGCCCTTGACGAAGCTCGATCACAACATGCAATCTAAACATATGGGTTTACCTTTAAACAAAAAGCCTAACCCTGTTTATATCTCTGCCTAATATTAGTCTCCCTGAAAAAAAACAAAGTATAGTTAGGGTTGATATATTTAGGGTCTAACACCTCTCTGAATATAAAAGTCATCAATTATACTTTTTTGAGCCTACTTGGAAAGGCAGAAAGATTTCACTCTTAGTGTGATCTACCATTGTGTCATTGGTGTTGAGGCAACCGGCATCAAAACTTTAACAAAGCAGAGTTAGAATATGAACCATGTTTTCATCAGGTTTAAGGTCATATTACATCAGCCAAAATGAATTACACAGAACTTTACACCCTATTAACTAAACTGGAGTACAAATATGCATAGTACCAAACACAAAGCATCCATTTTTATCTTCATCAAAAATTAAAATCTTCACAAAAGAACCAAGCTATAAGCCTATAAGTCAAAAAAGAGTTTAAATGAAGCAAAATCTAATGTAACAAAATGGCAATTAAGTTTATTAAGTTTCTTAATATGCATTGTAGCTTACCTTTATCATTTTAATGATATCATAGTCTGTCATTCTTAGCATGTAGTAGTCTGTGATGATCAAATTTACATTCACATTTTGTACGAAAAGCAAGGAAATTGAATCAGACATTGGTAAATTGAAGCAACATACTAACACGGAGAACAAAAGGTAAGAAAATTCCCCCAAATTGAAACAGACCAAAAACAGAATACGACATGAATGACAGATGTTTGTTTGGAAACACACACAGCATTTGCAATATCACTTTGATCTTCTTCGTCATTCAAATTTAAAGGCTTTCTTCCAGAACCTACAACAGTAATTGCATAAGAGAATAAACCCAAAAGATTTAGCGCTCCATCAGAATCCAAATAGCAAACCTCAAACAATAATGGTTTTAATCTGCCAAAATAGCAAACCTTAAACAATACCCATCACCCATCGTAATAGAACAACCACACAAATGCAGAGTTGAAAAAAGTATTACCCAGAAATCTAGAAACACCTCCCTTCTAATTCCAGAACCTCGATTAAGAAGTTTGGTAAAACCTTGACCAACAGATTTGATGAACATGGCTTCTACAAGCTGACACTAGGTTTATTTCTTGGGTACCATAACCGTGCGTTTAGGCTGAAGGTTGTATGCTTATCTAGTATTTTGTAGTTTTTAATGTTTGTAAACTGCTATTGCTCTTTAGTAAGTGAGCATCAATCTTGATGTAATGGTTCTATAACACCTTTCAGGTTACTGTTTGTATCCATTCTGACCTCTCGCATTATATAAGGAAACTTTAGTTTTGTTAAAAAAAATGATTAATTTCAGTTTACCTGCTTAAGTTATAAGACTTACACCATTTCACACTCTTTTGTATTTTTAATTTTGAAAGTTTACCTTCTAAAGTTTTTAATTTTCATCAATCATGCCAAATTGTTGAAATTTTAATCAATTTGGACATTAAAAGTTAATAAGTAATCTTATTAAAAAGAATCTAAAAGACGATTTTTGCTGTTAGATAACTATATTTGCCCATAAAATGATTTATAAAGTTATAATTAATATTTAAATTACATAGAATTTCAGCAATTGAGCATGATTGATGAAAATTAAAAACTTTAAAGAAGTAAACTTTTAAAACTAAAAGTACAGGATCTGAGATAATTTTAGCTTCAAACCTCACAGAGATAAACCGAGATTAATTCTAAAAAATAGTAGATAAGATTTGGTGAGGGGACTATTTTGTGGGTACATGTAACAAAAAAAATGAAAATACCAAAACGCGGGAACGCAATAATAATAGAAGTGGAGACGTGCAAACGTGGGGCCACGTAGTGATGGTTAGTTTTAGCGGTTAAACTCCCCCAATGGCCGACTTTCCCGCTAAAGAAAGAGAGAGCCGATCGAGCCCATATCCCACCATTTCTTCCCGGCCTTCTCTGTTTCTTCTCCGCACCATTGTTTTTCTTTCCAGGTCCCTCTTCTCTTCTTCTCTCTCACATTTGTTCTATCATTCTCGAATATCCATGCGTATATTGGTCTTTAATTTTCTTGACATTCTTGTCTATCTTCATTTTTGTTGTTGTTTTATATATATGCTCTGAGATTATTCGACGCAGATTTGTGGCAAATAATAGCGATTAAAGAAGAGGAATAATAATTTGTTGGGTACATGCATGGGTTTTTAGATTGCGGTGCCTTGACAAATTGTTTAAAACATGTCGTGTTGCGGTGGTGCGGAGGAAGAAAACTACGGCCCACCGCCTAATCAATACACAACTGCGCCGCCCAGAGGTGGTGGCGGGGGTGCATATGGTGGCGGAGGTACCTATGTCTTCATTTTCCTTCAATTTTTTTGATTAAATTCCTTGTACATGTCTCTATTTCTGTTTTATAAAAATTGCATTTTGTGGGTTATAGGCAATGACAGAGGAGAGCCAAGAAGTTCCAACCCGGTTAGAAGTGGGGCTCCGGCGAAGGCGTTACCCATTGAATTACCTGCTATGCCTTTGGATGAGTTAAATAGGCTAACGGGTAACTTCGGTCAAAAAGCTTTGATAGGAGAAGGTTCTTATGGCCGGGTTTTCTATGCAAAACTAAGTAGCGGTAGGCCTGCTGCAATTAAGAAGTTGGATGCCGGTTCACAAGAGCCAGACTCAGATTTTGGGAACCAAGTAAATCTCAAGGCTTTTTCTTTTTTGTTCGACTAGTACAATGCTGATGCTTAAGAGTGGTTTTTATGTCAATATTTTTGTGTAGTTATCAACAGTATCAAGACTTAAGCATGACAATTTTGTGGAGTTGATGGGGTATTGCTTAGAGGGAAATAATCGAATCTTGGTTTTCGAGTTTGCACAGATGGGATCTTTACATGACATATTGCACGGTATATATGCTCAAATGTATCTTCTGTTTTTGCCTTTTGTTGCTGCATATTTGTGTTTAAAACTGATTCATGTTTTTGTTGTTTTGATCCATGCAGGAAGGAAAGGTGTACAAGGAGCTGAACCTGGTCCAGCTCTAAGTTGGAATCAGAGAATTAAAATTGCCTGCGGTGCAGCCAAAGGCCTTGAGTATCTGCATGAAAAGGTTCAACCTTCCATTGTTCATCGGGATGTCAGATCCAGCAATGTGCTACTCTTTGATGATCATGTTGCCAAAATTGCAGACTTCAACTTGACCAATCAGTCATCTGACACAGCTGCACGACTTCATTCGACTAGAGTTTTGGGAACTTTTGGCTATCATGCTCCTGAGTAAGCTTCAATCCTTGTTTTTTGAATTAGTGTTGAATGTGATCCTGCTAGCTACCTGATGTTCTACAACCATTATTCTCCCCCCTCTATATCTACATGGTTAGAAAAAGTGATTCATGGGTCACGTTATATCGTTAACACATATATGATGGTCTATCCTTTACCAAAAGAGGCCGTTCGTGTTGCAAACAAAGCTGGATTAGATGCTCTTGAACTTGAATGTTTTCTTAGTTTGAAGTGGGAATACTTAATGTAATCTGCACTAACAGGAGCGTTGTTTGTTGTCATCTCCATTATGTCTTTTCTATGTCTTTTATTTACCTTTGTCCTTTATAAAATCATTGCTTCTGATCAGGTATGCCATGACGGGGCAGATAACACAGAAGAGTGATGTTTACAGTTTTGGGGTTGTTCTATTAGAGCTCTTGACAGGAAGAAAACCTGTAGATCATACAATGCCGAAAGGGCAACAGAGTCTTGTTACCTGGGTACAATGTTTACTTTGTACTGATACTATCATTGATTTTACCAGAACTTAATTACAAAACCTCTGATTTGATTACATTAAAACATTGCAGGCAACTCCTAGATTGAGTGAGGACAAAGTGAAGCAGTGTGTTGATCCTAAGTTAAACAACGACTATCCACCAAAGGCGATTGCTAAGGTCTGCTTTGCACATCATGTCTCTCGATCATATTGTTAGATTTACTATAACAACTTGGAATGAACAACAAATCCCATTAACATAATGAAATAGTTGGTTAAGTGCCTAATGAGTGTTATACCATTCCTTCTTTTTCTATTTTCTGAGACATTATGTGCTCTCTCAGTTGGCAGCAGTTGCAGCACTTTGTGTTCAATATGAAGCTGACTTCAGGCCAAACATGACAATTGTTGTGAAGGCTCTACAGCCGTTACTCAATTCATCAAAACCTGCAGGACCAGATGCAAATGCATAAGAGTTAGATGATGATATTCTACCACAGAGTCTGCAGCAACTTGTCCTGTGTGCTTCAACATATCTTTCTTCTTTGTAATCCCATGGGCAGAATGCTAAACTGATTCAAGGCACGGTACAAGATTGTCAATTTTCTGATTCAGTATATCCTGTTTTGGATATTAACATTTGCAAGATGGGAAATGTGAAACTTTTATGGAAGCAAGCAACCTGGTTACTCCAATGCACCATTTTGTATTTGTTTTTGCTACATTATGGCATCTGTAAAGATATAGAATCTATTTAAACAAACACATATTTCTAGTGTTTCTGGCAGTAGATTTATGCAGAGCCACACTAAAATTAAGAGCAATCTATCAAATTTGAGCAATTTGAGGGATTATATATCTGTTTATATATGACTGGCTCTAGGGATTACATGCATATATTTCCCACCATGAACTCATTTCCATAAAATCTCAATCGTTCATGTCTTAGGTCTCCACTGAAAAATCAAATCAAGCCCATATTACAAGCCGAAAAAATTACATCACACCTACATATATCTCAGTGTAACTTGAGAATTAGCTAGTGTACTGGTTTTGGTGCATCTCTCATGACTTTCCGAAGTGTGGTGGCCTCGGCTCCAGGCATGCTACATTTATAGAATGGCATGTGTTATTTGTACTCTTTGAAGCATAATCGGACGGTCTATCTTATATTCCTTTGGTTTAAATTTTTTACTTCTGATTTTGACTTTCTTGATCAATTATGTTCATTCAATTATTGTCAAAAAAAATTGTGATGATCTCATTCACGATTTCATAGTTATAAAACACCATTTTCTTGTAGCTTCAATTATTGAATTTGAGATTCCCTATTTGTTTATATTTATTTTTAGAACCTATATCTCTATCTCTTTCTGGAATCAGAAGGGTAAAATATGTAACAATATTTATTTGGTCCTATAACTGACTTGTTAGAACTTAGAACAATTTTGATGACCTGATTTTCGATTCATATGGTATTGGCAAAAGAGGTTAGATGATGATGGATCTAGCAAAAACTAGGTTTTACTACCGCACAAAATTAGACTCAGGTGTTATCTTCGCCCGATATGGGCTTATATCGCCATCAGAAAGTTCTAATTGAACTGTCACCAAGTGTCCCTTGGTTTGTTCCGTTCAATTTCATCACGTGCAAGCTTTGAGTCAGGTTGCACGTGAGATGGCGTGTTGAGAATATTGGAGAGTAATAGATCCCACATCAGAAAAGTGACAAATGAAATATAACTAATAAGTGGGTGGATCATTCCTAATTGTACCAAGACCTTTTGTTGTTAAAATCCAACACCTTAAAGGTGGTTAACTTAAGATAGTATCGGTACACGGATAATTCTCGAGCCACGCTTGTCACCGTTTAACGGAACATGCCATCTTAATTTGTCCAAATTCCACATTTCCACAACTTAATTAGTCCCATTCTAATTAAACCGCTAAACCAAGGAGGGAATATGTCAACACTATCTCCACATCCACATCCGAGTCAAATAGAATCCTGAAGATCCAGAATGAGGAGGGATTATGGATTGTGGGTGAAGCAAGGATAAGATCAGAATTTGAGTTTCATTTCAAAAAGATCTTCAGGAGTCTGGGACCAAGGAATTGGGGGAATGTCTTCTCTGGTGTGTCTCCTTCTATATCTAATGATTTAAATGATGAGCTGACATCTCCTATTTCTATTGAAGAAGTTAGTCTTGCCTCTCAGCAATTAGGGGCCCTAAAAGCCCCAGGGCCAGATGGATTTCCTGGGATTTTCTATCATAAGTACTGGAATATTGTAAAAGACATAGTGTGGCATACTGCTAGAGATTTTCAAGCGGGTAGTGTGCAATTGGAGAAACTCAACAAGACACATATTGTGCTCATTCCAAAGATTCCCAACCCGTAGAAAGCCAGTCACTTCCGACCCATCAGCTCATGTAATAATTCCTATAAGATCCTATCTAAGGTTCTTACTAATAGGTTAAAATCCTTGCTGCCAGCTTCATCTCCCCTATGCAAAATGCCTTCGTTCCTGATCGACAGATACAAGACAATCTACTTGTGGCTAATGAAGCTTATCACTATCTAAGGTTGAAAAGAGTGGGGGAAACCACAAATTCGGGCTCAAGTTGGATATGAACAAGGCCAACGATCGGGTGGAATGGGATTTTCTTGCTGCTTCATTAGGTCGGTTTGGGTTCTCCAGAAGCTGGATTAATCTCATTATGGCTTGTGTGATTGCTCTTCCCTGCCGGAAAAGAAATTCTGTTGAAATCTGTTGCCATGGCCATTCCGGCATATCCTATGAGCTGTTTTAAGTTCCCTAAGACCGTCTGCTCTACAATAAAGTCGGCGCTTGGGCATTTTTGGTGGGATCTAACTCAAATGGTAACAAAGTTCACTGGAAGTGCTGGGATCACTTGGGGAAGCCCAAGTCTGAGGGGGGTCTTGGATTTAGAGATCTTCATCACTTTAATCTGGCTCTACTTGGTAAGCAATGCTGGAGACTCATGAATGATCCGAATTCGATGTGGGCAAAGCTGTTGAAAGCTAGATATTTTCCAAAGTGTAGTCTTTTAGAGGCAGAAAAAGGGCATCGGGCCTCTTGGGGTTGGTCTAGTCTTTTGGAAGCTAGAGATCATTACTTAAAGGAAGGATTTTGGCAAGTCGTTTCTGGTAAAGGCATCGACATATGGAGAGACTGTTGGCTCCCACCCCCATCTTTGCCCACAATCAGAGCTTCTGGCTCTATTGCTCCTAACACTTCAGTTTATGTCCAATCTCTCATTGATTGGAACACTCACTCATGGGATATTAGTGAGATCAGTAGTGTTATACACCAAGACGATGCTAGTAGGATTTTACGTCTACCAATTGGTTCTGAATATGGGAGGGACAGGTTTGTTTGGCCTAGGAGCAAACATGGGGAGTTTACAGTGAGTAGTGCCTACCATTGGCTTCACAAGCAACTTACTTCTAACGCCAGTTTGAGTCACGTCACTTCTCACATCATTGATCCGGTGGTTTGGAAATTCATTTGGGGCATGAAGGTACTACCCAAGGTTAAACTTTTCTTTTGTTGGGTTCTAAACGGAGCAACTCCTACCATGTTATCTCTCTACAAAAGAAAGATTAGTAACAACCCTATGTGTCCAATCTGTGGGTCTTCTGAGGAATCCTTTGAGCATGTGTTATTATTGTGTGACTGAATTATACCTGTGTGGTTTGGTTCACCACTAGGGATTCGAATTGTTAAAAGTAATGTTACTACATTTGATCAGTGGTTACAAGACAGTATTCAAAATAAGCTAAAAGTGGAGAAGGATTGATTACTTATTGTGATCAGTTTCTATTGTTGGAGTATCTGGAAGAGTCGATGTGTCGCTGTCTATCAACACAAATCACTCTCCCTTTCCTCACAGTCCAGTGTGCTAATAATTTGTTGATAGAGTACTCGAACGCTTGCTCCCAGATTCTGAGCTGGATCAATATGAACTGCTCTCCCCCTTCTCAAGTTTCAGGTTGGACTGCACCTAATCAAGACACAATAAAGATTAATTATGATGCTTCTTGGAGGCTTCCTAGTATTTCTGGAATCGGCGCGGTTGCTAGAAATTCAGAGGGTTCTGTGTTGGGTGGGATAGCAATCTCTAAGGTATGCTCGTTCGTTTGTGTTGCTGAAGCTGTATTGACTGGTGTTGAATTGACCTTATCATTACAGAAGAAATCAGTGATTATTGAGTCGGACTCAAAGGAAGTGATGAACGGCTTGAAATCAACAAATATTAGAATCGACTGGAGTATTTACCCTTTACTGGTGAAGATTAGAAGACTCCAGCCAATTTGATTCATGTAGTTGGGAATGGATTCCCAGAAAAGCGAATACCCCTTACCATCCTCTCTTACATGTGTTCTTCGAAACGATGGCCTCCCGTGCCCGCATTAGGGGCCCTCTGAGCTCATCGGCATCGCCGATGCTGTAGCTCTTTTTTGTGTACTATTTGAGGTTTTTTTTCTCGTTTCTGGTGCAGTTGTGCACTAGAGAGATTAATTCCTTTGATTCTTTTAGATGTACGCCTATTTCTTGGGCTGGTTGGGCTTGTCCCTTAATGAAGTCTTTCATTCACCAAAAAAAATCTCCACATCCGAGTGACCTGACACCTAAACTAATTAAGGCTATCGCTAGAACTCGATACGAATCTTCAATTTTTTAATAAAGAAAATGGCTCTGTATCTCATCTATTAATGATACGATCATACTAAATCAATTTCGAAGAAGTCTGAGAAAAAAGCTTCGTATACAAAGCGTTGCTTATGAAATATGTCTCCAAACTTAGTGTTTGTCGGAGGATGTAATACTATAATAAAAAATAAATGTTTAATGTTGAGGTATAAGTGAACTACAACTATCTTGATAAATTATTTGGTCAATGTCCGCGATTATTGATTGTTATTATGTTGTGACCCTAAAATTATCTAACGAATTAAAGTGAGATTCTTTAAAAAATATTTTGAACCTCTATAGATATTAGGATTCTCGAGAATTATGACCTGTAAAAAATTATTGGGCTACTTAATATAATTTTTAGAAATTTTAAAATTTCAGAGAAATACTGCTTTTAAATGAAAATTTTAGTTAGCAAAATCTGAGCTGTGAGATCCTCACCGTGATGTCACAGCCGATGATTACAACTTAGATAAAGAAAAGGGAGAGGTCTAGAAGGGGAAGTTGGAAACCGACCTTTGGGCCTCTAAAGAATTCTCGTTCTTTCATAATAGAGGGGAGATCAGTGTGTGAAGCTATAAAATTGGAAGGGAGACCACCGACTTAGGGGGTAGGAAAAACTGGAAAGAGAGGAAGAACATCGACTCTACCTCTCACGCCTACCTTCTCCACTAATCAATCACACTTTCTTTCTGGTAGAGAAGTAAGCGATTCAAAGGGTGACGATAGTGAATCATCACTCTGGTTAAACTCAAGTCACTAATTATCGGCTTTCGTCGAAAGCGATCGGGTAAGGTGTTGTTGGTTTGGAATAGGATTGGAATAAAGAGACGAAATATGAGTGACTTTTTTGTTCAGTCTCTTAAGAGAATCTCTATATTGCACTTCTGATGCTAGATTAAGCTTCGTATATTCAGAGATAGTATTCCAGTTTTGATTTCCTGTTTTGATAAAAGTACTGATTTTCTTATTATAAATATGGGTTAGGATGTTATAGAGGAGCTACCCACCATCGTATCAATTTGGTGGCTCATTATCCTAGAACCACATGGTTACCCCAAAGGATTAAAATATCTGTATTGGAGGATAAATCGATCAATCGAAAATGAAAGATATCAGATATATCGAGGATATCCAGGAAAAAAATATCAGGATTTTAGAAAGATTTTTTTTTCTATAATATTTAATTTATTAGATTTACATATAAATATTATAAACATCAATTTCATCTACATCCAGAATGAGATTATGGGTTGTTCATATGACGCACGCTGGCCTACAAAAGTACAATAATCAGACCAAGACATATGACCTATATATTAAGAATTATAGTTTTGAATATGGTAATCATATATCTCTTTAGAGCAGCCGACTGTTTCCCCTATATGTAGATAGTAAGGATGAATCTAACTGGATGATTGATCACCAACTTTTACGCATTGATTATAGCCATAAATATTAAAGCCATATTGATTGTTGCCTTCTTGGAATTCATTTGACGTCTATGTCGCACTACTTAAACTGATAGACTCAAAACTTAAAGCAACTGAACTGACATTTTGATCATCATTTGCACCTCCATTCATCATGTCATACATGTTATTCTCTTGCCCTCCATACTACACATTTATTGTAGATTATTAAGTGACAATAAGAGTAGCAAATTACGAATTACAAATTTTTTAGTGAAGCAAGCAAGGTCTGGGTGATCGATTGAAAATTACTATCGATCCTAAGAGTAGCATGAAAACTATGAATCATAACATATACACATACTTTAATTCAGTTTGATCTATATATTTAGTACTCTTAGTACAAGCTAGTGTAAGATAATTGTTACTGATCATCATTGTATTTGTTCAATTGGTTTAAATCTATAAAGATATGATTGATATCTATGTTTGTGCATGCTTATACAAAACATATGATGTCCCTAGACTCTCAAGTTCATCTTGAAATGTTCTATTAATAAGGAGGGACGTAAACGTCAATATATGTAGCAATTGATTTCATCAGTAGTACTCAAACTCAAGCTACGACATAGCTATGGCAATTATATATAACTACATATATATACATACATACTTACATGAACAGGCTGAACTGAACAACTTTTTTTTCAAAACGATTGCAAGAATGTGCACTACTTCTTTGTTGATGATCTTTTTTCTTTGAGAGAATATGTTTTGGTATGATGCATGTACGTACCTAATGCTAAGCTAAATGTTTTGGTTCGATTTGCATCAAAAATGTAACTAAAACAAAATCAAATGACTATGGTAAGAAATCAAACCAACATTGGTGGTCGAATTGATTAGCTGGACTTGTGATCTTGATTAACAACAAAAGAGTTAAGATAATAAATTTTTCATGAAACGCTCATAATAACTTTTTCATTGAAACGGTCAACCCTAATTCATCGTCACTTATCACACAGAAACGCTCATATCTTCCTCTATTATACTACGTAGTTTGGTCAAATCTTCCACACGAAAAACTCTCACGTGGACGAGATGTAACCGCCCATATAAAAATTTTGGGACATTTACCTTTCGACGATAGGGCTCCCCATAGGGAATAATAACGGTAAATAGGGTTGACCGCTACTATCGGCACAGAGATATTACCCGAATTATGTGATTTTTGAACCATAGCTGGATTTCACCATTTTGAACACATATTTTTTCACGAGATTTTTGATAATTTTGCTTCTATGTAGAGTTGGTTCACATTTTTTTACAGTTATTTCTTTAATATTTCAGAGATATCCTAAATATCGGAGATATTTTTGAAATATCAGAGATATCAGGATACTGTGGAAGATAAGATATTTACCCCTCTAGATATATCAGTCCTTCGAAAAAGGGAGATATTGAGAGAGATATCGGATATATCGCAGAGATTTTAATCTTTCGTCACACCAAGCTATCTCCCCTGCTTCAAGCGCTGCTAGGTGAGCCACCGCCCTCGTCACCAATCAACTGTTGATGTCCTCGCTAAGGAGATATGTACAAGCAAAGGCTTCATCTGTGAATCAATTGTCGACTAGGAAAGGACAAGGTTCTCTAACCTCGAAGGCGCATTTTGCTAGCAATAAGTCCTTGCATGTATCTTGTAGGACTAGATGAGCTTCGTGTCAGTGTTTGCACTCATCGTGCCTTGTTAGCTCTAGGTAGGCGGAGAGTTCATTGTTCTATCAAATTGTCGTTGTCGTTTAATGGTAGGGTTAAACTATGTTTTTTCGGATCTTTCATTTGGTGGCAACATAGTTAGAAAGTTGAATACTTGAATTATTGAACATTAGGATGTGTAAGCATATTACATATGTAGTGATCCTTTCATTATGTCACAGCTATATGAAAGCAAATAGACTCATCATTAAAGAAGTAATCCTTGTTAGCTGGTGCCTAGTTGAGTATATGTACATTGTGTATTCGACAATATCATCAATTAAAGTTAAAGGACAACAACACTCACTCTTTATTTAGAAAAAGAAAAATAATACCTAGTGATGGTTAGTCTTAAGTTG
Organism: Comarum palustre; assembly: GCA_951800085.1. Lineage (NCBI taxonomy): Eukaryota > Viridiplantae > Streptophyta > Magnoliopsida > Rosales > Rosaceae > Comarum > Comarum palustre. The sequence continues at coordinate 16,463,465 of OX637578.1, forward strand.
AGATCTTGCCACTAGTCAACAAGCATTTATTACCACATTAAAAAATTTATTAGTGTTTATCAGACTCTTACCACTTTAAAATTAGATGCATCATTTTTTTAGATGAAGGATGTAAAACGGTATATTGATTAAGTATGTAACAACATGAACATTGTTCGCCCATGAAAACTATGTAAGAAATAAACCATGCAAGACTACCTACCAAATAAGAATTTAAGCAATTTTTATGTTGCAATCTTCAAATTGCCTTGGTGACCCAGTATCCAGCTACCAAGACATAATCAGGAAAGGGGTACCAATGCCCAACCTGTGGTGACCTACTTGGGCTGGTGCTGAAGGCACCGACAAGCTAACAGGTACATGCATCCCACATTCACTTGGAGAAACATGTTTTTGTGCTTATATGTGCAAAGTTAGCTCCTTACATTGAGATGCGTTTTGAGGTGAAACCTTAAAAACAAAAACCGTGAGGGCAGGTGGGCCAAAAATAGACAATATCTTAAATGTGTGGACTGGATAGTTACATATGATATCATAGCTTGTCCCTAGCTGGATGTGTGCCAACACGGACGTCGTGTCTCTGAGGGGGGGGGTGGATTGTACGTGGTGACCTGACTGAGCGGGTAGTGAAGGCACTAGCAAGCTAGCAGGTGCACACGTCCCACATCGCTCGAGGAGACAAGTTGCTGCGTTTATATGTGTAGAGTTAGCGCCTTGCATTGAGACGCATATTGGGGTGAAGCCTTGAGAACAAAATTGTGAGGGTCGGTGGGCCTAAAGTGAATTATATCTCAGATGTGTGGGCTAGGTTGTTACAGAATCCAACTTATTTGATCACTTTCTAGACCTCCATATGCACAAACAGCTACCCTAGGAGCATCTAAACACCTTAATTAGCTAAAGGCCAAAGCTCAATCACTAAAAAAATACCCTAGACCCGCAAGTAGTCAGAGCTAAAAACCTATAATTAAAGTAAACACTGCTCGCAAAGCCATTAAACATGGCCCCAACTAAAGTACCAACCCTTAGAGTAGGTCCACGTACTCTCTAGGTCTTCGTTGGGAAGACACAAGTCACGGATGAGATCTGGGTCGCCACCTGACAGTAATTTTGGATTGCAGTTTCTACCTACGATTTCTGATTCTGGGTCGTTACATGCCAATAATTTTGTATTAAATATTATATTGGTATTTAAATGTGAAATAATGATTTTATGTTAGACGGGAGATCTGGGTCATTCATCCATTTTAAGTTTTAATCTGAGCCATCTATTTTTCCATATATAAGGCACCAGTCAACAGGCTTGGTCAAAGTGTCGGTCGAGTTTGACAGAGGCCGTCACCTTCTCCTCCTATGTTTCTCCGCGGTCGGGGCTTCGCCAGCCTACCCAACGAGGCCCGTTCTCTTCATATCGATGTCTTATAGAACCCTTGATTCGCGCATGCAACCATCAAGGCTCATCGTCATGGTAGTCTGTGGAAGCGCGCTGAGGTGGAATAGGAGGACCTGGGTCTTCAAAAATGAAGGCATGGGTCTGACCCAGTTGAAGGGATCAAAAAAATCTGTGGGTGGAGGAGATGGGTTTTTTCAGACCTGGGCAAGGCTTTTGGCTTAAGGGACTTGCATGAAAACATGGGGAAACACCAGAACTGAATGCAACCTGAATCAGAAAAGCCTGATCGCACCACTCCCCGACAGCGTTTATATTTTAACTTTTTAACAGTGTTTAACAAGTTAAACTGTAACGTAACAGCATTTTGGTTTCAACCCTTGTCTGGCTTATAGCTCGTGTCCATTACAAAAGCCTCTCTCGAAACACAAAGGCTAAGCAACGCCAAATCCCATCTCCCACCTCCTCGATCTATTTTGTGTGGCTGGAACATGGGGGGAGATGAGAATTGTATTAGAGCTTGAACCGAAAATGCCAGGGTTAGCTCAGAGGGAAGACCAATTCAGTGATGGGTCCAAGCATCGCCACTATGTTAACTTCAATCAGATCCAGCAGGTACTCCAATTGATTGTATTTTATTGGCCAATGAGGCTTGAGATTGGTGTGGATCAATTTTTGTGCGTTGCGTTTCGTTTGATGAGTTTTGAGGGTAATTGAAGTTTGAATTGGATCCTATGATTTGATAGCAGGGTTGTTGAGTTTCTGTATGTGATGCTTGTTCATTTGTTTCGATTGGAATATCAGTGTTTGGGTTCATTTTGGATCTGCCCAAGATTTGTATGTGTGTGTTTGAGTGGTTATTGTGCAATGTCAAGTGTATAGACAGTCTGTGATCAGGATGTTGTGCCTGCATAGCTCTTTACAGGTTAAAGCCGGATAAATACAATAAAGAAATACACGCTTGATTATTTCTCTGGTGCTAATTAAAGTGGAGCTTCTGGCTATTAGTTTCGTGTATAGTGTACATAGTTACTAAGCTAAAGGAACTAAAACACAGACAGGCCCTTCAAATTGTAGAAAAAAAATGTGCTTCTTCAACCTTGATATTGTTTTCAAAACTCACGTTTCCTTCAATTCGCTTGAAGAAGAAAGTACCTTGGTAGTAATTTCAGATAACATTTTGAAATATTATAATTTTTCCTTTTATTGTGACTTAATGAAAGATGGCACTAGTCCCTAACAAAGTGATTTTTTTTTACTTTGGACTTAGTTTTGGAGTGAGCTGTCACCACAAGCTCGGCAGAAACTTCTCCGGATTGACAAGCAAACCCTTTTTGAACAAGCTCGTAAGAACATGTACTGCTCTAGATGCAATGGATTACTTCTTGAAGGCTTTTTGCAGATTGTCATGTATGGAAAGTCTTTGAAGCATGAGGGAGCAAGCGGGCAAATTTCCTGCAACAATTCAAAAGTCTCAAAAAATCACAAGAACGGTACAGACATTACTAATGGGTGCCATGATGAAATCCCAGATCCATCTGTCCATCCTTGGGGTGGTCTAACCATCACACGTGAGGGGTCTTTAACACTCATGAATTGCTACTTATATTGTAAGTCTCTCAAGGGGCTTCAAAATGTAAGTTCTGCCAATTTAATATTTCATGAGATCAAAGTATTATCCTTTTTTTTCATTCATGTAACTGATGTGTTGTTTGAATCAGGTGTTTGACAGTGCACGTGCAAGGGAGCGAGAACGTGAATTACTTTATCCTGATGCCTGTGGTGGGGGAGGTCGAGGTTGGATAAGCCAAGGAACGGCGAGTTATGGCAGAGGACATGGAACACGGGAAACATGTGCCTTACACACCGCCAGGATTTCTTGTGATACATTGGTGGATTTCTGGTCTGCACTTGGAGAAGAAACTCGGCAGTCTCTTCTTAGGATGAAGGAAGAGGATTTCATCGAGAGGCTCATGTACAGGTGTTTGGCTACTTTCTTTTATCCCCTTTGCATGAAAGTTCAATATATTAAAACAGTGCGAGTATTATATAATTCGTAATTGGTATCGAACCAAGTTTCTGTTATTGGAACTCAAATTGATTACGTTCAGACTGCTAAAACAGACTGGAGAGGAATGCCATTTAATTTTGTATAACATATGTCCAATATTAACTACTGCACTGTTGAAGGCTCTATATCAGCTCAGACAGCTATTTTGCCTTCCCGTTCAAGGAACTAGGTACCAGCTAGAGTTTCTGTTTCTAAAGATTCTAGGGCTAAGTATGATGCAGGTTCTGCCCTGCATCAAAGTAGGACGGCACATTCTTGAATTTGGGTCAGAAAAGCAGTTTTGAAGGGTTTCTAGGCATCAAAGAAGAACAATGGGGCTGATACATACTCGTTACATAGATTACTATGTTCTCGGGATCAGTTAATGATAGGTGTTTCAAGTTCCTAAGAAAATATATGCAGTTGAGTTAAAAAACGTAGTCTTTTTAGGGGCAAGAATGCTCTTAAATGAAGATTACGTTCCTTCTATAGTTGTAATTTTGTATCTTCATGATCACAGTATGATGCAGTACAGATGCAAGGGAGGGATAAATGTAACTTATAGTGTTGAGAGAATAAGAAAACAGAAGGGTTTTAGAAAGAATAGGAGTTCTTAGCTGTAGAAGAAAGATATAGAATAAGGGAGGTCAGGGAGAGGAAAAATCTTCAACAAGATAAAATCTTAATTCATTCCAATCTGCCCTCAGATTACATTAGAAAGCCATTTTTATAGGATTCAAATAACCCTAGACTCCTAGAATACCAAAAGACTAATATAACTTATTCATAATAAGACTCTTAAATACTTAAAACTTAAATTAGACATAAAGACACACTCAAGACTCTTAAAACGCTAGACTCATAATTATTCTGATTTTGTAACTGAAAATAAACTTTGTAACTGAAAATAAACCTAGCAAGACCCGTAAACTACCAAGTAACTTTCCTTTGGACCAAGAAGGATTGCGCTTAGCCCTTAGGTTTCCAGGCAGGATATTTCTGTTCCGGCCAGCTCGTGGCTGCTTCATTACAGTATTAGGACAAGGGATTTAGAGATGGAATTGTCATCTTGGAGCACTTGGTGGATCATGTATAGCATATGTAGTAGTTATGGAATGCCTGGCCACAACTTTGGATAATTTATATACGTGGAAGGAGGTATGCTAGATTTATGAGTAACTCCGAACATTATTCATTTCTCTTATGAAATTACCAAAATAGGCGGTGAAGAGGATTGAGAATTGAAGGAGGAAAGTGATGAGGGAAGTTTTAGCTAATGGTGACTTTTAAAAAGAAAGCTACTGTTGTTTGGAAAATGGTTGTTGTAGTGCGTGAAGAATAAGACCCCTTCATGTCTATAGCATTCTGAAAGATAGGATTCTCCAATCATGGAAGGAACACTGAAAAACGAATGAGTTAGTAATTTGGAAAGAAAGGGTTATCAATAACTAGCCTTTTTCTCCTGATGACATAGCTGATAAGACTGGAAACCTACTAGATCCATCTATTTTGTCTGTCCTTATTGGTGACCATTGTGTACACCAATCAGGTGAGCATATCCTTTAAAATCCTTATTAGTCACATAAAGACCTGGAGCTTGGAGTGGGTCTTTCCACAGAACATAGAGGTCTTTTGGGATAATTTGGCTGTGCATGCCTCTATCTAGATTGTGTAGATAGAGATGAACAGTAGGTAGGAAAAAAGAGTTGGTTTTTATTCCGGACTACGCATCTTAGCTATGTTCCAATTCACTGCTGCTTGCTTGTTTCATTTCGTTTGGTTGCTTGCTAACCTTGCTTGTTTGTGTATGGACCTCCAGTGAAATCACATGTTCTAATCTATGGCCTATAATTACTGAACTGGATGCTCATTTCCCAAGGACTGTTATGGTTTATTCTCTCTTTGCTCTAGTAGTTATTTCCTGGATGTATTTCATTGTGTGCAAAAAATTAGTCAACCAGCGTGTTTTCACATCACAGATGTTTACTTGTTATCTATCTTGCCTGAAGTTGTAGATTTTTTGGTCCCAATTAAAACCGATCAGCGAGCTATTATAAATCATCAGTTAGTGTTCCTTATGTTGTGTTATCTCCAAAGTCTTAATTTATGTTCTAATTAGACTTCATTTGATATCGTTCAAGTTTGTTTATTAATGATGTTCTTGTTACAGGTTTGATAGCAAGAGATTTTGCAGAGATTGCAGAAGGAATGTTATTCGTGAGTTCAAGGAGCTAAAGGAGCTGAAGCGCTTGCGGAAGGAACCTCGCTGCACAAATTGGTTTTGTGTTGCTGATACTGCCTTCCAGTATGAGGTGTGGCATTACATATTTTGTTAATCTCTAGTTTTCTCTTGTCTTCTTCTGTTGTTGTTGTTGTTTCCATGTCAGTCATCCAAAAGAAACTTGATGAGAAAACCAATCTTGATAGATGGACCATAGATTTATGCAGCCTTGTTCAATTACTATTTTAATATCTTATAAGTATAGTTGATGTGTTTTTTTAGTTTGAGGAATATAGACAGATAACATGGCTGGTCTCATATATTTTCATTGCAGGTTGTTGATGGCATGGTGCAAGCTGATTGGCGCCATACTTTTGCAGACACTGTCGGGACATATCATCACTTTGAGTGGGCAGTTGGAACAGGGGAGGGAAAATCAGACATTTTGGAATTTGAAAATGTTGGCATGAATGGGAGTGTTAAGGTCAATGGCCTTGATCTTGGTGGTTTAACTGCCTGCTTTATCACCCTGAGAGCTTGGAAACTAGATGGTCGTTGCACTGAGCTTTCTGTGAAAGCCCATTCTTTGAAGGGTCAACAATGTGTTCACTGCAGGCTTATAGTTGGGGATGGCTATGTAACAATTACAAGAGGAGAAAGTATCAGAAAGTTTTTTGAGCATGCTGAAGAAGCAGAGGAAGAAGAGGTAGTTCAGATTCCCAATGCTTATTATCTAAGGCTCTCCAGAAAACCTGACTTCTGTCTAGTGAGGATTAAACTGATCAGTCATATTATCTGATGGATTCTTTCAGGATGATGATTCCATGGACAAGGATGGAAATGATTTGGATGGAGAATGCTCCCGTCCACAAAAACATGCGAAGAGTCCTGAACTTGCTCGGGAATTTCTTCTAGATGCTGCAACTGTTATTTTCAAGGAACAGGCATGCTCAGTTTTCTGATCTTGTTCTTTTCATAAACTTTTTAAATTTGTGGGTGATCATACATTAACCTCCGTTCACTTCTACTAGCGGTTTTTAAGTTGCATTTCCCAGGAGAAACTAGGTTTGGTTTTCAGGTTTCAGTCTTATAAAAAAAGAAGAAGCAAATATGAAGGTTAATGGCTACAAAAATGTATATAACCTTTCCTTGTACCAAAGATTCTGAAGTTCGACTTCTGGACACCAATAAACACGTCTTTGCACCATACTGTTATATTTCAAAAGGAAGAAAAATGATGTGTTGGCAACATCGTGAAACAATTCATTATTTGCTGCTTGTATGATACTGGCATATTTATCAGCTCGCACATCGGATGTGATTGAAAGTATGTATTCAATTTTTAACTGTGAATGCTGGATTTTCAGGTGGAAAAAGCATTTAGAGAAGGAACAGCACGCCAAAATTCACACAGCATCTTTGTTTGTCTTGCACTAAAGCTGCTGGAAGAACGAGTTCATGTTGCTTGCAAAGATATAATTACTCTTGAAAAGCAGGTATTGCATTGTATTATATTTAAAGATAAGATATTAGGAAGGAAAACTAGGAGAGCCCATTTTTGGGAAAAATACTGATATATGTAGTTTTTCCTCACAGATGAAACTCCTAGAAGAGGAAGAAAAAGAAAAGCGTGAAGAAGAAGAACGCAAGGAGAGGAGAAGGACAAAAGAAAGAGAGAAAAAACTGCGAAGAAAGGAGAGAATGAAAGGGAAAGAAAAGGACAAAGATCAGAAGGGTTTGGAAGAATATGAAATGACTGGTCATCCTGTTTCCTTAAAGGAAGAGTCATCTCTGATTGTTGATGAGGAGCCCAATAGTTCCATTAGCTGCATGGAGTCAGTTAGTGAAGCTGGTGATAGTGTTCTATCTAGGCCTGGAACTCCTGAATTTCCAGATGTACAATTCCAAAATGGTTTCATTATTTCAAAATTCAAGGACCCCTGTTTTGAAAGTGCTGATGGGGAAATTACCAATGGGAAAGGTGGTACAGATTCTTTTACAGTAGAGCAATCAAAGTTTTCCAGACGGAGATTAAAATTTAGGAGAGAACAACAGGATGCATCATTGAAGTGGTCTGACAGACGCCAGTATGTTGCTGTATCTGATGCTGCTCATGTGGTTAATAGATCTGAGTCGAGATGTAGTGGTGAGAGTTTTGACACTTCAGCAAGGGGCATTAATGGATCAAACAGGCAATTAAGAGTAAATGGCCCAAAGTTGAATGGTCGACACTGTGGTCTGAAGTTTACAGAGAAGTTTCCCTGCTCTAGCAACAGGTTGTGTGACAGATATGACTACAACTCTTGCAGCTGCAACAAGAGCACTGAATATAGAGCAAAGGCTGACCCACATGTTTCTGTCACCAGAGCGTGCTGGGAGACTAAACCTGCAAGTAAGTCAGAATGTGCAGTAGATGTATCCAAGCAATTCTACCGTGGTAATAGGTATAACCAAGACATGCATGAAAGTTATTTAAGGCCCAAAGTCAAAGTCAATACTGGGGACAATCCTTCTAGAGATGTATTTCATCCCAAGAAAATTTGGGAGCCTATGGAGGCACAGAAAAAGTATCTGCGGAGTAGCTCAGACTCTGATGTTACCTTAAGTTCATCTGCTTTCAAGGCCGAAGAACATACAAGTAAAACCATTAAGTCATCTGGTGACTTGTGTAGGGGTGAAGTTGGTGCAGTTACCGGTGAAATTTATGAGGATAACAATATAAAGGAATCTAGCATATGCAGCATAGAAATGGATGTCAGTTGCCAGAATGGTCTTCGTACAAGAGCACCGGATTCTTGCAACTCCATGCAAGGTTCTTATGAGGAGAATGGAATATCTGATCCCATTGTGAGCAGCACTTCTAATTCTGATAATTGCTCATCATGCCTAAGTGAAGGGGACAGCAATACAACCTCATCTAATAATGGAAATCAAGAATCTTCATCCACCTCAGATTCAGAAGATGCGAGCCAGCAATCAGGAGAAAAAGAAACTTCAGTGTGCATTCCAAATGGTTTTACAGAGTGCAATGAAGTTGGTATTGAGAATAATCTCAATGTGAAGAGAGGGGAGTTCGCAGAAAGCAGAGCATTGACGGGTCTACCACAGAATGGGGGGACTAATCCATTGACGAACGTTCTTCACAGCTTTGATAGCATGGATTCCCAGCAGCAAAGCAAGTTTCGTCCGTTACACAAGCATAATGTACATTTTCCCGTGTTTCAAGATCCCTCGACAATGGGTTACTATCACCAAAGTCCAGTTTCATGGCCACCTGCTCCAACCAATGGATTATTGCCATTTACTCATCCCAATCACTATTTTTGTGCTAGCCCTCTTAGGTATGGTATTAATGGGAATTCAGGTTTATGCATGCAGTATAGTCCTATGCAGCAGCTACCTACTCACTTGTGTACGCCTACCCTGGTTCCAATTTATCAGCCACTCATCAATACAGAGGAGCAGACCCAATTGTCCATGTCAGGTGTGCAGGAATCTCCTGTTGAAGCTAATACAGATAATTCAGATGCAACTGGGCATTTTCCCATGCAAGCATCATCAACTGGAGAAGGTGAACGCAATGATAATTCTGGCAAATTACACATGAACAACGGTGGCTTTTCCTTGTTCCATTTTGGTGGTCCTGTTGCTCTTTCTAGTGTAGGGAATTCAAATCCTATGCCTTCGCAAGAAGAGATTATCAGGGATTTACCAATAAAATGTGCAGATCATATTGAGAACGATCATGCGTGCAATGGGGAGGCTACAATGGAAGAATACAACCTGTTTGCAGCAAGCAATGGCATGAGGTTTAAATTCTTCTAATGTATCACTGAGAAGGTGTAAGGTGGCTGTTCAGGAATTCAGTCCCCATCTTATCTGGTAAAGGTTTGAGGTGCTTGGTTTTTGGTACACAATAATCTTCCTCTGAAAAATTACAATTTTAGCTTTATACCTTATAGTTATTCAATTTGTCCCATTTGTTTTACCTATAGTAGAGAGCAAAAAGTTGGGAGTGTTGCAATGTTTGAAGGTTTATAGAGTTCAGCAAAAGTTGGGAGAGTGTTGCTATGTTTGAAGGTTTTGTAGAGTTCAGGTTTCTGTTTATTTTTTTATTAATGAAGATGAATTTGGTATGAAAAATACGTGATAATTTCACAGCTTTTGTATTCTGTTTTGGGATTTTGTGCCTCCTAAAAACATTGTCAATTAATTAGTGGAATACTGTTGGTGATGACAATTATTAGAATTATGATGAGGAAGTTGCTTTATTATTTTCCTTGGTGCATAGTTTTTATATCAATTTCAGTTTGGAACTTCACAATAGTTATTATTATGCTAACTGTAATTCTTTCTTCTGTTGCATAAAATGTTCGGACTAGTTTACAGCAAACAATCTATTCCCCCATATCTATCAAAAAAAGTCTTCCCCAAGGGTCCTGGACAATCTGTTTAACCTTTTTATCAACATCAATTTCTTTCGAAATTGAAACGGAACTACATTGGTTAAATTTGGAACTGAGTTTGTTACAATGTTTCGAAACTGAAACGGAACTACATGGTTAAATTTGGAACCGAGTTTGTTACATGTGGTTTATTCATACAAACTGGAAGGGACTTGGTGGATCATGTTTCATATAGTATGTAGTGTTCAACCTTAGTATCAAAAGGGTTTCTGCTTTGGCTCCTAAGATCACATATAATCAGATCGATTAGTGTACCTTGAATTTCATTTTTCCTATATCATCGACCTGAAAGAGGGAAAGGTATCTCAAGATTTCATTTGTTCAGAATACGAGTTTATCTTAAATGTATCTAAAGATTCCAATCTTTTATTTATTATTATTATTATTATTATTATTATTTAGTGAAAACATAAGTAAACGATGTTGTATACAATGCTTTTTTGGTCTAAATGTTCTATACAAAGGGCAGGACCGTGGAAAATTACTTTAGAAGAGTTTTTTTGATTGAAAATGACTTTTATTGAGTAACTCAAAATACATCAATGTTGGACAAATCTCTAATGAGAAAACAAAAACTATATCTAGTTTCCAGTATTAGCATCAAGAACATATTGGAGCCAAGAAGACCCAGATTCATAACAGTACATTGCTTGCACCATTTTTAAAGCACTTCTCGCAAGAGTATGAGCAACATGGTTGTTGCATTTTCGCACATGCTTCCAGGTAACCCATTCAAACTCCGTCTTCACTTTAAGGGCTGCATCCATTATTCCTCTTATGTCGCTCAAGTCAAGTCCATTCCTCCCAATGGTAGAAATCACACCGACTGAATCTCCTACAATAGCCAACTTGATTGCTCCAATATACTTCCCAAATTTAATGAGGTTGCGCCAAGGGGCTAGTGCTTCAACTATATGAGGTTTGAGCCCAGCTCTCAAAGGTATAGCCAGTGCACCCAACAAAACGCCAGAATCACCTAACAGCATTGCTCCTAGACCTACTATGCCATTTTTACTATCACAAGCTCCATCAAAGAACAATTTAACATGTTCAGGAGAAGATGAGGTATTATTTTCACCTTCATTCTTAGTTGGCTTCTCATTCATTACACCACTATCCTCCATCAGTCTTTCTTTCCTCCGTGTTACTGTTGCAAATTCCTGCTGCTCTAGACAATTTTCTTCCTTTAGAAGAGTTATTATATCATCGATAAATGATTAATTTATTTATTTATCGATAATTGAATAAATTATTACTTTATAAAGGGTTTGTTGTTTTATTAAAAAAAGGTTTGTTGTTTAGAGTTTCCTTAATTTGTTAAGAGTTTTCATAATTGTATATAATATAAAACAAAGCAAATGACTATATATGGATAGTATCTGAATAACAAAAATAAGAAATTAAAAATTGCTAAGACTTTCCTTAATAACATTATTTACACTTTTTTATGTATTTAATCAATTATTATTAATTTTAAATATTTTTGAATATTTATTTAATTAATTATTACTTTATATATTCGATGAGACCTAAAAAGAGTCTATAAAAATTATTATCTTATGCATTTAGCGAAGTTTCTAATAATATGAAATGGTCACAAGTCGGGACTGAAGAAATTTATTATTTAATCGAAATTATTAATTTATCAAACATTTACGGTATGAAAAAAGGAAAATGTTTCATGTTATAGTTGGGACGGCCTGCAAAATGAATCCTCAGAACATATACATGAATCCAATTCACTGATTTTGCTCATGAAATTGTGATGTTTACATCCACCATCAACTTGCCCCCACAAACTTCAATACAGCAAGATAAAGGCCCTGCTCTTCAACATAGTCGGTTAATTCAAAAAAATGTTCTGCTGCAACTTCTTTTAAAATTCTCTTCTCAGGCAAGTTGGAAGTTATAACATCTGGATATTGTTGCCGTTGTTTCTCAAAAACTTCTCTTCCTTGGGGATGGCTGATAACCAGTCTTGCACCTAAACAAGGAAAGAAACAAAAAGAAAATATCAGAACTGAGAGCTGTCAAAGAATGAAGCAGCCAATGCTAGAATCCCATCAAATAGTGGCCAACAATTTCTTTCTTCTTTCCTCTCTAATAAAACAACGTTTGGTTTTTTGGTTTTAGATATGAAATTAGGTTTTAGATATGAAAATACACATACTAAGAGCATATATAACCTCACTAAGTTATCCAAGGCAAAAATAACACTTAGAAATCACACAGCAGATGACATCTGTGCAAAGAAATATTGATCAGGTTATGAAAATCACCTGGAGAAAAACATTTTGCAACTGTTCCAAACACCTGTCCAAGGTTAAAGGGGACTGCCGGAAGGAAATAGAGAAACACAACATCTAAAGGAGCCCACTTATCAGGTACATAAATCAATTCTCCTTGCCAACACTTAACCTTGTCATATTTTTCTTTGATGCCTGCCAACACAAAAAGTGAATCATGTACAACAACCAACATACTGCATGGAGATGATTCAACCAATTGATCCACAAACGCCTCAGAACCAACAGAAACCATAACCCTAGAAGTTTCTTGAATCTCTCCAGCGGATATAATTCGTTCAACCTTTAGTTTATCTTGTTCAGAACTGAAATCATCTGAATCAAGAAACGACCAATCTTTCTCAGAAACATCTTCGAAGTTGATTACAGACACTACCCCTTCAGTAACTACTCCCTCATTTGATGGAACTGTAGCACCAACAGGTGATGAGCTAGCACGCAGGGAATAATGAGAATGAAACGGAAATGAAATAGATAGAGGAGAGACATAGGTGTTACGATGAGACACACGATTGGTTACAATGCATTGAGGTTGTTTTGGAGGACAACGTACGAGAAATTGGCAGCTAGGTAAAGGAAAGAAAAGAATCTGGGATGACAAAACAGAATTCATTGCAGATAAGTAATGGAATTCCTTTTGTATGTTTATGATACAAAATGAGCAAGTTCAGCAGCTTAATTCTTGATAGCGTAAAAGGAGTCCAAGGTGTAAAATAAATTCCAAGCAAAATCACTCAGACTTATTATCACAACCTCCTGCACATATCTTTCATAATAGAGAGCCCCTGTACAAGAAAAGCAAAAGAAAAACGCATTGTCAATACATCAAGTGATAACCAAAGATTCAATTAATCAATTTCAATGCTACCATCAATCTAGTTTCAAGCAATAAACATAAGCCACTAACCCAACAGGATAACAGTAGAACTAGTCCTCTACGAACTATCAATCAGTCTTAAACCATAGAGACCTACATGCTGAATATTATCTCAATGAATTCAACTTCCATTGCAACATCACTAGGTTGAATTCATTTTAAGTAAAACAAGGAGAAGATAAGACTCAAAGCTAACATCTTTATCCAACTTTTGCCAAGTTCATGCGATAAACAATTAATGAGCAAGAACAAGAATTTTCAAAACATGTAATGTCACACCCTGACCTCAAGGTATGACTAATGTGATAGATTAAATAGAAAGGAAAATCTGTGGGTTTTTTGTTCAAGAACCAAAATGAACAAAACTGTAAACACAACCTTATTTCTTGATTCTTTTGCTTTTAGAGATGTAGAGAAACAATAGAGTTTGATAAACATAACCTGCTGAAACCAAACATTACATTTGATACAATAGAGCAGATAATTTTCAAAATCATCCATCATATGATAAGATAAACGCAAACACTCATGGCATCAGGAATCTCAATCTACCCATGGCATACGCAGTCCGAGCTTAAACGCAAACACTCAATCCACTCTATATCATAGCAATCAAGTTTGACACAGAAGAACTGGAACTTACAGGAAATCAAGTCTTGTCTTACTGGAGAAATCTCAAGCAATAGAACTAGCAGCACTCTTTGTTTGGGCGTAAGTTAAGGGAGTGCAATTTGTCGATAACGAGAGAAAAGAAAAAGAGGGATTAATTAAGACTAGGTCGACACATGTAAAGAAAATTCAAGGTTGAAATCTTCAAGCGGACAAAATGACTTGATTGGTTAAAGTATTGAGATAAAAATTTTGTACGAATGATGTGTATTTATATGACATTTAATTTTATTGTATGAATATTTTGTAGTTTTGTTTGGGTTGTTTTCTCTTTTAAGAGAGAGGGAGAGGCTTTGCTTTTGGGAAGTGAGGAATGTTCAGATGCCGATATGGGGTTTTCCTCAAATGCTTTGTTGTATATAGCATATATAAGTTTCGGTAAGAAGTTTTCATGAGATGGTCTCCGCAGGATTTACTTCAGGTTAAAAGAGTTTAACTCGGGATGAGTCCTGACAGTTACTTATATATATATATGCTGCATTCATTTGGGTTTTTATTGTTGTTAATTATTTTGCTGATTATGGTTACTAAGTGAATTGGGGAGAGAAACCTAAATGAGAAATTAGGAGAATTTGTTATCTTTTTGCAATTTTTCCAGAACCCAACCCATTAAGATAAAACCCTTAAAGATTTCAGTGTTTCATATTGTTTGTTGTTGTTGGATAAAACGTAAAGGTTGAAGAAGCTTTACTTATTTGTTAGGATTAGCTAAAACAAATTACTATAATTGGGGTATCAACCTTGTAGAATTTCATTATCTTTCAATTATTCGTTTGGCTTCTATGACAGTAGTTTCTAAAGCTCAATGAAAGTGGTTGTGGGAATGAAAAGAGGAGATAATACTGATTTTGATATTTTCTTTTTGCACTGTTTTGTTAAGTAGGAAGTTATTCTGAAATTAAAATTATTGAGACCAAGAAATTAAAGATTGATGGTTTGGTTAGATATGAAATCTAATCAAAGTACATGGATTTTGAGCAAAAAATTGCTAACTAAAATAGGGGTTTATGCTAAAGTAGACGACCTTCTCTCTCTCAATGTATGGCCATGTTTGGTTAAAAAATCTCCTTAGTTAAGTACTCATATGCCCAAATCCCTTCAAAACTTAAATCATGAGTCTAAGAGAAACTACATGAATGATTAAGATGCAGTGATTAAGCACATACAACATGTATGTATGTATTCTTCTGATTAGTCAATGTAAAATGAGGAAATTGTATATATATGCAGCGCTGGCACAGATGATGATAAGACATGCCATCAATTGACAGATGATGTTCATTTGAGGTATCTAATATATATGAACTTCTATTGCAAAAATAAAAATCTATAAGAATACAATGACTGTATACTATTATTGTTATAGTTTGTTCTATCTATTTCAATACAATTGGAAACCCCTCACACTTTATATTGCTGATTTATTCTTACCAAAAAAAGAGGAAGAAGGAAATTTTATATACTTAGTGCCTCTCAAATTATTCTTCTTGTGTATGATGAGTCTCTAATAGTTGATAATTACAGCATTTTGTTTTTTGAAAGATCAGTATTAAAGTTTATGTAGTTCATGTGTACTCATTGGTGTAACAACATGCATTTGTTGTTGCCTCATCAGCATACCAATATATGATAATTTTTTTGGGATAGGCATGTGTTGTTATGCAGCACTTGATCTTCTATGGTGAAGCTCATAGATGACGAGCTGTATCCTCAGATGTGGAGATTAATTTCTGGGTATAGTTGGATAAGAAAAATGATATGAATTTAGCTTTAAAGTATATGGGACAGTAGAACATAAATTTTCTCTCCATGATTTTTTTTCTTGAAACAGAAAAACAGAATTTTAGATGCATTTGCCAGTTAGCTGCTGCATCTCAAGCACTCTATAGTACTCTGTTCATGTCCATCATTTAGCTACAAGCTGAAGTCACATTTACATTTCATGTCTGAGGAGCTCAAGCTATCATGTGGATTCATTTGTTCATAATAAAACTTACATTTTTAGTTATTTACATGTAACTATATCCGACTTGTATATTGAAAATGAATGAAAAAGTTGTCATCCGATCATGCCCGTTATCTAAAATAGTTGTACAATTTATTTTAAAATTATCTATTATTAATCATAGGACCACGATGAGTTATTAAAATTGGAATATTAAACTAACCAAAAATAATAATTATAGTAGCAAAAATTAAGATCATGTCTAAATTGGTCATTCTACAGCAAAAACCACAAGTTAGTTTTCAGTTTATCAAACACTGCTTTTTGCCACTGACAACACTTAAAAAACTCAGTTTACCAAACGTCCAGCTACTTTGTTTATAAGCCATTTACTTTCAAGAATAAGTAAAAGTCAGTTTTTTTTAAAGCTCAACTACACCAAGCACACCCATGAAACCTTAAACCCCTAATAAGTATCTATAAGAAGTCTCAAAGTATTATCGAGAATCTCCACCGAATACAAAAAACAATCACAATAGCGGGGCCATATCACGAGGTCATATATCATAGTAGTTCTCTAACTTTGGAAAATATCATGACCATTCTAGAGCTGAATCAAGACTAGCTTTGGGCTATCATTACCATTCAGGTTTTAATCTTGACCCCGAATGTCTTTTTAGTAACAATCTAGCGTAGCACAATGCTTCAGAATAGATTATCATCTAGGTTTGAATCCCGCAGCAAATAGACTTGCCTTTGTTGGTTTTAAACTTTAGTTCTCCTGCTCCTACTTTAGTTTCATCACTTTCCCATTGCGCTGTCTTCTGCGTTTCACATATAACGCAGCGGGAAAAACGGGAGGCTAACCAGCGTTAAGCCTTACAAAAGATGGAGAGTTAACCAGTGTTAAACTCTTTGATAGAAGTTTGGAATTTACCAAAAAATAAGAGAAAAACTCTTAATTGTAATAATTTGATTGAATAATAATGATGTGTGTCCAATACAATATAAATGATGCTTTTATATAGGCTTCAATTCTAGACTTAATTCTATTTAGAATAGAACTAGAAAATAACAAATCCTATTATAACTAGAAATCTTAAAATAATATCAAATCTTGAATCTATCTTTTGCTCGAGAATCCTGATATATCCAAAAGAGTAATATATGATTAATTTCATCATTAAGAAGCCTGTTTAAATACCAATTTTTTATATTCAAATCATTCTTCTTAATGTGACGATGCTTCTTTCTTTTCGAGATTCTTTTTTGATTATGGCTAGAATCTCGTCCTACATCAGTCTCCTCCACTTGGAAAGAACTCGCACCCGAGTTCATCTTGAATGAGAAACCCAATAAAGTAGATAATTGAAGTTGTGGATCATAGACGTGGTTTTCTGCGTATTTTAACAGTACAATCATGAACTCAACATCAAATATGAGTTTGTCATAAGCAACTTGGTCTTTGGTATGACTAAAGCACGATAAACTATCAAGTCCAATATTATCAAACCTAGAAGATATGACCATGAATCTAATATTGTAGAAAAGTCTAGAATAAGCTTCATGAAACTTGAACTCCTCCACTTGAAAAGGAATGGACAATGACTCCTCTTCGGATTGATTTTGTACACCACTAGGCTTGCATGACATGGGAACAATGTGGTGAATGAATTAACCTCCTTGTCTTCAATGAGATTAGACTTGCATGACATAGATAACGATGTGGAGAATGAGTCAACTTTCTTGTCTTCAACGTTTTGTCTTCAACCTTCAAAGTGACTTCTTTATGGTTTTCTTCACACACCTTAGACTGATCACTCATGATGTTCTTCTTTGTAGGCTTGATTTTAACTTTGTACAACTCTCTCTTGAGCAAATATGTGTCATCTTTCCAATAACCATCGTTGACACTATTATTCTGCGGTCTGTCAAAAAACACATGATTGTCGTCTATGTCAACCTTTTCTTCATAAAAGTTCTCCAAAGAGAAATGAATATTAGCTTTTATCCTATAATCCTCACATCCTTGAAGTATATGGTAAGAAGCTTCCCCTTGATTGAAATTGAAAAATTCCATGAGTTCTCGTTGGGTAGTTTCTTCAAAATTTTGGCCACATTCATAAACAAATCTTCTGATACGTTGACCCTCTTGTTGATGGTCACGTCCACGGGCAAATCCCACAGCGCTTTGCTCACTAAACTCCATGCAGTGTTTTTCTCGACGATCTCTTTGACCTTGGCCGAATCCTTCGGTGCGTTGAGCATCTCCTTTTCGATTTACGTCCATCTGGATAATTAACTGTCGAGTCTTGTCCGTTGCATCATGCGGAGCTAATTCTAGACACTTAAAATTACATTCTTTAATAACATCTAGTTGAGAATTGGTTTAGCAGTCAGACAATTGGTTTGCTCCCAAGAGGTCTGGGGTTCGACCCTCTCCCATGGTACCCACCAAGCAATTGCTAGTGTTTTCAGTTTCCCAAATGTTGTGGGGTCAAGCGGGAAGCCTAGGGATTAGTCGGGTCAAAGATCCGGATTCCCTAGTTACAAAAAAAACATCTAGTTGAGAATTATTTACTTGAGGATGCAAGCTTTCTTCAACATTGATAACCATGTCAACACAAGCAATTTCTTCTTTAACTTGTTCTTTGATGATTTCTTACTGAATTTCTTCCATTCGAAGTTCTTAGATGATTTTTGTGAATCCTCTTTCGTTGGAAGTTTTTGGATGATTTCTGGTGGAGTGTCTTTTATTGAAAATTCATGACTGATTTCTTGTGGAGCCTCTTTTGTTGGAAGTTCTTGGATGATGTTTGGTAGAGCCTCTTCAGTTGAAAATTCATGCATAATTTCTGACGTAACTTCTTCTATCAAAATTTCAAGGCTAATTTCTAGCGGAGCTTCTTTTGTCAGACTTTGAAGGATAATATGTTGTGGTGCCTCCTCAACTAGAAATTCTTCACGTTTTTCTTGCACCAACATACTATTCTTAACTGGCATAGCAAACTGTTCAAATTTTTAATTCCTCTCAATGGGTAAAGCATACTGTTCTATTTTTGATTTTCTCTTCACTTTCGGATGATAATTCTTGATAGAAAAATCTCTAGGTAGAAATCTTCCTCTAAGTAGTCCTTTCATCTTTCTCCATGTTCCAACGGGCTCTTTACCTTTCTATTTTCTAACTCTTTTCAAATCATCCCACCAATCAGCAACAATGCTCTTAAGTCTGGAAGAAAAAACATTTGCTTACTTGTCTTCTAGAACCTTCATGATCTCAAAGAATTTATCCACATCATCCAACCAATCTTGAAAATCATCTGGATGCATGTAGCCAGATAAATAAGGAATTTCTGTTGTAGATTTATTTAAGAAATTTTGATTACAAAGTGATATTGCCCCTTGGATTCTCTTCCTCCATCTCTCTTGCAGCTGTTGTTGTTTGTTGGAAATCCTTCAATTTGAGTTTGAAGGGTTTTAATGGTGTCAGTTATCTGAACGAAAAGACAATCCAAATCTGCTCTTATAACTGGTCTATAGACCATGGATAATTAAGTAGATAAAAAAGACGGGAGAGACCTGTTCTGATACCACCTAACGCAGCAAGAAAAATGGGGGCTAACCAGTGATAAGCTCAACAAAAGATGGAGAGTTAACTAGTGTTAAACTCCTTGATAGAAGTTGAAATTTTCTAAAAAATAAGAGAAAAACTCTTAATTGTAATAATTTAATTGAATAATAATGATGTGTGTCCAATACAACATAGATGATGTTTTTATATAGGCTTCAATTCTAGACTTAATTCTATTTAGAATAGAACTAGGAAATAACAAATCCTATTATAACTAAAAATTCTAAAATAATATCAAATCTTGAATCTATCTTTTGCTCAAGAATCCCAATATATTTAAAAAAGTAATTTATGATTAATTTCATCATTAAGAAACCTATTTAAATACCAATTTTTGATATTCATATCATTCTTCTTAACGTGAAGAACTAACAATGCTTCTTTCTTTTTGAGATTCTTTGTTAATTATGACTAGAATCTCGTCCTGTATCAGGACAGTTTCTAGAGGTTGTGTTTTATCTTTAGTTTTTCATACTTTTTAAGCACGATGCCATGGGAATGTTGCTTCATTACCCTCCAGATTTGAATCCTGGAACCGGAAGAACGCTATACCACATGACACTAGCCTAAATTTGCATTTATAAATGCCATGAAGCGTGACGGCATCGTAAATGCCAACATGCAAGATTGAACCTGGAAACCAGATTTGGAGAACACATCTGAATACAACTGAAAAAAGAAAAGAACAAAAAATCCTAATTGATTATAAACAAACAAGAAAGTGTTCCCCAGAAGGAAAAGAGGAGCCTAATTTTGTATTATACACAAACAAGAACCCAGCAAGACAAAACACATCTTTACACCTTTCTCACAAACCAATCTCACCTGAAGGTTTATTCCAGTTCAACCCCTACTACCATCCCCCCAGGCCATCAGTTAGTCTAGTCTCTCTTGTTGAATCAGAAGCATCAGTACTTTCAACTCCATGAGATTTTTTCAACTTTGCCACAAGAACCCACATGTTAGCGAGTTCGTTTTCCAAGTATGCTTCTCTTTGCTTGGATTCCTCGACTCTTCTTTGAAGCTCGGCCTCTCTTTTATCCTTCTCTGTTAGAGCGACCTCATAGGAAAGCTCTCTCTCCTTACACAATGCCAGTTCTCTCTTAATTTCTGAGACTGGCCCACTGTGGTCATTCTGTTTGATGTGACTCTCTCTTCGACCATTCCGGAGTGTGCTAATACTTCGACGCTGGTTGGGGGAATTCTTAGATGTGGCCAGCTCAGCAGCTAGCCTCTCATTATGGTTCATAAGTTTGGCAACTTCCTCTGATAATGCCTTGAGCTCAACAGCAGCAGCTGAGGCTAAGCCTTTGGCATATGAACTTTCCTCCACCAGTTTCTGGTTCCGAAGTTCTAGCTGTTCTTTTGACTCCGTCATTTCAGCCACCTTCTGCTTCAATTCTTCAATCTCAAGAGCCTATATTGGAGAGAATTGCAAGAATCAAAATGTATTTGGCTTGATAGATTTGAAAGTAGATTCTGCATGTATCTAAACAATTTGGAAGACTTGCATCATGACTAGTTTGGGTAATTTCCACTATATACTACACAAACATTATGTTGGGAAAAGTTTGAATATGCAAACTATAAATACTCAGACCACAAGAGGAGGAAAACCTGCTTCTCTGTAAGGAAAACTTCATCTGTGTGATTCAACACTCCATTCTCTTCCTCGTGCAAGCTTCTTGAGTCAGTTTGTGAACCAATTATTGGACTCAAATTTCTGAACTCCAGTGCCTCAGAGAGCTGCTGCTTCATGGAGGCAACTGTTTCCTGCAATTCTTTGCATTCGTGGATCTGATACCAACATCAAATGAAGTCATATGTCACCCTGAACTCCAAAGCCTCCTTTCAAGATGAAATAATAAAAATATTTTAGTTCATGTACCTTTTGTTCTAGCTGCTCTTGAATTATAAGATTTTCAGCAGCTTTAACCTGGAATAAAAATAATGATACAACACTCACCTCTGGAACTATAGTTGCTATAAAATAGACATCGTTTATCTTTTGCATTTCTTTGATTTTTTTAGCAATTTTTTAAACTCATGAAATATGTAAAATGGAAACAGAAGTAACACCGACAGAGAAATTGGAAGTGAGTCTAAGAACAGATATCAATGGGGCTTTTGGAGGGTCAAATGACATGACTCCTCTAGGAGATTGAATAGATTTTAGAAACCAAAACATGTAAAAACAATAATCATGCTTTATAGAATCAAAATCAACATAGGTTACTGTCATTGACTTCTTTATATGCATAAGGTCCACCTTTGATTCATTAAAGACCAAGTTTTAAACATGGGATCGCTTCCTACTTGCTTAACCAATTACGAAAGTGGTATTTTAGTGGCTATAATTTGAAAACAAAAAATATAATTATGCAATTCATTCTAGTTCATTCAGATCAAAATGTAGTAAGTATTTCTCACCTCGAGTTCGAAGGACTTCTCATTCAATTGAGCCACCACTTCAACAATAGACTACAGACGTAAACCACAACACATTAAGTTGAATCAAACAAAAACAGAATACATCTCATTATTAGTGACCAAAACCAACAGTAATCTTTGTAGAACTCCAATGTTAAAATATTCTTTCTTGGAATAGCAATACAAATTTGCATGTTAAGGAAATCAAAACTTACTTGGGATTTTTCCGTTTGATCCAATTTGGTGGGTGAAACGATCAACAAATCGGCAATTTTATTTTCCAGCAAAGCTATTTGTTCATTCTTCACCTTGATTTCATCTTTTAACTTCTGCATCTCCATCTTCATCACAGAATAACCGTGAAATTGAAGGTCTCACAAAAATCAGCAAAAACATTCTTTTTTGGGGTCAAATGAAAATCAACAAAATTTTAGAATTTCACATAATAAGGAACTAAGAAAATTACATTTGATCCATCCTGGGGGTTTCTTGCCACCTCCTCAGACAGCCGCTTCAGTGCGCTTGAATGGAGTGCTACCTCTCCAGACAATATTTTTTTCTGCTCTCTTAAAAGATCGATCTGATCAATTGATTTTATGCTGGCCTGCCGATTTAATCAAGACAAAAAATAACCAAACTTGAGATACAAAAGATCAATCACTGGGACTATAAATATGAGTATCTCTACTATCTGTTATGTAATTTGATCATCAAGGAAGACACTGTAAACTCCTTTGGGAAGGGGAAGGAATAGTATTCATTTCCAAGCACATTACTCGAATATGCTGAGAGTTCAAGTCTTTGTCTCTTTGTTCATTTATGTTTTTCAGTCCTGGCAATTATACATGGCAGCACAACTTCAAAAATGACATTAATATATCCACACTTCTATTCCATTATATGAAGAATAAATCAAAACCAATATTACAATAATCCTAATATAAGTAAACCCTATATGATAACTGGATTACAAAACAATCCTCAGTTTTTTGCCAATCAAGTGAACACCTAAAATCTATGACTGATTCCAAGTGACTTTAGTTTTCATTCTCATGAATTCTGAAAAAAAAATTCAAGATTATTATCCTCTTTCACCTGCCTAGGAGCTGAGAATGCAAACAACTTGCTTTGTATATCTCTTTTTCCAGAGTGTTGGTTGATGGGCAAGAGTTCCCTTGCCTTTTTTCTTAACCAGGAAGTATGTTGCTACCAGTTTGGCAGAAGCATCCGCCTACCAAATGTACCAAACATCTGGGGCAACTTAAGTATCAACTGTTTCTCTTAATGCCCATGCCAGGAGAGTGCTCAGCCATAATAAACATAAACTTTTATAGTGGCACATATAGAAGGTAACACTCTAGCAAAAAGGATTACATACCATAGGTTCCTCTTGTCCCACGAATTTATCCTGAGGAACCGCTGTATCCTCTATACCATCAGTTAAAAGATCAGCAGATGGAGAGCTCTCTGTAAGTACAGAATGGGAAAGCCTTGATTCTGCATGAAAATTACTGTTTTCTGCATGAGGTGTTGATGGTGTACTAGTAGATTTCATTCCACTCGATTTATCACTAGTGCTTGTCAATGTCCCACCGCCACTATCACGTTTCTGATCAGGGATGCAAAACATGGAATATAACTATATGTCTATAGATAATACAAAAAATGAAATTCTGATGCAGTAATTAATATCTAGGGCTGTCGGCCTCAACATAGCACAAGTTTGATCTCTAGAGCAACTACTTCATGCATCAATCTGAGGTTCAAAAAGCATCCACAGACCCCAGCTTACCAAAATTTCTTGTAATTGTATTATACCTTACTCCAAAATAAGGCAACTCTATGTTTTATTAGTTACCAACTATTCTCATTTGGAAAAAGAAGAAAACAGATAATGTTGTGTTTTTGGCTTCATTGATACAATCTGGAGAGTTATTCAGTAGGCAAATCCAAGTTTAGAATGGAAAGAGGACAGCGCTGTAGCTTTTCTATAAGTTCTAGGAAAGTTACTCTTTCAAGATTCTATTAGGATTTGTAATAGACTTATGTCTATTAGGTTTAGGAGTCCTAAACAATGTTGTATCAGCAGCCCCTATTCAATATAAATAGGAGCTGGCAGGGGGTTTTCTAAGGTAAAGACAGAGACCACAGAAAACCAGGAGCCAAGAGTGATAGAGAGATCTAGCAGGGAGTTGGGGATTAGCATAGGGATTTAAATAAGTACTAGTAATCACTAATCAGGTTGTTATTCTTCATAGTGCTAGTGCTCTCTCAAGAGAGATCACATAAGTGGACGTAAGCCAGAGTTTTGGCCAAACCACTATAAAATTGGTGCCAGTTCATCTTTCTACTTTGCTTAAGTCATAAGGTACCATTAAAAGACCAAAAAAGATCCTAGGGCACTAACCACTATAGATAAGACAAGATTTACATCACACTGAGTAAAATTGTTGGCACAAGAAAGAGATGAAACCCAGACCAAATTCCATATTTGTTGTTCTAGTGGTGATTTAATAAGCAACATTATATAGATTTCTAATGTCAACCTAAAAATGGACCATAGAATTCTAACAAACCAAATGGAACATACCCGTAGCTTTAACCAGTTTAACAGTCCATGCCTCCGAGTCTTCTTCCCGTCCTTCAGTGTATCATCAGTAGTTTCAGTATTCCCCTCAAGAGGAGGAACAAACAAGTCAATGTTCTCATCCTCTAAAATCACGTCCCTCCTTTTGTATGGTAGATATGCAAGCTAATACAATTAGAATAATCATATCAAATAGAGTGACTAATTTAAAATCCTAAAAACTAAAAGTAAAAAGAAAACACAATAGCAACTATATAGTCCTCAGACAGAAGTATTAAGGGAAACACAGTCCAACCTCCTCTTCCCCAAAGGAATGTCGTCTTCTAAGACTTGGTCGGTGAGGAAACATTGATGGCTGTGTTGCTTTTGTGGAGACCAAAATCAACTTTGTCAACCTTTGGATTCTTCCTAACAAAGCAGCTTTGGCTTCTTCCTCTTGTTCCAATCTTGATTGCAGTTTGGATTTGCCATCTTCTAACTTTACACATTCACCACAGCAAAGATGGTACAAGTCACACAACTTTGACATTTCAGAAATATACCATGTATGAATAGAATTGCTTTTACTTGAAACAATTTTAAATTAATTCGATGAAACTTTTGTCTTTCAGTAAAATGCCAGAGGAATCACTCCCTTTATAAAGGAAGGCCAGGGCTCAAGATAAATGGAACCAACAATTTGAGAAACTAACAACAATTACCCAGGTAAATTTCAGAAGAACAAAAAATCTCAAACTATATTTGATTTATAGGTTTGATAAAAGTAACATAACTGCTGTTTTCTGTGTGGATTGCAAACCTTTCAAATACAGCTAATGAATCAAATAGTGTTTACTAAACCAAATTGTGCATCAAATGAATGGAAATTTTATCTTTTGATATCTCCTAGAGGTTTCCTTCTGGCTTAACATTCCTCTTCGCTGGACCCAAAAATACAGAATCTAAGTGAACCCTAGAAGAAAAGGACAGAAACATCGCAAAACTGTATTTGATATATGGGCTGCTAAGCCTTTATCCCTAGCTGTCCTCTTTAGCTAAAGCGGACTCCTCCGCCTCCTTGTACATTGCTCTTTGTTTCGATAAAAAACTTTCTTTTAAAAACACAAAAAGAAAAAGAAAAAAAAAGAAATAATAAGGGTAATTAATATTCCTGTATTTTTTCATGTAGATCACAAACCACTTGTAAATTTGTAATGATGATTTAGCATTTCATTCATATCACCAAGAGTTTTAGAGCAGAATATCAGAATTGTGGCAGTCAGCAACCGGATACCAACCCAGTAGAGGAAATGAAATGCACCTTTTGTTTTAGAAGCAGAATATCATTTTCGCCAGCCTCTTTTAGTTGAGGAACTGTAACTATACCCTTCTTCAACTGTTCTAACTCTTCCTTTAAATTCCGAATCTCATTTTGATATTTCTTGATAAGTGACTTCTCATCAATAATCTGCAGGTTCAATAAAATTATGTCAGATAAGAAACTTCTAACGGTAAATAATAATTACAAGTTATTACATAAATAATGATAGTGTCAATAGTTTTAGAGAAAATACCTTATTTTGTGATGCTTGAATTTCAATATGCTTTGCCCGGTGTGCAAACTTCAATGTATTATGAGTCTCTTCAGAACTGCTTGATGAAGGAGTTACAGTGCAGATGAGCTGGTAATTTACGACAATAAAAGTAAACTAATTAACTAATACAAAACCTTCTTCACCAGAAGTAACTGAAAACTTGAAATGATACTATAACACATGTAGTAGAGAGAGGGTAATTATACAGAGACACGCCCTTGACCGCTTAATGAAGATTGAAGAAGTCGGGTCAGTTTAGAATCCCTGTATGGTATATGAGTAGCCCTCCCATCCGTCAACTTTGATATAACCTACATGACAGAAATCAATATCCCAAGTCAACTACATCTTGTACAATAATCAAGGATTGAAAGTGAAGGGGCAATCTAACATGGTATATCAAATTTATTGACTTAAAACAACACTTGAGGCCTCACAGTTCCTAGAGTTAGCAGACTCTTATTTATATAGGATCCTTCTTTTCGTCTAACACCAGTAGTTTCAGCTTTTGAGCTCTCAGAACCAGCAAGATCAATGAGGTTCTGCATATAATAGAAAGAGTCATAAACAAATGCTCAATACTGAAAAGAACATATATATAAAGACTGAATAGATTCCAATTGTAACCAAGAAAGATAGTAAACAAGTCAAGCTAAAAGTGAAAGGTACAAGTATCAGTGTTAAATACTTACCAACTGCGATAGATTTACAGCTTCATCCTCACTATTTTCCCCACACGGGCTACTCTCTATTGTCTGATGACATATCCATACAAATATATCAAAGGCCATCAATACTAGAAAAAATGAAGGGGTAAAAAGAACATGTTATATGAGGATAGAGAAATTACCAGTGTAAATATAGTATGGCTCCTGCTACTGAGTAAATTGAAATTTGTTGATCCAACATGCCTGTGCTCTGTTGTTGGCAACCACCAATAAGACTTGATCACAAAGTAAATCAACATTTCATGAAAGAAACAGGAGGGATAAAAATAAAAATAAACACCCCCATTTTCATCTGGTCAACTGAACAAATTACAAAATTAGTGTTTGAAACAACTATATCTTAATAAGATTATTATTTATCTTTACTTAACATATTTATCGAAGACAGTGAGCGCCTTGGCCAATGGTAAAATTACATAATGGTAACCTACATCTTTTTAGGTTCATAACCAAAAAAAGAATCTCCCAGCTACGTCCATTTATCCCTCCCCAAACATGCAATGAGGGTCTAACCCCAAGTTTCAATTATCTATATTACACTCCGACAGTGAATAATGGTAGCTTGGCAACATAAAACAAAACTTGCAATTTAGTTCATCTACAATTATTTCTACTACACAATGAGTTAACTTTATAAAATTTTCTTTTGTTACCATATACAATCATCTTTTGTTTATGAAATATGTTCTATTTGAACATCATCTTCATCATAAATATGCCATACAAATCCATAGGATCATAGAATCCTCCATTATCATCACACTCTTCAGTGAGAAGGTTGTTACCCTAAATTCTTTTTTTAGGGAAAAGGATAAAATCCATTGATCGAAAAGATCATACGACTGAAAACGGTCAAGAAAGAAGGTCTGAAGATCCTTCTAACCAACAAAGATTGAGAACTTCATACAAACTAAACCCTCCGTGCACGTCCCTAACAACTCCAGACAGTCGTTAGAGCCACACCGCCACCTACTCAACCCTAGGGATAACCTCTGGTCTCCTCTAAATCAGTACCAAGAACACCACCAACGGCCTCGTCCTCACGCTAGCAGCCCCGAAGCGCCCTAGCCTGGTGCAGATGGGATTGGAGTCACTGCCGCGCTGCTTCGCAAGACCTAGAAACTAGGTTTTGGTATAGGCTCCGAAATCGCCGGAGCTAGTTTCGTCCTCTATTCTTTTGGAAAACTTGATTGCTAGTATCATTATTGATAAAGTAGTCTGGGTTCAACTCCAAAACCAATTGGCAATGGAGAGAGTGGCCCAAACCCTTATAAGCCCACAGGCAAGGCCCCATTTTCCCGATGTGGGATAGATATCTCAACAATTATATATATTCTCCTCTACTTC
Organism: Comarum palustre; assembly: GCA_951800085.1. Taxonomy (NCBI): domain Eukaryota; kingdom Viridiplantae; phylum Streptophyta; class Magnoliopsida; order Rosales; family Rosaceae; genus Comarum; species Comarum palustre. The sequence goes on from OX637578.1 coordinate 16,491,686, forward strand.
CCTGTTACCCTACATTCTTAGGACCATATAATCCTCCATTATTATCACTTTCTTCAGTGAAAAGGATGTTACCCTACGATAGGTGAACCTTTTGAAACTAAAAATATCTGTTCCATCAGCAATTTATTATGTTTTGTTCCGTTATATATAGAACCACATTGTCTTATCTTCCATTGCTACCTCCATCCTTCTGCCCTTAAGAATTTAGTTATGAACATAAGATGAGGTACTTTACTTTTATTCTTACACATTAAAGAGTGCACGAACAATAAAACAGCTATCAGAGTAAGTTTGTAAGGATCAGTGGAACTGAAAAGTAATAAATTTATAAATGAAAAAAAAAACAGTTCTGATCAATTCAACTATCAGCAAGACAAACGAACAAACTTCAGTATTTAAACAACTCAACCATAGTCACAAAATGTGATTTATGTTCTTTTACCTTCTCCAGCTGCTATAAGTGACAGGGCATGAGCTGGGGATAGTACCACTTCTTCCTTTATTCCTTCAACAAAGGTGCCCTACATCCATCAATTTAGCTGTAAGAAAATTTAACATCTAGAAGCAAGCTTAGATAATCTTACGTCAAGAATCTAAACTCAACAGACTCGACACAAAATATAATGATAAATATTTAGTGGTGTCTTCAGCCATTAGAGCTGTCAATAAATTGTACACCATACCCATCTACATGTACAATTGGAGGATGTAAGTTCCAATCACTAATGAGAAAAATCATATGCACTGGCAAAATAGTAAGTAGTAAGCTTCAAAAACTTTTACAATTTAAAGGTATATAATTTTCTGTGAATATCAACCTTCAATACGACCACTCCCCAAAACATGGTTAAATAATTATGTTCAGTACATCAGCAAAGTTTTTATATTTTTATGCAGCCCAACAAGCTTTAAGCTTCACGGTCCTTTTTAATAAGGCAAGCTTAAGCTCCAAGAAGAGATCCGATCCTTCATGTAAACTGACAAGATGAGTTCTTAAGCTGAGTGACTGAGTTCTTCCAGCCAAAGCTTGGCCACGGATGTTAAATTGACACCGGCGCCTAGCCATAGCCCCAAAAAGGAGTAGAAAGTTCTAAGGTCCTAATGGTGTCATGACCAATCAATTGGACCATACCTTCACTGAAGGCATGCCTCAAACTGTCCTGTAAGGCTGCAAATTATCATCTAAATATCTGCCCCAGGATTGATTCACTTTACACTCACAATTGAAATCACCCAACTTTCAAAGATTCACCTACCACTTAGATTCTAATAACTTTTCCACAGTGACCCAGTGGAACTCAACAGAGGATAGGGAAAGCAGAACACCTCAACCGAAAAGGGGAATTGCAAATGTTTTTGAGGGTTGCGGAACGGTTTTCACCATAGATGATGATAGAATAATGACAGAGATACATAACAAAAGTTCATCCACTACAGACTAATGGCTTGACCACACTGTCACATTGATTAGCTTGTCTTACAAAGGACCACCACATTGAGCCTTGTGCTATAAAGTCCATTATGTATCACATCAGCCTTGTGGTCCATATTCATGCCACTTTTATTTTTTAATTAGCCATAGCTATTTCAACATTTACATCTAGGTAACAAGTGATTCCACCAGTAAGCTAATATACGTTTATTCAAGGAATTGGGAAGGTAAACTTGAGAATATATATTTAAAGCATGAGTGCTGAAGGAAGAAACATAATGCCATGCAAAAGAAAGGTTCTCGCAAAATTGAAGGCTCAACAAAAGACATACATTTAGCTAATATTACAAGAAGAATTGAAAGATCCAGTGGAACACAATCTAGGAGGATAAGAATACACAACTAAGAGAGAATCAAAACAAAACGTAAAACAGAATGGCAACAACAACAGAAAAGCTTCTCTATCCTCTCTTCACCAGCTTCCTGAACGAACTTATTTAAGGGACATTTTTGCTTTTTTCAGAGATGAAGAATTTATTAAAAGAAGACAGGAACCACACAGGAGTGGACTATGAATCTACAGCCTAGGGCTGAGAACAAAGGGGAAAAAGTAAGATAAAAAAACACAAAGACTAACAATTAGAAAACACCAGAAGTCAGCCTCACTACACAATAGCTAACAGATAAGACACTCTAGAGCCTAGACGAGATGGAAAAGTTCTTGAAATAGCCATAATGCAGACCAATATGGCAATAGTCCTCAGATTTCATCCCCAACTCACCATGGATATCATATTCATCAGATCATGTAAAACATATTATCAATCATGTGACAGAAGCAATTAGACGAATAGAAACTATCATCAAACTTAGAATAGTAATGAATGAAGATGGTCATGTCAAAACAAAGATCAAATGAAGAAAGTACCTGGGCATCCTCTCTAATTCGTAAATTTTGTCCTGCTGGATTCAACAAGTCATTAACAACCTGGAATGAAACAAATCTTAAAGGATAGTAAAGTAAATTAAAAGGTGCAACCAAAGCTAGTAAAAAGTTGAGTTTCAGAACTCTGTAACTCTTGATAGGTCTCCGATCACCAACATTCATACAATCATACCTATCACAATAAACCAGAGGGATATGCGAAGGCAAAAAATATTACCTCATTATAGATCTCCAAATATGACACACGAAGAAGATACTCTCGGTTTGGAGTCTAAAATAGAAAAAAAAAGTATAAAAATAAATATAAATTAAAATACAAATTGTTAAGAGTATCTTCTCTGAAGGGAATATTTACAAGAAAATAGTATTGTTTAAAAAGTACCTCTTGGATGATGCTAAATGCATCTTTCACAGCCAGTGGTATAATTCCAGGCGACCTTTGATCACCCTGAATTAGAAGGACGAACAAAATCACATTAATAATCATTTTGGATCCCACCTAATTAGTATCTAATCCCGCAATGCATATTACTTTAAAGAGAAACTATGAAGAAACAGAATAGCTCGATGCATATCAACCATTAATACTGTGTATAAGAAGATGATGAGCATTAACAATTTTATCTCACATGCATTGTGTGGGTCTTCCCGCTACTGGTGACCCCATACGCGAAAATTGTACCTGTCATGGCAGGAAATAAATAAACGTTGGATTATATTATTTACGCAACTTAAAAATATCCAAATACCAAGAAAAATAGTATAATTCCTGTAAAATGCCTATAAGTTCAATTGGTAGAGCAATTAAGCCTTTGCCTATTCAAACAACCTAAATGCCCAGGCTACTCTGTAGTTACAATTTGTCAGTCTTGAAAGGTAAAATATCAATTGACTTGGAAAGAAAACTAATGGTAGAACTAAGAAGTTGTTGTAGATCCTTATAGGTTCTCAAGTCAAAATTGCAATGGGGAAGGACCCGCCCTGATACCATGTCAAAACACGAGTGACAAACGTGGCTCGTGGATACCGATATTGTCTCAACTAAACCAGCTTTAAGATGTTGGATTTTATCTACAAAAGACATTGATACAATTAGGAATGATCTACCCACATATATATTTTATTTTATTTGTCATTTTTCTAATATGAGATCTCTCCTCTCCAACACTCCCCTCGCGTGCAACCTAACTTTTAGGTCTGCACGTGAAACTGATTAAGAAACTGAATCTGGACCCTATGGTTAACCGAAAGAATTCTAAACTCGGAACTCTAAAAGAACCTCAAACACCAAACTTCAAAATCCGAAACCACTCAGAAAGAACTCCAAACCAAACTGCGAAACAACTTCAAACTCCAAACCCCGAAAGAAACAAACCAGAGCCATGACCTCTTAAAGAAAGCACCTGGGCTCAAGCAACTGGAGAGGGCCCGCTCTGATACCATGTCAAACCGTAAGCGACAAGCGTGGTCGGTGGATTATCCTTGTACTGATATTGTCTCAATTTAACCACCTTTAAGGTGTTGGGTTTTAATGCAGAATAGGAGTATAATATCTTAAGTCAGGATTTTATGATTTCTTTCTTATTTTGGATTTGTGATTTTATTAGGGAATCTTTTAAGTTCTAGAATATTAGGGTTGCTTGATCCTAATTGATCTAGGGTTTTAACCTCTATATATAGAGGCCTTTGTAGTCTTTTTTGGCAGAGTTGAATAAATAAAAGTTTGAGAGCTTTGCTTTCTATCCACGTTTGTGAGATGCAACCTAACCTTAGGTGTGATGTGTGAGATCCTTAGGTGTGATGCCTAGAAACCTACTGGTGAGATGCTAGTAGACCTATCTCTTTCTTTATTCTATCTTTAAACCGTTAATTTAGAGTTCATCTTATTTTGTCCTGTATCAGGTTTTAATCACAAAATACCTTCGTACAATTAGAAATGATCAACTCACATACATGTCATATTTTATTTATGACTTTTTTGATGTGGGATCTCTCCTCTCCAACACTCCCCCTCACGTGCAACCTAACTTTTTAGGTCTGCACATGAAACTGATTAAGAAACTGAACCCGGGCCTCATGGTTAACTGAAAGAACTTCAAACTTCAAACTCCAAACTCCGAAAGACCCCTAAACTTCAAACTCCAAACTCCAAAACTACTTCGAAAGAACTCCAAACCAAACTCCGAAACAACCAAACCAAAGTCTGATCACTGAAAGGACGTACTCAGGCTTGTGGGAGGCGCAACTGAAGAGGACCCGCTTTGATACCATGTCAAAACGCAAGTGACAAGCGTGGCTCGTGGATCATCATTGTACCAATATTGTCCTAACTTAACCACTTTTGAGGTGTTGGATTTTAATCACAAAAGGCCTCAGTACAATTAGAAATGATTCACTCATACATATGTTATATTTTATTTGTCACTTTCTCTTATGTGGGATCTGTCCTCTCAAACATAAAATGCTTGTTAGTTTCTAGGGTCCACCCAAAACTAATGGTTTCAGCATTTCTACATGCCACAAACCATAAAATCCCAAGAGTTCGCTACCCACATTTACTATTCACCCATTGCAACTGAACATTAAAAATGCAGTCACACCCTCTACCAATGTTTAGTAAGGTCCCACAACCCAGTCAATAAGAAAGCTGAAAGTCCTCGGAATGCTGATGAGCAAGTGATTGAGGTAAAGATCATCATTTGACATATATTAGGCATCGATAACAAGTGCGCAGATTAAAAATTGATGGCTTCATGTATGTACTATGTAAGGGTTATATGACTTATATCACATCTTCCAATTTAATGAAGACATATATAGATGAGAAGTTCAACGGTGTATCATGATTGACTAAATGTTAGGTGTTTTGATTACTTTGAGAATGTAGCTATAAAAAAATTGTGAAAATAAAATTAAAACTGCAATGAAATAAAATTAAAATAAAAACCCCTGTGGTTCATTCAATAAGAAAGGAACACTCTTGGAATACAATCCTTATAAAATATTATCATTTATGACTGTAGAACTGTATTTTAGATGTTTACCGTTACTATGCAATTTATCCCAAAAATTTTGAGAAATGTAGCCATAAAGAGAACTGAAACAGGTCGGGAACAGGCACACAATAATAACAGATCTCATTCCTAATTCATGTAATCATACTGCAAACACATAAATTAAAGTTAACCAAGCCAAAGTCTAGGCTCTTTTTACCATTGACTCCTTCCATGGCGCCACTAACAACATGCTGAGCAGCAACATCATAGACATGGCGTGTCGTTGTTGTAGGACCGAACACCCGATCTAGCAGTGCAGAAAAAAGAGAAAAGTGAGACAGAAAAAATAAGAAGAAAAGTAAAGGACTATTCTGCATTTACTTTTGATCGGCAGAAGACATGCACAGTGGGTTGTTCTCTAGTAAAGGCCCTTATGATATAAGCTAGAGAACAGCTCTACTATAGAGTTATTCTTTACCAAGGGCACGTTGCTTATTCTTTAAGCCCTTAATGCAATGCAATTTCCTCCATCCATATCCAGGTTAACAACATAGAAGTCACATTTAACTCATAATAGAACTCTCCACACTGGTTAAGGAAATTAGAGAATACAAGAAAGTAGATAGTATACCGTATGCATAAGCTATTGATGGATTATGCTCATTCCGCAGAATAGTGTCTCCATCTGCATACCATGCGATTTCTTCTCCTTGGTGAATTTCCTGCGGACTACACCAGACAACAGCACATTATAAAGTATTCATGAAACTTCACAAGTGAAGTATAACTCATAACAACGAAATGCACCTGAGTGGGCGAAAGCGGACCGTCACCGTGACATTTTCCTTGGACCTTTCCGCATCTTGCGGCACGCTTTCTGAGTAAAAGTACTGCAGCTTACTTCGAGCCGAAAAAGATGCAGGAGAGCTCTGACCTTCAATAGACGTTTCCAAATATTGTTTCGAAGAAGATGTAGTCGAAGATGAAGGAGAATTCACGGCTCTTGAGCTGCCCGAACCTAATTTTTTCGCTCGTGATCCATGCTTTGTTGCCATTGCCACTGGACACTAATCCTTTAGCAAAATGAGAACAAATTCAGCATCAACCAGCCAACACTTTCAACCTCTGAGCAAGGGTTCTAGGCTTCTTTGGTCTAAAGAAAATGCAGGAAAGAAAACTCAGCTATACATTTGCTAGCAAAAAGAGAAAAAGTTGAAGTTCAACACTAATCCTACCTAATATATATTTCGAAACTTAACAAAATTCGAAATTTCACGCTACTCTGCTCTACCTAGGTTCTCAAAATGCAGACAACTAGTCACAGATTGCAGCAAACTAAGCCTTCTTAATCAACTGCTACGATACTAAAGCACACATACAAAGAGTCGCCCATTCAATTCTACACAGCCTTTGTACTAATTGAAGGTTCAATTTCCGAACTAAAACACCGCAATTAAATGAAGAACAAGCACAAAAGAAGTACCTGTAGTCAGAATCGGAGGAGCATTGCGCGGACAGAAGCGAGCTATCGGATCTGAGAGACGCAGCGAGTACTTGAGTGAGAGAGATATCTGAGCTTTCCTTTATTTTTTTGGGTAATGAAATCAATTCAGCTTTTCTTGCTTGCCTTGGAAGCGATGGACTTCATCAAAAGCAAACAGCATTTCTTAATCCAACTTTATCAGAGAGAGGGCTCCTCTGCTCGGCTTTCTCTCTCGCGTAATCTCTCATGTGTAAGTTGCAGAGAGAGAAAGAAGAAAGGGGTTTAGAGAGAGAAAGTGAATTTGGTACAGTAGCTGTAGCTGGCTGGAATGGTGGGGCTTTGTAATTTTTTTTCTTTTTTTCCTATTTTTGACGTGAGCAAAGGGGTCAAAGGTCTCCGAGAGCCATAGGAGTCGTATGCTTGGAGACGCTGACTGGGTGGGACCGTACTCGGGCCATGGGAGATTGAGAGTTTGGGTACCTACTGTAACCGTACCGTATTTTTCTATTTTGTGTTGGTTTCCAATTGTGTGAAGCTATGATCATATATTGATTAATTATGTTGATTGCTACCCTTTATTAGTGAGATGCACCAATTACAACGGATTGGTCCAAAACAACTAATAGAAGATAAATTAAAAGGAAGAAGACACAGTCATGGAGTACTATTTAAGAATGAATTATCTCATCCGTTATCATTGTATATTTGGTAGATGCACAATTATACATTATGTATATCAAATTCATCTATATTTCATTTGTTTGTTTGATGTGTTTTGTAGTTATATACTTTGTTTCTTTATTTTCTAGGTGTTTCGAAGTACATATGAAGAAAATAAAGAAAATAGAGATTAGAAGGCAAAATTTTGAAATCTGTCTAAGAAATTTAGTCAAATTCGACAGAACACTGAGGACAACTTGAGAAGAACCAGATGATGATTTTTATATCGTTGAAAAGCTACGGATGTTAGCTTTGCAGAACATTTTACGGTTCATGAATAGCATTTTCCTAGAGGAAGTTATGGCCAATTTAGTACCGAAAGGTCAATCTGCGCGTGAATTTGAATCTTGACGGAATTTTGTGTTTCGATGCCCCAATCACACCGAGAAGCCCATGGACGAGTTTGTACTTTATATTCCAACTTATAACCTCGACATGAAGCTGATTTTGAAGAATTAAATGAGTTGGCATACTTCTATTGGTCCAAGCCAACCAAGATATCTAAAGAAACCCTAATCAAGAAGGATTGGTGGAAGGAAGCAATATAAACCATATGTTATCATATTTGACTTCTCTCTTCTTCTTCCTTCTCCTCTATCCTCCCTAATCTGCTGTGTATCTTATTTTTATTATGTTTATTTAGATTTTCCTTAGTTATGGGCTGCTTGAAGCCCTAAGACATGAACTTCATGATAATTTGATATTTGGGTTTTAGTTTCTTTTAATTCAAGATTAGACTTTGTTTTCTATTATTTCATTGATGAATTTTTTTTCTTATATGCTTTGAGTGCACGCTTAGTATGCATGTTAGGATTCTATAGCTTGGATTGTTTGATGCCAGTGTCAATATCGGATTCCTCAAACTATCTAGAGAAGCAATTTTTAGTTTTCGTTAGCAAGTAAACTAAGTCCTAGGTTTAGCAAGACGCTAAATTTATTGCGATGCATTGTGATGTCTCAAACTCTTTTCGAACTTAATGATCTCTGCATGTTTAATCTAATAAGCGTACATTTAAGTTACATTGCTTGAAAAAATAGTCTAGGTGTAGAGCACTTCCTGCCTGGCGTACAAATAAGAAATGGCAATAGGTTGTGTTTCAAGCGTATCGAGCCACTATGAGCATCTTCATCTAGATTGATTGTATTAGATACTAAAAAAATTGTCTTGTGTGTGATTATCAAGGGTGGATTGCATCTTCCCTAATTATCTTTATTTTTGTTGTTTTCTAAAACTAATATCAAAAACCCAAAAACAGTTTTCATCATTATTATATCCTTTGTGTTTCTGTATTTATTTGATATAGAAAACGAACTCAGATTAATCTGAAATTTTGTGTGCCTGTTTGTCTGTGTAGTTTGTCTCTGTAAATTTTCGTATTTTTCTGACTAGTCAAGGTTAGTCAACTAACTATTATTTTAACTGTTGGTCGCTAGGATCAGTAGTCACTTTTGTGACATTTGTTTTAGTGGTTGCAATTCCTTAGTCTTCTGCGGGAAACACTCTTATTTTCCTATGCTATATACGACACTCTAGTTGTGAATAAGGAAAATAAAATTGGTTTAAAAATAATCGATTAAGTTTTTGGCGCCATGTCGCTGGGGACTAACGGATTCTAATTACTTATTTTGTGTGTGTTTGTTCTTCTTGTATATATTACTAACTATTTTTTGTTTTCTTTTGTTTGAAAATGTGGCAGTGATCCTATGAGGTGTGTTCCATATGCTCTATGGTTGATCATTCATCGGAGACATGTCCAAACATGCAATATCATGGTTGCTACAATCAAAGTATCATGTTCGGCAGATATCAAGCAAACCAAGGGTATTGGAATGATGATTATGCGCCTACCTACAATCTGGCATGGAATCATCCTCCTTACTCTGAGTTGAGTAACTATCCATATACCCAACAAGGATCCTACAACGAGCTTGAAGCTTCCTCATCTTTATGCTACAATTATCAATCTTCAACATCTCAAGGTGAGTCTCTTGAAGAGTCGGTTACTTCTATGACTAATGTTGTTACATCATTTGCGCAGAGCATTGCTTCTTTTTTGCAAAGCGTGGCTACTTATGTGCAGAACCTTGATGCTCATGAAAAAAACTTTAATGAATCGGTTGAGAACATTGGGAGACATATTGATACAATTTTGGCTACTTAACTCATAAGTCAAGGGAGCAAGAACAAACGTAAAGAACGAATATTCCAGGAAGGGAAGCTAAACCCTCTTTGTTAGTGGTTTTGCCTATATATGAAAGTGCATGATTTTTGTATGCTCATGGTCGATGCCTCGGGAAAGTTTTCTTTATATTATGTGATAAATGATTTATGATTGGGCCAAGAAAACCCGAGGCTAGGCGTAAATGATTTTTATGTGATGACTTAGATAAAAAGTAGTACCGTTGTCCGGATTTCAGGTGCTTGGCCTGAGAGTGGTGGGACCTAGTATATAGTACTCACACGGTGTTGATGACCGTGAACCTCCGGAGGGGCAATGCCTTGTTTATTTTATTTTCCCGTTTACGCTTGTCTCGTTCAGAGTTAAGCGAGCCGTAAGTGTGGTGTGTACTACTAGTGATGTGTTGGGCATTAGCTGTAAATGGACATTCTCGCTACTATTCGTCTTTGGACGTATAGATAGTTGGCCCCGGTTTGCTGTATAAACAAACTCAGGATTCGACCGCCTAGATCCGTGAAGCGCTACACGCTGTATTCGTACTTTGAGCACGCCGGCCCCTGTTTTAGCATACTGCACATTTTTTTCCGAAAGATATAAAATGATGATTTTGTGCGCCAAGGATTTTCTAAATGGTTTTATTTAGAGTTCAAATCTATATGTATTATATATATATGGTTTTATGGATTTCAAACCTATTATTAGTGTGCCTATATGTGAGCACGCGAGGACGACGCTCACCTCTACAACAGGTTGTTTGCAGGTACTGTGTACTGTGACGGGATAGATAGAGAGAACTGTATGTGTGGAGCCTCATTTCCTACTTAGTGTGTCGTCCGAGCCATAGACACATGACATACTTAATCTTTCGAGTCATTTATCAGAGTATTTAACTTAAACAGTAAATGTGTCTTCCTGATTTATTGACCATGTTGTATATTTTTATTGTTGTCGCTAAAGTTTTTAATTGACCCTTTAATTTATCCACCTTTCGTGAAATTGGAAAACTCTGATGAATGTTTTAAGAAACTATTGTAGTGTCACTCGAGTTTAAAAATTAATTTTATTTTACCTACTAAATCGCCTACGACTTTAGGTTAATAAGTTGTCGGCACATCCTTCGGACGTGTTGACTTCTTATTGGCTTAAATTCGTGGTCACTGTAGCTTCCCCTCCCGGACCGCTACAGAAACTAGATGTCAGTTCATCGCATAAAGAGCTGCCAAAGATGCATAAAGTTGGCAACTGCATAGCTTGATTTTATATGATTCAGTTTTCCCTTATTTCAGTCATGAACTTTAGTTTATTTTCTTATTTTGAATATGTTGAACTGTTGCCATGACTTTTGTATTTGTGAACAGAAGCTGTCAAAATAATGGCATTTTGCCTTGATTTGATTCATTTTCTTTCTAGATTTTTGTTTTATTTATGCTAGTTGAAAACTTAAATATGTAAAGTTCTAAACAAGGGCAATTTACATACCAGTGAGTACAAATTCAAAAGCCGGTGTGTACGAATTCAAAAGATCATTGAAGAAAAAAAGAAAGAGCAACACAATTACTATGTTTTATTCCCTTATTCACTAGTATTTTGACTTGCTAATAGTAGGTGTTAACTTGGTTTTATGTTTTTGTGAATTTACTTATTTATATTCTATCTCTATTTTTTTCTTTTATATAGGAAAGGGAATCTCATTCCTAAGAACATAATCGGAAGTTCAAAAATTTAACCATTCCCTCTCATTCACAAATATGTTATGGCTTTATTAGAGGTGGGCGTTTGCACTGAAAATAAGGTTACCGACCCGAACCGCACTGAAAAACACGATTCGGTAACTGCACCGAACTAAAACGGTGTCGTTTTATGGTAACACCGCATCAGACTGCATAAAAGAGATTCAGCTGTGGTTTAAGGTTATAATTCAACCGATTTAACTGAACCGCACTGAATTACATTTTTCTTATTTTTTTAATTTTTTATTGATGGAATTTAATTTGTAATATATAAAAAAACATTTTTGTTCAAGTTTGTAGTTTGCATGATAGTTGATATATGTTGATTTATTAAGTTATCAAATATGATATTTTTGTTAGTTAATTGATATTTTGATGACATTTATAGACTTGAATGAACTCTAAATGCATTCAAAATTTGTTCATGCATTGTAGGATTTTTTGGGCAAAGATTTGAACATCCCTTGTTTGTTAAAATAAATAAACCGGTTCACACCGAAACCGAACCGCACCGAAAACTTATGTAACTGAATTTTTTGAAAACCGAATAAAACAGTTTGGTTACGGTTTAAAATATTATAAAACCGAAAAAAACAATTCGATTACTGTTTAAGTCTCAAACCGATCCGAACCGAACCGCGTCGACCGTAGACTTTATTAATATAGATACATAGATTTGAAACACAAGTTAATAAGATGATTTTTTTAAACAAGAAGTTAAAGAAGTTAATAAGATGATTAGTCGAATACTACAAAGGAAACAGTGAATTTTCGTTAAATTTTCTATAATATCCTCGCTAGACCCGACTCGTCGCGTAGCTGTATAGTTAAAATCCCGACAGTTTCAGTTTGACAGGACGACTGTCAGGTAGAGTGCATATTTCTCTCGTTCTCAAAATCCCAGTCGTCGATCCAAAACTCCCAATGCTCACTTCACCCGGTAACTCTCTCGCTTCTTCTTCTCCATCATCTGATTCCATAATCAGGATTATAGTTTATTTTATTTTTAATTTTTAATCTCTCTTCTGATTCCTTCAATTGGACCGAATTGTAGCTAGGATTTAATCGAGCCTTTTCAGTTGTTTCTTGAATGTTTTTAGTTCACATAGTTACCTGTTCTTGTGAATTTTGAATGCTACTTCGCTCTATTTATTTAATTACTCATTTATTTAGTGAGAATTGTGCTGATTCATTGTCCTACAGCTGGTTGGAGATGAAAGACAAGAAATCCACATCAAAGCTTCAGCGTATCTTAGTGACTTGTGCAGCTCAGGTCAGTACATTTCTCCTATTTATTTGCGGCGCAATCATTAATTCTAAAGAGAATTATAAGATGAAAAAAAGACTTCTTGATATTATTCATGCGTATTACACCTCTTATATATAGAGTTTGTTCCATTCTGATCCAGTATTCTAGAGATAAACATGGTAACCAATCTATTCTAGGAATCCCTAATTACTTGGGATTGCTCTCCTTAATACTTTCCTTAATACTCCCCCTCAAGTTGGAGTGTATATTGATTACATTCAACTTGCCTAACAGTGCAGTGAACTGTTTCGAACTCAATGGCTTGGTGAACAAGTCTGCAGGTTGTTTTTCTGTTCGAATATGAAGAGTTTCGATCAGTCCTCTTTCTACCTTCTCACGTACAACGTGGCAGTCAATTTCTATGTGTTTCGTGCGCTCGTGGAAGACGGGATTTGACTCTATATAAATAGCAGCCTGATTGTCACAGAAGAGCTTTAGTGCATGTGGTTGGCTTACGTTCAAATCCTTCAGAATATTGCAAAGCCAAGTTATTTCTCGACATGTCGTGGCCATGGACCTATACTCAGCTTCAACACTTGAGCTAGACACTGTCCCTTGCTTCTTCGTCTTCCATGAAATAGGTGCATTCCCAAGAAAGATGCAATAACCAGTAATGCTTCTTCTTGTATCCCTGCAACGAGCCCAATCAGCGTCGCAATACGCCTTTAATTCCAACTGGCCTGTAGAAGGCAAGAGAATTCCTTGTCCAGGCGCTTGCTTAAGATATTTGAGAACCTGGTATGCTGCATCTAGATGTGGCTGTCGAGGTTTGTCCATGAATTGGCTCAAAATGTGCACTGCATAGACAAGTAATGCTGTGAATTTTCCATGTGTATTTCGGACGAATAATGAGTAATCTGACCAGCTTTGTTTGAAACCGGCACTCTTGAGGGCTTGAGAAAGCTTCAAAAACCACTGCCTCGATGCTTGCTTGAGCCCGTACAGAGACTTGTGCAACTTACATACTCTAGTCTCCCCCTTTCGTCCGAAACCCGGTGGTAATTGCATATGTAGACGTCCTCAAACAAGTCACCATTGAGGAAAGCATTATTGACGTCCAATTGATGGAGATGCCAACTCTGAATGGAAGCGAGACCAAGAAGAACACGTACAGTTGTTAGCTTGGCCACAGGTGCGAAAGTCTCTCTGTAATCAACTCTTTCAACTTGACTGTATCCTTTTGCAACTAATCGAGCTTTATATCTTTCCACAGTTCCATCCGGATTATGCTTGATCTTGTAAACCCACTTGCAACCAATTGGCTTCTTATGCAGGGGTAACGACACTAAGCTCCATGTATTGTTGGCCTGTAAAGCTTCAATCTCTTTGTTCATGGCTTCTCTCCACTTTGGTTCGTGTATTGCCTGAGAAAAAGACTTAGGCTCCTTGTCGAGAGTTATTTGGACAGTAAAGGCTTTATGCCTTGGAGAGAGTCTATCATATGATAATACATGAGAGATAGAATGAGGAGTGCCTGAAGGAATTACCTCGTTCGACGAAGACGACGGAATAGGCCTAGAAGGGAGGGCTGCCTCAACGTGAAAGTCCTGCAATATGGCTGGGGTCTTGGTTGGTTGGGTGGAGCGACGAGGTGGAATTGTTGGAGACGGCACAGTGTCTGGTGGTGGTGTTTCTGTTAGAGAGGAGGGAAGAGATGTGGTGTCAGGTATTTGGTGTAGATCAGCGGAAGTGGTGGTGGAAGTGAGATAGTCATAATCAGTAAGTGATTGTGTTGGAGTAGAAGATTGAGGAGGATTTGTAGGGAACCCTGGCTGCAGCATTGGTTGAACAATCTCACTCGCGCGACTGTCGAACGCGGGGGCAGTTTCGGTCGCGGGAGAGATGTCGCTCGCGGGAGGAAGATCCTTTGCGCGATGTTCGCTCGCGAGAGTAATTTCGCTCGCGGGAGGAAGATCCTTCGCGCGAGTGATCGGACTAACACCAGTCTGATAAGGAAATTCATTCTCAAAGAAGAAAACATCCCTTGAAACTAGGACTTTCTCTTCCTTCAAACTATAGACCTTGTAACCCTTTTGACCATGTGGATAACCAAGGAAAATACATTCGACGGATCTGGGATCAAACTTGCTAGGTCGGAGGGGATGTGTGGAAACAAAGCAACGAGAACCAAAAACCCTAAGATGGTTGTAGTTTGGTGGCTTTTGAAATAAAATTTCAAATGGTGTTTTCCCTTGTAGAAGTGGTGTTGGTGTTCGGTTGATTAAGTAAGCGGCTGTGAGAATGGCATCCCCCCAAAACTGTTTAGGCAAATGTGCTTGAAACAATAAGGCTCTAGCGATGTTGAGGAGATGTCTGTGTTTACGTTCAACAACGCCATTTTGCTGTGGTGTGTTGATGCAGCTTGTCTGATGTTCAATACCTCTAGAAGAATAAAATTGTGTGTGTTTGAACTCTGGACCATTATCACTTCTAACAATTTTCACCCTCTTACAAAATTGGTTTTCAACGAGATTGACAAAATGAACAAGTAGGGGTCGAGCTTCTGACTTGTGTTGCATAAGATAAGCCCAAGTACGCCTTGAATAATCATCAACAATGGTTAAGAAAAATTGTGCTCCAGAAATAGCTGGGACATGGCATCCTCCCCATATGTCTACATGAATCAACTCGAAACAAGAATTGCTGGAAGAAGTACTTAATGGAAATGGTTTCCTAGTGAGTTTGGCTAGAGGGCAAATTGAACAGTGGCTTGTATCTGAAGTTTTATTGTGCAGAAAAGGAAACATAGCTAAGATTTTACTAGATGGATGTCCGAGCCTTTGATGTCATAGGTTTGGTGTTTTGGTACTGACCATATTGCATGTTCCTTTCCCTGGCAGATTGAGGCAGTAGAGTCCCTCGCATTCAGTTCCCGTCCCAATCGTCTTCCCCGATCGAAGGTCCTGTATAAAGCAAACTTGTTTTAGAAAGATGGTTACATGAAATGAATCAAACACTAGTTTGCTAATGGAGATCAGGTTGAGATAAAACAACGGAACACATAGAACATTGTGAAGGATTAGACTCTCAGTGAATACTACTGTCCCAACATGTGTTACTTTGCTCATTTTCCCATCCGGCAGTTTCACCAAACGATGATGAACTTGTTTAAGCGAAGTAAGGAATTTCGGATTGCAAACAATATGGTCACTGGCACCACTATCCAAAATCCATATAGCATCAATACTACCCTTTGAAATAGCATTTGCTTTACCTGAGAAGTCTTGATAGTTGGGAACTTTACCAACAAGATTAGCAGATGGCTGAGTCGTTTGTAGCATCTCAAGCATTTGAGGTTCATCAGTTTGTTTCTTAGCAACAGACTTTATTTTGCTCATCATCCCCATCATCTGTTGACACTCCTTCTTTGTCAGAGGAAAACCATCATCGTTCTCCATTGATAGGGTTGCAAGATTCACCTTGTTTGCTTCTTGTGCTCTCTCCAGGTCAGCTTTTCTTTTCCGGCAATAGTTGTAGGTATGACCCTTGCCATTGCAGTAGGTGCACTTGAGATGTGCCCTGCAATTCCTTGTGATGTGGTTATTCATGTCACACGTTTCATAGTGGAGTTCCTCCTCTGTTGAAGGCCTGGCAAACTTCTTGACTGCAAATGCCGAAGCCTCCGTTGTGATAGCAACCTTCTCACTCGAGACTGCTGCTTGCTTTTCATGGCATAGGGCTGCTGCATATACCTTGTTCAAGTTTGGTAGAGGATCCATGCTTATAATATTGCTCCGGAGAGACGCATATCCTTCATTCAATCCCATCAGAAACTTTATTGTCTTCTGCGTTTCCATGTAGGTCTTGTACGTGTTTGCAGCTTCACATGTGCAAGGATTCAGTGCACAAGCCACGTCTCTTGCATCCCACAAACCTGTGAGATTTGTGTGATATGTGGTGACCGTACCTGTTCCTTGTTCACACTTGTGGATGTCATTTTCTATGTTGAACAATTCGACAGTGTTGGTGTGGGAAAACCTCTCCTTTAGCTCTTCCCATATGTCATGTGCAGTCTTGCAATGAGCGAGACTTCGTTTGATCTCCTTTGACATGCTGCTAAACAGCCAAGTCTTGACGAGAATGTTGCAGCGATCCCACTGCCCTTGTTCTGCAACGTTGAAGAGTGATCTGGTTATGGTTTCATCAATAAAACCATGTTTGTTCTTGACTGTGAGTGCCATGGCCATTGAATCGGACCAATCAATGTAGTTGTCTTCCGTCAATGCTTGGGGCACAAGAATCATGCCAGGTTGATCGGAATGATGCATATAGAGTGGCTGATTAGGATTCTCCCATGGTGCTGCTGCAGCAGATGAGCCTTTCTTGTGCTCAATGACTTTCTGCTCATCATCGCCAGCCATGAGGTATGGTAATTCTGTAGAAAAGTTATGTTCTCAAGATCGTACGCTCTGGTACCATAAAGAGAATTATAAGATGAAGAAAATACTTCTTGATATTATTCATGCGTATTACACCTCTTATATATAGAGTTTGTTCCATTCTGATCCAGTATTCTAAGGATAAACATGGTAACCAATCTATTCTAGAAATCCCTAATTACTTGGGATTGCTCTCCTTAATACTTTCCTTAATAGATTCAATCGCAAGTAAATGTCATAGAATGTGTGAATTGAATGTATAGGGGTGTTGCGGCTGAATTTGTAGTCTTTAGTTTAGAATTGTCTATTATGCTTAGTTACTTTTGGTGATCCTTTATCCACTTCCTTTTCAGGCTAAGCAGTTGTGCTTGTCAATGTTACGGACTGTTATTCTTGAACGGAGACCTGTGGCCACAGTTTCTAGGGCAATAGATGTTTTAGTTTCCTCTTATTCTCACTCTAGTAAGACAGGAAATTACTTCAAGGGAACCAAAGCTGGAAAAACATTACCTTCTGGCGTGCCACACACAACTGGTCCTAATTTAAGTGCAGATGCATCTGCCAGTAGAGTAGATGCAATGGTAAAAACCATCAAGTATGAATCTTCTACTGGAGTGGACAGTAAATCTCCTAATATATTTCTAACATTTTCAAATTCGTACTCTGAGGCAGATGGTAGACTTCAATTCTTTGATAGTAAAATAGACAGAGGGAAGTTAACCGTTGCTGAAACTTCTGTATCTGAAGTTCGATCATCACTGAATGCTAATCTTTCTGAGCAGCAAGAGTCTCAACTTACTTCTCCAGCAATTTCGCCTGATGAAATGTTCAGTTTTGTGTTTTCTACTGTAGAGGAAGAGATGGTTGGAGAACCTTCTTACTTGGTTGCTATCATTGTTGAGTTTCTTAACAGGTAATGCCGTATTTTTATGAATTTGTGATCGATTATTGGTCTGGGTAGAAGAATCTTGGCTTGATATGCATTTTTTTGTCAGTCCAAACAGTTCTAATGAATTCAGGGGCTAGGCTTTGTTTTTGAAAAGGTGATTGATTTAAATTGAGTAAAGAACCTAGACTGTTTGAGGGGCTAGGCTGCCTAAATTTTCTTACGAAGGCAGGCTAATTTGGTATCACAGTAAAATGGTGTTGAAAGGTGCAATTCCTATTCATATATATACAATGATATTAAGATTATAATGGATAGTGGAGGACCCGGTTAATCTGAGTAACATCAAGGTGCTAATATAGAGAAATGAGTGTGCACCATGTTGATGTCAAGTGTTAACAGTTGCTGGCTTTGTTCCAATTGGGAACCTTTATTTTTATTTTTTATTTTCCTTTTCAATCATATAAGGGGAGGGGAGGGAGCAGGGGGGGAACAAGATCTGGTTTGTGACGGGCAAGAAATGCAAGTCATTTAAACCTGAAATAATAAGGAATGGTCACTGTTCTTTTCTTAATTTATTTCTTTTGCTGTTGCAGTGCTAATATGGAAAAGGTTGAGGTCCATCCTAATATCTATGTCGTCACCAATTGCTATCATGCAGTGAGCGATATGCAGAACTCGGGGTGTATGTCTTAAACAAGGTGTCTGTACTCCTTTACAACGTTGGAATATTGTGCTGTTTTTGCTCGACCTGGTGTTGATAGTGAAAACTCTTTCATAGCAGATTATTGAACCTTCTAAAGAAGTAGCAATGCAACTACTAGAGTCTGGCTGTCAGAATTCCCAGACAAGGAAGTTGGGTTTGGATATGCTAAGGCAGCTTTCTTTACATGAGGACTACGTACTGATGCTAGCGCAAGAAGGATATTACCTTGAAGTGTTACGCTATGCACGGAAGTATAAGGTAATTCCCACTTTGGAATTCGAGGAAAAAATTGGATTTAAGTCTATCAGTATACTTTTCAACTTAGTTCCCTTTTCCTTTTATTTGTTTTTGTCGATCTTTGTGTCTTCATTTTGTCACAACGTTTTAAGTCTGAGTTAGATCCACTATAGCTGGTATCAGAGCCTGCTTGGCTCAAAAAGCAGGCTATCAAAACTTATGCCACAAAGTTGGGTTCTCTTGACTAACAAGAGAGAATCCAAACTAAAAAATTATCAGTCATTTTGTATTACAAAAGGTTCTGATAAGTGGTAAAAGTGCTTTCAATCAAGACATATTCAAGAAGAACAATACTCAATATAGTACATCTGTAGAGTATTAAACACACTCTACAACGATCTTGCTCACCTCTAGAGAGAAGTCAGAATTGAAGAGCTTGATCCTTCCAGACCAAGCTTAATTGAATACCTAGATCATCTATTTAGGAACAATATTTCCGACAAAATAACGATACAACTTGAGAGATTTCATCTTAAGTTCAGGCAACTTGAAGAAATAAGTTCAATACTTGGCAAGCTTGAAGTCAAGCTTGATTATCTCAAAGAAAACAATATTTATTGGATATTGAAAAGAAATTAGTTTGTACTGAGCATCTCGCTGACAACATTCGTCAGCAAGCAATTGAGTTAAAATCATCTTAAGAATCACTGAAAAAGCTTTTAGAAACTCCGATCACCTGATTAGGATGAATCAAAGAGTTGAACTAAAATTAAAACAGGAAGACGATAAAGCTCTAAGCTTTTTCTTCCAAAAGAGACAATTCATGATAATACCAAGGCGATAATTTATCAGCAAAATTACTAGATCGCTTATCTTCAGGAGATGATTATTTATCTCGAAAACTAGGTTCAAGAGTTAATCAGCATGATATCAAAACTGCAAACAAGCATGAGAAATATGAAGATACAAGAAGGAGAAGGGATCAATGAAGAACAACTAGCTCAAAATCTAGCTATTGAAATAATCATACCCTCTGTACCAAAATGAGAAAGTGAGTTTAAGTTTAGTGAACCTAAACTCCTTACATAGTCCTCTTCCAAATCTACATATTTAACTAGAAGCGATGTAAAGATGTTGCGTAGAATACTTAGTAAAAGAAGCACCATGCCTGTGATGAATTCTTACAAGTATACAAGGTGGATGTAGCATAGATGATGGAAGAAAAAGGGGTTGTCATTCTCACGTGGATATTAGTTCAATCTAAATTATGAAACACCTAATCTAACTACTCTAAAACACATAAGAACAAGAAACACAATTCATCGAACACAAACACAATGACTCAAGGCTAAATAAACTTGTGATTTTGGGGGTTTTGAAAAAGGTCATCGGAAGAGTTCCTGAGGCACTGAGATTTGCATACAAAGTCTCTGGAAGAGGTTTCAATTCAAGTGTAGGAGGCTTGACAATAGATGGCACAAGCTTGGTTTTAGGCACTTCCAAAGATTCAAATTCCGGAGACCACTTAGGAGTATACGTACTTGCTGCATTCAGTGTTGCTTGAGCTTCCAACCCTTCAATATTGTCAAATTTCATTCCATGCTGAGCAATACACACTTCAAGAGGATCATTAGAGCATGTTGAATGAAAAATTTCTTCACTAGTTACTGCACCACATCCACACTAAAACAATCATAAGGTTCTGCAGGTCTCTTTAGTGCATCAAAAACCTTCCATGTCATAGTAGTACCATTTACTCATAGTCAACACCCTGTTTTGACATCTATTATTATACCTACTGTAGCCATGAAGGGACACCCCATAATTAGATAAAGAGGTTTGCCTCTGATCTCTGTATCTTCCATGTCCAACACAATAAAATCTACAGGAAGAATAAACTCTTCAACTTTAACAAGCACATCCTCCAGTATGCCTCTTGGATACTTCACCGAACGGTCAGCAAATTGTATGGAGATGTTTATGTCTTGCAAAGGTCCAATGCCAAGAGTTTTATAGACCGAATAGGGCATGAGATTCACACTTGCTCCCAGGTCAAGTAAGTCCTTCTCAAAATTTTTCTCTTCAATGGTGCATGGGATTGTAAAGCTGCCAGGATCCTTAAGCTTTGGTGGCAATTTTCTTTGAAGCACAGCGCTTACTTTCTCCAACAACATCACTTTTTCATCTTTCTCAAACCTTCTTTTGTTGGTACAGAGCTACTTCAAAAATTTGGCATAAGAAGGAATTTGCTTGATGGCGTCGAGCAATGGTATATTAATATGTACCTTCTTGAACTACTCCAAGATATCTTCCATATATTTATCTTTTTTTTTTCTCTTTTCTTGCTCGCTGTGGGAAGGGTAGAGGAGAGTTAAAAACGTTCTCCTGAGGTGCTTGGTAGGCTTATGGAAATTTTCTTTGTTCAGGTTGAGAGGTTCCAGGTCCTTGATTATTGCACCGTGGCATGAAAGGGTGTTGTTTCCATCTTGGTATATAATTATTCGAATAATGGGACTCTCATTGAATGCATTCACCTGCTGCACATCATTGATTATAGGATTTGTTGGGCATATCTCAGTCTCATGAGCATTACTAGAACATAGAGCACAAACCTGCCTCGTTGCGTTATTCACCGATGGAGTCAATAATTTTTTCAATGTTGCTACTTCCTCCTCCAAACTTGAGCTTGTCTTAACTTCATACATGTCTTCTCTTTTCACTGATGAAGAATTCAATGCCCTGGGATCCCTTGCACTATAGTCCCAATGATGAGAGTTCTCACATAGTTTCAAAAATCTAAATAGATTCCGCTAGAGTTTTGTCCATCAAGCTTCCACCTACTATGGCATCGACCAATCCCCTACACTGAGGATTTAATCCTCTGTAAAAGTACTCAACCTTCTGATAATCCTGAAGACTATGGTGAGAGCATTGCAGAAATAACTCCTTGTACCTCTCCCAATATTCATGAAAAGTTTCATCTTCTAGTTAAGAGAATTGAATAATTGTCGTCAATAGAGCACTTGTCTTTCTTGCAAGGAAGAATTTGGCAATGAACTAAGATGAAAGATCATCCCATGAGTTTATTGATGCTTCAGGAAGAGAGTCAAACCAATCTTGTGCCATATCCTTCAAAGAGAATGGAAATAATCAAAGGCTAATATGCTCGAAGTCAACTTCCGTATAATTGAATGTCGAGCAAAGATTGAAAAAGTCCTTGACATGCTTGTACGGATTTTCATTCTTCTTCCCATAGTAGTTTGGCAAAAGTTGAATAGTTACTGGTCGAATCTCAAACTGCTGGGTTATGGTTGATAATACAAGACAAGTAGGCGCGGTGTAACCTCTAGGAGTTGTGTAGTCTCTCATGCGCCTTCGTTGTGGTGATGGAGGATTATTGTTAAGCAGAGGATTTTGATCATTATGCTGAACAACTCCACCCATCTTCTTAGGTGACAATGTACAGCTCAGTTGCAGCCTTCATAGATATTTAAGAGTTCTCTCAAGTTCGTGATCAATAGGAAGAAGATTTGTGTGTTGTGATCTTCTCCCGTGCATAAGCCTTCAAGAATTCGAGTTGTTTACCTAGAGCACAAGAAAATTAGTTAGATATTGAATCTAAGACACAAATATTAGGAAAAGAAAACCTAAATCGAACTGAAAACGGAAAAGCAAAGCTAAACACAAAAGAACAAGAAATCTTGTTTCATGAAGGTAAACTTCCAGATTTGCGCACTGTCCACTCTTTTGACGATTTCTCTCATCTCAGACTCGGAATTGCAATCCGCGTTTTGCGTTGAAAAGTAGACTTCCGTATCTTTCGAGTGATGTATAACACTCCTGCAAAAATATGAAATATCAATTCGTAATTGGCCTTGCAAAACAGTTACAGAACACACAAGAAATAGAAAAAAAAACTGGACTGATTTCCTGAAAACACTTTTGACACCAAAACGACAAAAAAATTCTAACACTAAACAAAATCAAATCAACTACAATTAGAATAGGAATCTAAAATTTAAATTAAACTAAATGGTCCACTGCAGCCGACGCCAAAAACTTGATGAATTCCTATAGGGTGGATTTAGTATAGATGATGGAAGAAAAAGGGGTTGTCGTTCCCACGTGGATATTAGTTCAATATAAATTATGAAACACCTAATCTAACTACTCTAAAACACACAAGAACAAGAAACACAATTCATCGAACACAAACACAATGACTCAAGACTAAATAAACTTGTGATTTTTAGGGTTTTGAAAAAGGTTTTATGAAGATGAAGAACAACTCAATTGTAAACAGAGAATAAGATAAAGTAGTTGAATTTGTAAAGAGTACGAATATGATAATGAGCTTAGGGTGTCGTAACCAACCACAAGCAATGTTATTCACACCTTGATGTAACTAATGAATTCTATCGTCTCTCTAGATGACAATCCTCGCATCTAAGTCTTTCTCAGGTACTCTAGACCATTATTTTCCTCATGTGTATGATCCCCTCCCTCTCGAGTAAAGATCTTATGTTCTAGCTATGCAGTCTATCCTTCTCAGGTATAAATTTAACATGCAGAACTCTTTAAGCACTAAGAAATATGAGAATCAAGCAAACCATTATTCACTCTCAAGCAACAATGTAATTCACCATACTTGATCACAAGAAGCTAAATAAACTATATTGCATCTCTGCTTCAAGTCTATCTTCGAATAACTCTATGCACAGTCCTATGATGATCAAGCAAAGAACTAAAGATAAAGCAAATCATCAGACATTGATCAAGCATTCATCTAAGAGAAACTAGAAATTCATTAATCTAGCACCAAAGCCGTAAAAAACATTCTAGGGCTTCATCCGAGCCCTAGAAAAGAGTTAGCTACTCATGCTCAAAGAAAACATAATCTGAGTTCTTAAAAACATAAAGTATCTAATTGAATGGAGATGGAACCGGGAAGGGCAGCATCTTCTTTGATGAAATTTTGGTCTCCAATGATCTGTCTCTCTCCTCTTTCGCACTTGACAAAATCCCTATTTATAACTTTTCCTTCTTCCTTCAGGCTTGGGTTCTCTCTTTAATTGCATAGCCCACAAGGAGACTTCTAAAAGTTCAAGGAAAACATGTATTGGACTCGCAAAAGGTCCATAATGCTGAATTAATTCTCCTACAATTTCGCCAAGCAATTCAAGTCTTGTAAACTCAAGCTCTTCAAATACATTGCAGATTAGTCCATTCTGAACAGCTTGTACTTAAACAGCCATATCTCCCTCTAAGAATATCAAAATCAAGAACCGTAAAATTCTATAGAAATTAGACATCTAGGCCTTTTCGTGCATATAAGGCTCACTTTTTGGTTCTTCCTAGATCAGTACAGTTAAATCCTCGAAGTTAGTTGTTCTGTTGAGACTGCTTCAGCTGTTAGAATTGCAAACTCCTTTCAATCCTTCTTAATTCTGTTTTTGCTTCTTTTTCTCATATTTGCTCTTCATACCTACACACACTATTCTAAGTAAATAAGCTAAAAACAAGGAAAACTATATCACTACCAGAACAACTACTTTAGCCGACGAAATTTTTTCGTTAGCTAAACCCTAAATTTCATCGGCTAAAGTCTTAGCCGACGAAACGTCGTCGGCTAAGAAGTTGTCAAGAAAAAGCCGTCAGCCAAGACTTTATCCGATGAAATTGCTGTTCATCGTCGGCTAAAGTCATTTATTTAGCCGACGAAGAAATTTTTCGTCGCTTAATTTCTGGACTTTAGCTGACGAATTTTTAGACCTTAGCCGACGAAATTTTATTAAATTTCTTCCATTATTTTTATTTATCTATTTAATTTTAGCCGACGAATTTAATTTTTTTTTGTCTGCTAAAATTTAAAAAAATTTGAAAAAAAATAAAATAACTATAGCCGACGAATTTTAATAAAATTCGTCGGCTATAGTTATTTTATTTTTTTAACTTTAAAATTCGTCGGCTATAGTTATTATTTTTTTATTTTTTTAACTTTAGCCGACGCGTTTTATTAAAATTCGTCTGCTATGGTTATTTTATTTTTTCAATTTTTTTCTTGTATTTTTGATTAAAATTTTTTTGCTTCTTTTTCGTTTTTACACTGGTGGTGGAGAAGGAGAAGAGGAAAAGAGGAGGATCGAGGCTAGGAGGAGCGGAGAAGATGAGGAGCAAGGCTAGGAGGAGGAGAGAGGAGCTAGGGTAGGAGGAGAAGGCTAGGAGAGGGAGAGGAAGAGTTGAGAAGGAGGAGGAAAATGATTTAGAGGAGGAGGAGGAGGAAGGAGGAAGGAAGAGGAGAAGGAGGTAGGATGAGGAGTACGTTGTTACTGTCGGAGTAGGAGTAGGAGGAGGAAGGAAGATGAAGAGGAGGAGGAAGAGGAAGAGAAAAATGAAAGATATAGAAAATTTTGAACTTTAGCCGACGATATACCCTAATTTCGTCGACTAAATTTCAAAATTTTAGTCGAACAAAAAAATTCAAAATTTTAAAAATCCCCACAAAAAAAATTTGAATTTTTAATTAACTTTACCGACGAATTTTAATAAATTTCGTCGACTATAGTTATTTATTTATTTAACTTTAGAAGACGAAATTAGGGTAATTCGTCGGCTATATTTATTTATTTATTTATTTAACCTTAACCGTTGAATTACCCTAATTTTGTCGGCTATAGTTATTTATTTATTTATTTAACTTTAGCCAACGAATTACCCTAATTTCGTCGGCTAAAACCCTAAAGCCTAAACTCTATACGTAGAAGCTTCAAACAAAAAAAAAGTCGTGAAATAAGATATGACCGGAATGGTGAAATACGTCTACAGTTGAAAAATCACGTAATTCCGGTAAAGTCTCGGTGCCGATAGTTGCGGTTAACGTAATTTTCCATTCTCTCCCTAGTGGTAGCCCTATCTCCAGTGGTTATTTTCATAAAATTTTTATACCACTGGTTGCATCTCATTGATTTGAAACTATTTTCAGTTGAAAGTCCGGGCAAAATACGTAATTTAGACGGTCAAATAACTGTTTCCGTACGGTAAGGGGTTTGACTTACGGGATTGACCGTAAGGATCGAGCCCTTAACGTTGTCAGATAAAGTTGAATTTTTTCCTATAGACATATTTCAACATAATGATCATATCAGATGGTCGGAATTTTATTTCTCAACTTTGATTATCGGAATCACAACATGCCTACTAATGTTGTATAACTTGTTTACTAGCTTTAAGTAAATGTTCTGTTTCAAAAACAAACTCTACGTAGAAACTTCAAACGCAAATAAGATATGACCAGAATGGTGAAATATGTCTATGGTTGAAAAATCACGTAATTCCGGTAAAGTCTCGG
Source organism: Comarum palustre (assembly GCA_951800085.1). Taxonomy (NCBI): domain Eukaryota; kingdom Viridiplantae; phylum Streptophyta; class Magnoliopsida; order Rosales; family Rosaceae; genus Comarum; species Comarum palustre. The sequence goes on from OX637578.1 coordinate 16,518,038, forward strand.
TGCCGATAGTTACGGTCAATACAATTTAGGGGTTTGACTTACGGGATTGACCGTCCGGATGAAGCCCTTAAATTTATCGGATCAAGTTAAATTTTTTACCATAGACATATTTCAACATATTAATAATATCTGAAGGTCGTATTTTTGTTTGTGAATTTTGATGGCCGGAATCATAACATGCCTACTATTTACTATTATTTATCTATCTAGGGAGCCATATCATAGAGGGGTAAATGTCACAAACTTTTTAGATGGAGAATTGCGTCTCATTATGATGAGTGTTTGTTGTGTTGAAGGTTCGACCAAAATACCTCATATAGGTGTAGATATGAGCATTTTTGTGTGTTAAGTGTTTACAAAAACTTCATTTTGAAGTCTTAAATGAACTCGGATGCCCAAAAAAGCCCATATATCATGGCAATAGCCATGAGTTCGACTCGTAGGGCCGTTCTGCTTCCAGATTGGTATCACAATAGTCAATCGGACACTGAAATATCCGTAGTGTAATTTTGTAACTAAAAGGTACTTTAGCCGATGAAATACCCTAATTTTGTCGGCTAAACTTTTCAAATTTCGTCTGCTAAAGTTCATAGACTATAGTCGATGAAAAAAAATTTCGTCGGCGGCTTAAATTCCACTATAGCCGACGAAAAAAAATTTCATCGGCTAAAATCCACCTTAGCAGACGAAAAAAAATTTCGTCACCTTGCTTTTGGTTATTTCGTCGGCTAAAGTCTTTTTTCTGATATTGTATACAAATATCAAGATTAAAGGGCATAGAAATATAGGAAAATACAAGCACATCAAATACCCCCAAACTTCGACTCTGTTAGTCCTCGAGCAAAACGAAAAACAGAAAACAATGACCAAACACAATCCTATTTCTTCCAACGATCACCTCAGAGAATCTAACTCAAATATACAGCTTTCAAATAACAACAATCATTAAGATAAGTCCATAAGAGCTTCCAATGAAATGCTAATAAATCCTGATAACAACCATGCTTAAGTTGATAACCACAAACCAATATAAATTTCCATAACCTAAATAGACACATGACAGTCAGCTTCAACTTCAAATCTCACCAAGGATTTCACTCTTAATGAAGCACACAGATTTTCTAGGTTACACTCATGTTTATGTGAGATGAAGAATATATCAAGCAAAATAGCTCACATAAAACTTTAGAAAGAAAATGCTTTTTCTGTAAAAGAAAAATCAAGAATGATCTCGTGTAAGAATACCTATCAATTAAACCAGAATATTGTCCTATAGGCTCACTTCTTTGACTCATCTCCACAAATTGCCTCACACATCCCAGGAAGAATAAGGTCTTTCTTTGTGATTGTAATAAGGCTAAGGGTATTGGCTAAAAGAAACAATGGATAAAAGAAGTTCAAAGGTTCTAAGAAATCAATAGAGCAACTACAAGTTGAAACTCAAACTCGCCAAATCTTCATGTGTAGCACAACAACCTCTTTATATTTTTTTCTCTTTTGTAACTTTCCAAAGCATATATCATTCAATTCCTCTAGTTCCATTGCACAACTCGTTCTTTTCTTCCACTTCCTGGAGCAACTTTATATTATAACTTTCTCATGCCAAGCTTGGAGACGTCTCTCAGGTAGAGCTCTTCTACTGTAAAATTCTTCTTTTTGTTCTTTTCTTTTTAGACTAGCTCTCTAGCTCTCTTGAGTTATTTTCTTTTAAGAAAAGTCTGTTGGAAACAATAGAAGCCTCTTTGCGCAACTGAGTTGCATATTTCAATGTATATTCCCAATTTACCACACATCTCAGAGATGTAACATACTATCTAAGATTGTGAATCAAGACAGATCGAATTTCTATGAAGAAAGGAATGATGGAGCTTATGATAGATTATCGAATCTATTATAAGCTGATGAGCTCGAATGTAACTCCAAACACTAGATTTCTCAATAGTCCCGGGATTACTACATCAATCCTCAATAATCCAAGAAATCATACGAAACAAAAGCATGTCACTTAATGACATGAAGTAACATTACCAAGAGAATGAAATCTGATGCCTATGGCTAGACAGGTATAAAATATCAATGTGTCTATCTATCAAGATATGAGAAGAAAAATAAGTTTATAATTTCATAGGCATTCATTCGCTAGCTATGAGGAAGCTAGTACTTCGGTAACCAAGCCAACTTCTTGTCTTAAAGAATCTTTCGAGTAAGAACATGCTAAACGACCTATAATGATGATAAAGTCAGATGAACTGAAGAGCTTGTATGAACAATCAGAAATTTGTGAGTCTACGACGGAGCTTGAAAAGATCATGGAAAAAAAATTCTAAGTCCAACTAAGAAAGAACAAAAGGAAGATTCTTCCGTATCAAGCAGCAAAAGAAGAACTAGACGAATCCTCAACAATGGAAACCGAAAATGTTCCTCAAGGTAGCACCGTAGTTCAAAACATCACGAACTACCCCACTAAGATCATCCAAGAAAATAAGATTAAACTTCCTAAGGGACATGCTCTTACAGGGAAATTAGGAGAATGAAGTTCTCAGAAGTACATCCCTACGGAACCCAAATGAGGTCAGTCAGTATCTGAAAGAGAGGTTTATCTTGATCTTGATAGGGTATGAGACAAGAGAAAGACAATAGATAACTAGGTAGCTAGCTTAAAGCTAACTCAGATTTTGGTGCTATCTAAATATGTCTACGAGGAAGCTCATGTATATTATGAGTCCACCTGTCTATGCACAGTTATGTGGACTTTACTGGGCATAGTGAGCAGTCTAAAGAGAGAGCTAAGGCAAATATTCAAAAGCTGAGCATTTGCAACATTAGGTACTTTGAAGAGTACATTAATAAGTTCCAAAATTATTACTGCACCATTGGAACCTAGATAATGAAGATCTGGTAAGAACATATTACAGAAAGTTACTAGAACCATGGACAGATGCAATAGCACAATCTTTAGAAGAAAATCTTTTGCAGTTTTTTACAATGGTTTAAAAGACGGTAGGCAGTAGGCGTGCGGTGACCCGTAGCCTAGCGCCTAGACAGCTTAGGCGGGGACTAGACGGGGTAGGCGATTTAATTTTTTCATATTTATTAATTAAAAATCTTTATTTTATGTACTCCAATATTTAAAAATAGTCAAATATAGATAAATTATTCAACATAAATCTTGTCAGACCTATTTATAAAATAGATTATAGCTAAAATTTAGTATAACTTCATGTAAAAGTGAGCAACAACAATAATAAACATATGCACTTCTAATTTTAAAAATATCATTTACTGTTATACTCTCATTTTTCCCATAAAATAACAACCCCAACAATAAATATAAATAAAATTAGTCGGAGAGCTTAGCACCCTAGGCAGCTAGGCGGTGATTAAGCGGGCTAGGCGGCGGCCGCCTAATTGCCAACAGCCAGGCACAAAGGCCTTGAAGAAAGTGAGACGGCTTGTTACAGCCTAGAGCCTAGGTAGGGACTAGGCGGGGCCTTTTAGAACCTTGGTTTTTATGGTAGGAGGAATTTCTTAAAGAGTCAGGGATCTCTTGAGAAAGCAATGAGTTGAGAACAGAAAATCAAAAACTGCGAAGAAGCAACTCAGATGCTTTGAAAACATGGGTCCCAAGATATTGGAAACACCGACGCAATAGGGATGTCACATAGAGAAAAAATACAAGTAAAGATTATCTAGGAACAAGCAAAGAAAGAATTTTTCATCTAAAAAGAAGTATAAATTCTGAAAGATAAATCAATGTTGCCGCATGAAGATAAATCTGATGACACTTAGTTTCACCTACCACTAGGCGATAACTACCATTAGACGAAGCAAGGAACTCGCTGCTTACCGAGGGCAGACAAGGCACAATAAGTGCCAACACCAACACGAAGCCCACCACACCCTCACTACCAGAAAAAATATTTTAGCCGACAAATAAAATTTGTCAGCCTATTATACTTTTTCGTCAGCTAAAGTAATAGTGGATGAAACTTCATCAGCTAAAGGTCGTGGTTCATAATTTAGTGGATGAAAATAGTTATAGTCGTCGGTTAAAGTTCAGATTTTAGTCGATGATAAAAATCCTCGTCGGCTTAAAGTTTTGACTTTTGCTGACTACTTTGTAAACTTTTGCCGATAAAATTTTGTCAGGCAAAACTTCTCCCGCTGATCAAAAAGGTTAACTGAACCAGACTTTAGCCAACGAAAGTCTTTATATATCGTCGGCTAAAGTCTAAAAAAAAATCTGCCAATTCTGGATTTCTATTCCTAAAATCTGCCAATTCCACAATAGCCAACAACACCCAACATGAAAACAAAACACATTTTCATTAACACAAATTAATGAAATTTAAGCGTACATTTTAAACTTAACATTTCAACTAAATTAAGTGTTCAAACTAAACTCACATAAAACTTAAACTAATTATCATCTAAATATATGTTCTACAAACTATAGCATCGAAAGGGAGCTAGATTAGTGACATAGGAGGTGGAGGCTAGAGTTCTTTCATCTGGAGATGTGCAGAAAACGTCTGATACCAGTAAGACATCTGAGGCTGCCGAGCGGCCGCGTAAGCACATGTCTGCTCATCTCTCCTCTTGGTCTTAGCCTCCTATGCTAATCTCGTCTACTCCGCTTCTATCTGTCTCTAATGCTCCATCACCTGCCTTGGAAGATGGCGACTTGCGTGAAAACAATATTTATAAATACCACACTATATATTACACACAACATTTATAAACCACATAAATTCAAAAAATAATATTTGGTTGCTTCATTCCTCCTATATCACCATATATATTGGTACCAGTGGCCTCGAAGCTTACTTTGTTCACTAGAGTTGTTGGCGTATCTTGGCAAGGGTATTCCAATTGAAAGCCACCTGGTCAATGGACAAATTACAACTAAGGTATTTCTTGTAGTCTTGTTAAACCTCTACTTTTCAATTTATCATCACATACTCGTGTCAGATGCCCAATAATACTCCACTAAAAAAATTATGGTAACCTTTCATATTGAAATTCTACTTATTAAAATTTTTGTAAATTATTGAACTTGGAAAAACATTCAAAACCTAACCAATACTCCTCCGAAAATTATAAACTTCACACCATTAAACTCCTCTTATTTTATACAATTTATTCAGCATGAAAAACTGTCTAAAAGGAGCAGCTTTGCTGCTAGCTCCACCGCTGGCAGCGGCTGGCGAACAGAAACTTCTGACAAACTCGGGCTGCACTAATTGCCACCAAAATTTGACAGAATCTTCCTATCAACATTTCAAACAATATTCTAGAAAATTCGAAGGCCAATTCTAAGACTAAATATATCAATTGAATGAGAATATAAAAATCCCCAATTTCAAACCCTAAAAACTTTAAATTTTTGGTTCTCTCCACACACACCGAATCGAGCTACCAAATTCAAAGGAAATGTAGTATTAATCAAACCCTACCTATCTATATAAAGAAATCACCGATTGGTGGTATGGAGAAAGAGGAATTTGAGTGACACCAAATCCGAACTGGGGGAGCTTTGGAGCTCAATTTATCTCTCACAGTGGTGTCACTCAATGAAACACTTGTCCAGGAATGAAATAGAGACGACGACGAAGCTTTTGGGACAGGTGCGGCGGTCTCTGGGGGCCTAATGGCGGCGCTAGGTCGAGAAGAAAATCTGACAGGAGAAACGACGCAGGGGAGAGAGGAACAATAACTTTTTTTTATTTTCTGACTTTTTACCATCCATCTCTGGTAAAACACTAAATCTATAAATGTAAAGAACTTTAGCCGACGAAAGTCTAATGTCGTCGGCTAACGTCTACAATTTTTGTCACTTAAAGTATACAATTTTTGTTGCCTAAAGTATACTTTCATCGGATAAAGTATACAATTTTCGTCCCAGGTTGGGCCCATTGGAAGCATCCAAAACCAAAGTTCCACACCACTGATTCAGATATGTAGGATTGAGATCTACCTTGAAACAAAATACTCATCCAGCACCACCCAATGAGCGCCGACTAAGCCTGACGCCATCGCTCGCATGAATCCGGACAGGTACAAGAAGGGTTGACGGCGTCTTTAACTGCCCCTTCTTTTAGATTGTATTAGAACAATCGGAAATTATGTTTGAGAGATGTAGCTAGGTTCATCCAATATTAGTTGGTATATAAATTGACTGAAATATCTTCTATATTTGTACTGCGCGTATTGGAATAATGATTAGTTTTGAGGTGGAGTTGCAGATGATCGTCAATTAATTTTCAAGGTGGAGTTACGCATGAGATTTGACATATATATAGTATCAGATGATGGTGTTTTGGAGATGATGGACTGTTGATTTTGGATTGATTCAACGTAAAGTTATGGAAGATCTAATTAGGAAAATAGAAAACTTATTTAATTTGATGCCAATTGCCTGAATTAGTACTTAAATGAACTACAAGATAATTCTTAATCAAGTAATGTAGAGGCTAAGACTTCTATTAATCGGCATGATCCAGATAGCTAGCTAGGCTAACTAATTAAAGTGGTTCCTGGTTTAAATCTCTATTCACCAATTAGGTAAGAGAAATTCATCCAAAGAGTACATCAACTTTTCCTCCTTATAAATTTTGATATATCATATTTTGAAAACATCAGAAAGGTATATCATGTTTTAATCCCGACCTAAGGTTGGTATATATGGCTGTTAACTTTGTTACAATAACGGTTAGTTAACATTTTTTTATCATAAAAGACCAATTTACCCATTAAATCTCAATTTTTTCGTTTTCTTTTCTCAATTTTTTCTGTTTTTTTTTCTCATATAGCTACTCCGAAGAAGCTATGCATCTGAAGATGCGACAATGGCCTCCTACTTCACCGTCGCAGCTCCATCTCCCTCCTCCTGTGATCGCTCTCTTCCGCTGCCTCCATCTCCCTTCTCTCGTGACTTCTCTCGTGACCGCTCTCCTCTGCTGCCTCCATCTCCCTTCTCCCGTGACCGCTCTCCATCTCCAATCATTGTTTTTGATGAGGTTGAGTATCGTGTGATTGACATTACTTCTGCGGTGGTCGATGCACCCCAGCTCTAGCACTAGGATGGGCGTCTTCGATTATGCATCTGTATATTCATCACTTGCGAACTTTTAGGATTGGCGTTCGAGACATTTTACCACGACTACTCATCCTCCGCTCATGGGTACGTGTTCGGCGGTATCTCTGCTCTATGTCTGCTATGACTATGATATCCCGCTATGAGGGGGAGGAAGCTCCTCCTTGAGGGTGGAACTCAAATGTTGATATGTCAGGTACTTAAGCAGCTAACAAGCACTTGTTTTTTTTGATTTTTTTGGTCTTCATGATTTAACCAATTGGGTTTTGTTCTTTTTAATTCCAGATAGTGGTGGCGACTTGCTTTGGTGCGAAATTTGGATTGAATGGAAATGCTGATAACTTGCCAAAGTGGTATGCAATTGTTGTGGTGATTTTCATCTGCACATATGTAGAAGAGTTTGCTTGGTCATGGGGTCCTCTAGGATGGCTAGTCCCTAGTGAAATTTTCCCCTTGGAAATTAGATCAGCTGCTCAGAGTGTCAATGTCTCAGTGAACATGATGTTCACTTTCATTGTGGCTCACGTCTTCTTAACAATGTTGTGCCACTTGAAATTCAGTCTCTTCCTCTTCTTCACCTTCTTCGTGTTTGTTATGTTCTTTGTATACTTCTTGCCTGAGACAAGGGAGATCCTAATTGAAGAGATGAGCAGGGTGTTGAAGCAGCATTGGTACTGGAAGAGATTTGTTACTGATGAAGATTACCCTAATGATGGTTATGAGATGAGCAAAAACCAACAACTGTCAAAATTGTGTAATTGGAAAATATGCATCATCCCCATTTACTTGTTTAGTTTTGATAGTAGTAAATACTATTGATTCTGATTGGCAAGGTTGATATATATATATATATATATATATATATATATATATATATATATATAAGTTTATGTGCTTCAGTTTTACATAGCTGTGTTCTGTGGTTGATTGTGGTCTTGACTTCTTACTAAGTGCACTCATTTTCCAATTCAATATATGCGATCATTTCCAATCAATTCAATATAAGAGGCCTTTTTCTTTTTTTTCTTGGACAATCTTTACATCAAACATTAAGATGGCCATCAAATTCAATTTCTTTTCTCATGATCAATGATGGTGTTAAATTAGTCTCATTGGCTTAGCTAATGCAAGTTCATGATGAGTGGCTTTTATTCTTAACTTCTTACAAGTTCATAGTCTGCTAAGACTGATATCCAACGTCGCGGGCTTCATTTACATCGGAGAGATCAGAATCCAATTCACGATCGGCCTCCTGATAGCTGGTCCTCTCGGAGACTTGAAGCGAGATCTTAGCATCAATGAAAAATAGAAAAATTACTACATGAGAAAAGACAAAAAAACAGAAAAAATGAGAAATGAAAAAAAAAACAAAAAAGAAAATGAGAAAAGAAGGGTAAATTGATCTTTTCTGATAAAAAATGTCAACTAACAGTTATTGTAACGGAGTTAACGGTCATATATAGGCCGGGGTTAAAACATGATGTACCGTTTTGATGTTTTCAAAACATGGTATATCAAAGTTTATAAGGAGCAAAAGTTAGTGCACTGTTTTGATGAATTTCTCATTAGGTAATGAAGATAAAATAAACAAGGAAGTACTTGGTAGTTATCAATCCTATCTAGCTAGCTTGATTTGTTTATATTCCTTCATAATTCTATAGCTGCATCTTTACCCTAGTTATTGCCCTAGCACTTTGAACCTCCTGATTAATTACTTATTTCAGTTTATGAGTTTCCTTATGAGATTAATGAATCTTGCTCCCATCATTTCCATCATATATTTAGACATCCCCATCATCATAACTCTCATACTACCATCATTAATTAACTATTGATTCATTAAATACATTCATCTTCATCAACAGATTAGGATATAAGCATAATTGTTGGATTGATGAGTACTTATGACCTTCCTTATAATAGGGGATAGAATCATAATTATGAAAAAATTGAGGGATGTAATATGAAAACTTTCCTAGTTTCCTCCTTGCAAAACCAAACAGAAGTGAAAGGAAGCAAGCACAGGTGGTACTTTGAGAAGCCAAAGCAAAGCTCTACCTAAGAGTCTCGAACTTTGTGTTGTGTGGCCTTTGTCATGCCTTCACTCACAGATGGGTCATAGCCTCCCCAATTGTCCATGAATCACAGTCCTACTGCTCAGTTCTCACCCCCTTTTATAGGTCCCACTCCATCCCCTTCTACCTCATCATCAACCCCCCACATCCTCCTCTCCCTGCTTCCCATTATTCTCTCCAATTCTTTCCTTCTTCAAGAAAAGAAAAGAAAACCAGTGACCTCTGCTCATCTCTAATTTCCATGGAGAATATTGAGAGAGAAACCCAAGACTTCATGAACGTGGAGTCCTTCTCTCAGCTGCCCTTCATCCGCCCGGCTCCTTCAGTCAACAAAGAAAAGGGCATTAGGCTCTTCGGCATCAAATTCGGGGCCGGCGTCGAGGAGTCTGAGTCGGTAGACAACAATGTGTCTGAGAACAACGGGAAAGAAGAAGAGGGCAACAAGAACGCCAACAACACCACAAATATAAGCAAGAGCAGCAACGAAAATGGCAGCGAGAGCAGCCGGAGATTCGAGTGCCATTACTGCTGTAGAAACTTCCCGACCAGCCAAGCCCTTGGCGGCCACCAAAACGCGCACAAAAGAGAGCGGCAGCACGCCAAACGCGAGCATCTCCAGTCAGCTAGGGTGCATGGAGGGCTTGTCTCCCACGACGCTGCGCAAGTGTGCGGCCTGATGAATTACAGCTTCCTTGGCTCTGCTCATCATCCCACATATCCTTCCTGGAACACTAACTACAGTTCTAGTCCTACTACTACCAGTCCTAGGTTCTACGGAATCCCCGGTGGATCTTACGGTACTCAAACCGCGCCCATAAATGGCAGCCCTTTGGGTTTGTGGCGGATCCCATCTGCTAACCCTAGTTACAATCGTGACCGCTCGTTGATGAACCCGCTGGTGAAGCCGTTGTTTTCAGGAGAAGAATTGAAGCCGGTTGTTGTAGGAGGGTCTGGTAATTCTCAAAGCCGGTACGCATATGAATCGAGTGTGAAGCAAGACCATGTGAGTCTGGATCTTCATCTGTAATAATTAATCATATTGGATCCATCCATCCGGACGCGGAACTAGGATTTAGAATGGGATCGATTTGAATTAATAATTTACCGTTGCTACACTTAAAAAATGAACTATAAACACAATAAGTAAACTGGTTAATTAATATTTAATATAGAACCTTCTATAATTATCACATGTCTTTAGAATTTAGTTGGTATTTCACTTGTAATTACCTCTAATAATTCGTTTTTCTTTTCTTGGCATGGATACATTTGCTCTTTGGGGTGTTCAGTTTAGCAAATTGCATCACTTTCCTTCCAATTCTATACTCCATAAACATGAAAAATCAAGTTTTGAAAGTTGCTGGGGGAGGGGTTCTGAACCCCTTCAGGCCTAGTGGTCTTATTAGGGTGAAAGGATTTGAGATTTTTCTCTCATCATGTTGAGAATTAATTTAATTTATTTATAATATATATCTCGTAATCTCCTGGAAGTAATACAGACGATATCTGAGGCCATCAACTATTAGGAAACATTGGTAATTAATCAAGTATAATCCTCTGGTGTTATGATTCAATTCATTATTCTGATCTGTTTAAATTTTGACCAACACGCGATGGTGTATATGTAAGTTGATCTGAAGCCTCTTTAGTTTTCCAATCATCTTCAGTTTATCTCGTTATTAACTTAACAAACTACGTCAGGATTTTGGGGTATTCGATAAAATATCGATTTAACTATGAGCAAAAGGCTTATATATCAGCCTTATTTTGATCGATGATGATCGAAGTTTTTCATTTCGATCGGTTATTTCATGATATTTTGAAAGAAGAAAACGAAAAAACAAAAGAGTTCTAATTTACACACGTGTGAGGAATATATGGTATCAGTTGGGGGTGCATCAACTTTCGAAGATATACATGTGTGCATATATCCATAGTATTTGTCTAGACATGTGGGGTGTTGAGAGAGGCGCAATTTGATTCAGTGCAACACTTCATCACAGATTCACAGAGATGATAAGGTCTCTGATGAGTACTGTGTCTTCTGCTCTCCAGCTTCAGCTGCCTCAACGTAATGCAGCCAGAAAGAAAATGATATCTCCTCGCTCCATGAAAAATTAGTTTATGTTTTCCGATCCTCGCTTATTTTTCCAGTGCGACAATCTTGAGAGAGAGAGAGACTATGATCTCAAATTCTCTATTGTATGTGACCATAGCTATCAAACTTTTAAGCCATGGTCTTGTTTCTACTTAATGCATGATTGAAGCAGAACATAAGTATTACTTTTCTAATTTGTGCTTCTTTACTACCCAATATAACAGATTGAAAAGCAAGCAGCATTCAAATTCGAAAGACATATATGAAGTGATAAACATGCATGATGGAGCTAGCTAGGTAGTGATATATCTACTAAGTTGATGCATGAGAGAGTCTACAACTAGGAATCAATATGGGGTCACTACTTCTGTTTGCCTTGTTAGAAAACACATTTTTTTCATCAATGCAAAGATGAATGGGAACAAAACTTTCATGGCTTTAAAATGGCAAAGACAAGAGTTAGGAAAATCATGTGTCCCCCATTTGCTCTCTATAAAGAGTAAGCAGTACTTGAAGGAACATATGATTGAAGAAGGTAGCTACTCTCCCATTTTTATTTTCCTCCTTTAATTGTACCATTGCTTATATGCATGTTAGATGAAAGAGAGAAAGATGTTAGGTGGGATAGTTTTAGGTATGAAATTTAACCGAGTTTTTTTTGTTGAGATACTCGAGAATGATAGGGCATGCATGCATTTTTCTCTTTCAAACAATAATTCATCATCAGCTAGCTATTGTGTGCAGTAAAAGTTCTGATGGGATTTTATTAATCAGATCTCTGTTATACAGCATGTGATGACAACACAAATTGAGTCAGAAATTTTAGCTAGCTAGCTTTGATGCATTATTGGATGCTGGACTTAACTCGATGATCATAAATATGCATGTCCCGCGATGATATTGTTCACCACTATGATGTCGGGATTTGTGTTTGGATCTCTAGCTTGCAGAACAATATGGAGAAAATTGTACTGTGGAAACACTTGTCTACTCATATGTTTCTACAGTTTTTTCTGTTATATATACTTTTAAACTACGAGAAGTACCGTACGTACACATCCATAACTCATATTACAACTTTGAGTTTGAGGACGTAAAATTAAGATTTGTAAATTTCTAAAACGCAAACTAGGGTTTGAGTCCCATTAATTGGACCATTTCTAAAAGATGAACATTACTAATTTAGATCATAATTATCACAATATTACACCAGTTTTACAGGGATCCACTTTTGTGCACTGTGATTTTGGACCATATTAAACGAGTTTTCCATTATTGGATTGGGACTCTATTATGTGCAAGACAAGATATATAGCACATTCATTAATTAGCATTGAACAAAAAAGGGTTTTGCAGAACATATACGTTATGAAGAAATCTGAGAGCCATTTTCAGTAACCCGGTTGCAGCAACGCAATCTAGAATAGATACACAACGATCCGAATGAATAAAGAAGCCAGTCATCACAAAGAAAATAAATGGCCATGAGCTGTTCCAGTTTAAATTCTATGTCAGTTAGGTGGAGATTTTGTCTTGAAATTAACCAAATCGAGGAAACTCTTTCAAGAACTACTATACTAATAATAACCCTAATTTGCCAATAATTCCCATTCTTGCTTTTGCTTTCGTGAGATTAATCATATATGGTGTAAATGTTAAAAGAAATATACATGTGTAGTGCACGTATGGAAAGTTCTTCTATAGGCCAAAGGTGTATGTGACCCCACATTTATCGGGTAATCTTAGTCATTAGTCAAGCAAATAGTACTGAGCGATTAAGAAAATGTTGCAAAATGAACTTTTATGAAATTTTCTATTTTTTTAAGAACGAAGACAAATTAATACTAAAGATGACATTACATATGATATCAAAATATTATCCAAAATACTCTCTTTTCGATCTCTAGCCGCCTAGCGTTACTGTTAGTGATTTCTTCAAGAAATTTCAGAGTTGTGCGGTGTTCCAATCATGACTCAATGGTTGCATCAATCGCTGCTATGACTGTAAGCCTCGCCTCCAAACTTTCTCTTGGTCACAAAGAGAAACTGGTGGATCTTGGTAATCTCTCTGGTGCCTGAAAAAACAAGGTTTTATCGCTCCTCGATTCTATCGTGTTGGTCACCTGAACATAGCTAGGGTTGTGGCTTTTGATTCATTCTGAAGTGCTGTCTGATCGATGTGGAAACTTTCAACACCTGAAGTTCAGGCTTGGGGAGATTGCTATCTTTTCACCTTCACTAATGACAAAGACGTGAATTGTGTGAAGGGAGGTCCATGGGCGTATCAAGGCGTCACGATATTTTTGAATGACCTTGATGGCTTCTCGGACATCATGGTTGTTCCTCTCACCTGTGTGTGGATCTCGGTGGAAATCATGGGCTTACCAACGGCGTTGTCGACAACAACAATAAAGAGATTAGTGGGGGAAACCATCGGTCCGATTTTGCAGGTGGATCAAAGAAGTTTGAACTGTGGAGTGACTAGGGTTAGGCTCACTAGCACCCTGCATGCCCTGGTCAGACTTGAGAGGACGATTAGGGTTTCCCATGTTGATGTTTTGCTTGTGAAGTACAGGTATGAGTGACTTCTGGGAAGATGCAAAACATGGATGCGGATCGATCATGGAGAACTGCCTTGTCTAGTTGTCTAAGAAGACAAATGAAGCGTAGGCTGCCCTAGACTCATCTTCGGGTCCGACGGCTCTTCCCATGATGTTTCGAGCCAACTCGCAGCCTTCACTTGCAGTGCCTAACCTCTCTTCACCTTTTCCTAAAGAGATGCATTCTATGACCATCAGGGAGGTGTCAAATGATATAGAGTTCCTATTCAAGGTAACATAGAGTTCCCCGTGACATTGATGGAAATGTACACTATTTGGTCTAGGCCTTAAATCATTGTGTAAGGTTCCGTGTCATTTTAAATAGGTTCAATGTTTTCTAGTTAGTATGCCTTTTCGAATTAGGTTTGCCCTTTCAGTTTTGCATTTGCATTCACATTCGAATAATGAGTTTTCTCTAAACTTGTGTTAGAGCTTATTTTTGTCTGACTTAGCACTAGTTGGTCATCTTTCCGGTCTTTAGAATATATCCATCAATTTCATATTAGTTTGTGGAGATATATATAGGTACGTATATATGTATATATCTTGATTTTGAGTTGATTTAATAGTTTTATTTGAGTTATATATATTGATTTTGAGTTTTAATTTGAGTTGAATTATTGGATTTTGTGTGTGATTGAGTTGATCGATTTTGATTTGATAATATATATGAAGTTGTTGTTATTAATAAGTAGATATATATATATATATATATATATATATATATATTAATTTAATTATAATATGGTGTTGATGCATAGTATGAATTAATTAATATGTTGATTATGATTGATGTTAATTGATATATAATATTGCTATATAATTAGTAATTAGTATATATATATGCATGTGTATATGACCTGTCAAAAGTTGACCTGTAATTTAAAACCCTATCATTGTAGCATTAGTAAGTAGGGTATCGTTCTAACCGGAGACACTAGGGAAGGATTATTATTCTGCAAAACAAATGTTAGAAATATTCACACATATAAACATATTTACATCGAAATATATGGGAGTTGAGCATTTGTTCGAAACATAAAGAAAAAAAGCAGAAATATCTACAAGGTCGGTCAATCATTACTCAAGCACGAATTATAGCAAACACCGATTAGAAAACACATAAGTTTTATGAAAGATCAAGTTATTATGTTTATGTTAACATAGATGCAAATTAATTCTAACTTTTTATGACTTCTCATGTAACTTAGAACTTATTACGCGCATCATCCTAAGTTTATGTGTCATCTTGTTTAATGCTTACGACGCGCATCACATTAACACAAAATACACTTACCGTTCACGAGTCGTTGGAGACATGATCCTAGGTATGTCGTCACTCATCCTATTAGCATGTAAATCACTTACCCTACCACCCTATGCAGCAACTAGAATCGAGAGCCCGACGCGGTGAAATCAACCCTAGATTACTACGGCAATTTTAAACTCCCCCCCTTAGAAACATCCGTGCACAAGACTATCTTTAGGTTCGATTATGTGATCAGGTAAGCAATTAATCAATTTGACATCTACTAAACACACAAACATAAACAACTTAAACTAAATCATAATCCTAACATGCAATCTAAATCGTTACACAACAAACATATTCATGTGCAAATCACAAAGAAGAGTTCATAAACATGCTTATTATGCAAAACCAAAAACCCACACACATATATATATATATATATATATCATAAAGAACTGTTTTACACAGAAAATTATTACACAAAACCATGAAGGATTTCATGCTTAACCTACCTATACAGATCGGTAAGGATGAAAAGGATGATTCAGTGAAAGATGGCAGTCGGCAGTGGATGAGAATGGTGGCGGCACAGCTTGTGTTTTTCTGTGTTCGAGGGTTTTCGGGTAGAGTAAGGCTATACTATGGTTTTTTGAGCAATTGAAAGACCCCTAAAACTGATCTATACATGGCCTATTTATACAGAAAACTAAGGGAAAACCCTAGTCTAATTCGGCAGCTTCAAGGAGTCCCTCATCCACAAGGATAAGTTTTCCTTCTTGTATACAACTTGGACTTCTTTTTATTTTCTGAATAGGACTCCGAATTGGACCTTGGACCTCTTGATTTTGGACTCCCCTACATGTTGATGGATCAATGTAGGCCTCATTGCACAAGTCTTGGGCTTCTAGGCAGCCGATTTTATGGACAAACTTGGCAAGGACAGACTTTCCCGGTTTGACCGGGAAAGCTCCCTACTTAGCTATTTCGGCTGCCATGATGCTTCCTTCAAGTTTACTTCTCCAATGCAGCTTCCTATGACTTCATTAAGCTCCCTTTTAAGTTCTTTGACATTCTTGGGAAGAATTTTGGTGAAGAAACATCCTCCCAAACTCGTGTGACAACTATGGCAGAAACTGCCCAGTTTTGCAGCTTGACCTCCGTCCATTTTTTTGAATATATCTCCCTCATCTGAACTCCAATTGCTGCGATTCAAGAAGATCTGAAAACTAGACACATACAGCTTTAGAATGGTATATGGCTCGTCCTAAGATTCCTCCTAGATCTCCAGATATAAGCTTCCAAAGTTGATGTAGGATTTCTGGAAATTTCTGCTCGGATCAAAATGCAATGTTTCAGAGTTTCTTCTTTTCCGTGGCTTCTTTTGTTGTCCTCCATTAGTCCAATCTTCATGATTCTTCATCTATTAAGCCTATTTACATGTTGTCTACACATTGCACAAGATTCATCAAAATTGACAATGTAACAATATAACGAACCATGAGAAAATAACTAAGTTTTTGTTCCAAATCAAATTTTCAACACTTAAGCACAATTTTCTGTATAAATGCACGTTTTAGTCATTGCTCTACAGAAAAACCCTTTTGACTCAAAATAAGTAAAAACGACATTACTAAGGAATAAACCAAGTATAAATGAGGGTAAAAACACATTAAAATCATGGCGTAAAACACACTTATCAGTATATATATATGTGTGTGTGTGTTAATTATTAATTTGTTATTAATTAATTGTACTGTAGATAAAATACTAAATGATTTAAAAATTTAATTAATTAATTAGAGTTTATACATATATATTATGTTATCTTTTCAAGATATGGATAAAAGTTAGATTTCGTTTTCAAAATGGGACAAAAGATATGGTAAAGGAGTTATTAGTTTTATTGAATATGTGATGGATAATGCTAACAGGAATACAATTTTCTATTGCCCGTGCACTAAATGTAAGTGTCGCAGCGATTTGCATCGATTTGTAATTGACATGGTTTGGCAGCACCTGAAGAGTAACGGGTTTTGAAAGAAGTACACATATTGATATATCAAGGTGAAAATCATCAGAGGATCCGCATGATCATAGACAATTTTTTGAGACGGCTTATTGATGTTGATCCAAATCAAGAAACAGACGAAGACTCTTGTGATGAGGAAATGCATAGATTGCTAGAAATTAATTCTAACACCAAAGAAGACTCATCGGATGATTCCGATTACGAGCCTTCTTAGTTTGAATTTATAATACAAATTGATGCGTGCTTTATATGCTACAAGCTATTGAATTCATACTTTTGTTTAATTTTGGTGATATATGAACATGAAATTGGTATGGTTACATTAAACAACCTGTTTTTTATGTATTTTTCAATTTTAGCCAACGAAATACGGCCTATTTCGTCGGCTAAGATATTTTTAGCTGACGAATTATATCATTTTTCGTCGGCTAAAACTATCTTTGCCGACGAAATAAGATGTATTTCGTCGGCTAAAGCTATCTTGGCTGACGAATACCCTAATATTTCGTCGGCTAAACCATAAACCCTATATTATAGCAGACGAATACCCTAATTTTTCGTCGGCTATATTTAAATAAATAAAATAAAATTTATACCACTGGTTGCGTCTCATCGATTTAAACTATTTGCAGTTGAAGGTTCTGGCAAAATACGTAATTTAGACGGTCAAATTACTGTTTCTTTGCGTTTAGGGATTTGAGTAATGGGATTGACCGTCCGGATCGAGTCCTTAACGTTGTCAGATCAAGCTGAAAATTTACCCACACACATGTTTCAACATAATGATGATATCTGACGGTTGGATTTTTGTTTTACAATATTGATCATCACAATCACAACATGCATACTAATGTTGTATAACTAATTTACAAGTGTTAAGTAAATGTTCCGTTTCAAAAACAAACTATACGTAGAAACTTCAAACGAAAAAAAGTCGTGAAATAAGATATGACAGGAATGATGAAATATGTCTACAGTTGAAAATCACGTAATTCCAATAAAGTTTCGGTGCCGAAAGTTGCGGTCAATCCTTTTTTCATTATTTCTCCCTAGAGGTAGCCCTATCTCTGATGGTTATTTTTCATACAATTTTTATACCACTGGTTGCGTCTCATCGATTTGAAACTATTTGCAGTTGAAGGTCTGGGCAAAATACGTAATTTAGATGATCAAATTACCGTTTCATTGCATTTAGGGGTTTGACTAACGAGATTGACCGTCCGGATCGAGTCCTTATCATTGTCGGATCAAGCTGAAAATTTATCCACACACATGTTTCAACATAATGATGATATCTGACAGTCGGATTAGTATAAAAATATAATTAAACATATAAATTGGAAATAAATTAAATAAATTAGTATAAAAAGTACAATAGCCGACGAAAATCATAAATTGAATATTCGTCGGCTATAGTTAAAATAAAAAAAAATAAATTATAAAAGGACTATAGCTGACGAATTTGTTGAAGCTTCGTCGCCTAAAGTTTCACTATAGCTGACGAAAATCATAATTATAGCCGACGATTTTTTTATTTCGTCGGCTATACTTCTGCCTATATAAGTAGAACCCAGCGAGCCCGAGAACAAAAACCCTAATTTTTTCTTCTTCTCCCCTCCGCCTCCACTCCTCTCCTCTGCCTCCATTGCCCTCCTTGGCTCGTCCACCACGTCCACTCATCTCCTCCGCCTCCACATCCTCTCTCTCTCTCTCTCTTTCGACTTCTCAAGCAATTAAGGTAAGAAATTCAAATTTTTAGGATTTTACATTGAATTGAGATTTGAATTGGTTTCGAGTGTTAGGGTTTATTTATGTATATATACATTACTAATTATAAATTGCTGCATATTTGTATATATTTTATATATTTTGAATTGTTAATAATTATTTTGAAATTTTTGTATATATATATATATTGCTGCAAATTTCTATGTATTGCTGCAAATTTGTATATATTGCTGCATATTTTGACTTATTAAAAATAAATTTGAATTTTTGATGTATATATTGTTTGCATATAATAAAGTTGATGTATAGATTGATTTAAGTTAATGGTTGTATATATTTGTATACATATTTGCATATAATTTGTATATATTGCTTCAACTTAATATATAGTTTAAATAAATTAAATGATAAAAAATATTTGTTTGCATATACTAGTTCAATTGATTTATATATTGTTTGCATATAATTGGTTACTTAATATATTGATGAAGATAATTAATATATTGATAACATGTGTTAATTAAAATATTTAAAATTACAATTAAATTTAAAAATTCATATAATTTATAAATAAATATTTTATACAGGATGAAAGGCTTGTTTAGATCAACTAAGGGTTTAAAAGTCCAAATGTCTGAATCGTCTGAGGGAACGTCTAGCAACCCTCAAGCGTCGTTTCAGGGCATCATGACAGCCCGACGTGCGTCCCTTCTGGAGTCGATACAGTGACAGCCCGGCGCTACCCATTCCTCTAGACAGCCGGACGTCCCACGCTCCTCGAGACAGCCGAGCGTCCCTCACTCCTCGAGGCAGCCGAGCGTCCCTCATTCCTCGAGGCAGCTGTGGCCTCCAACTCAGGTGGAGGTGACTGCACCACGTATGCCTGAGATACACAGGGCACCGACTCCGGGCCCTACTATTTCGGAGGGTGGGTCATCTGGGGTAAAGATGTCGTCGCCTCTTCTCTACCTTCCGCGGTTGATACTGGCATTATTGGCAGTCGATGACTCAGGGGCGCCGATTTATCCACTACCCCCGCAGGTGACCCCAACAGCGGCATACCAATTCGTGCATTTTGTACGGACCTTATTTCTGCGAGGGTATCATCATCAGTGATAGAGTCGGAATCTGTCGCGTCCCCCCCAACGCCCTCAGGTAATGAAATGTAAATAATTTGTTTTCTTATAATGTCATAATAAGAATAATTTATTAATAATCAATTTGTGATAGGCACCGTCGGAGCCAAGCTGACAAGGATGAAGAGAGGCCTTGTCACAGGGAAGGCTCTCAAGAAGACCATGAGAACCTCGGGAAGGATCGTCATCGATACTGACAGGGATGACAACGTAGTATCGGGCGGGAAGACAAGGATGTACTCCGGCCGCGTGGGAGCGCTCATTAGGGATAGAGTCCCTATGTTATGGTCAGACTGGGGCGAGGTCCCACAAGAGGTAAGGATATGGCCACAACGCAATGTCGGTAAGTTTAAAAAATTCACAATTAATATTATGTATTATATTGTTGATTTACGAAAAACTAAACTAATAAACATTTTAATGCAGGTGTGGCTTGACGTTTCCCAACACCTGAGGAACACCTGCGCGGACGTTATGCATGGAGAGCAGTACGTTGGAAAGTTTATGAAAAAACAAATTATATGTGTAATTAATAATATTTATAATTTTTTTGTGGTATCTGTAGGTACAAGGAGTGGAAGAACGAGTTGCGGACCCACTAGACTATGCATGAGAACACACGTTCTAGTACCCCTGTTGAGTTCCAGTTCAGGGAGTACGAGTGGCGTTGGGTTCTGATTTCAGAATTCAACAACCCTCATAAACAGGTAATTAAAAAAATTCTTATATTGTTATTAATTAGTACATTTTAAAATATTTTTTTCCTTTATAGGCCGTTTCCTGGGCGAACGCTCAGAACCAACAACGCAACACAACGAACCATCATGCCGGATCTAGACCGTTCGTATAGTTGATGGACGAGGCGGCTAGGAAACATCCAGAAGTCAACCGGTAAGTCTATATGTACGAAAAGGCATATCCTGACGCCCAGGACGATAAGTTATTTTCTTCGGCTAAAACTAAAAAAATACATAAAACATGCTGTTTAATGTAAACCATACTAATTTCTTGTTCATATATCACCAAAATTCAACAAAAATATGAATTCAACAGCTTGTAACATATAAAGCACATCAATTTGTATTACAAATTCAAACTAAGAAGACTCGTAATTGGAATCATCCGATGAGTCTTATTCGGTGTCAGAATTAATTTTGGCAATCTATGCATTTCCTCATCACCAGAGTCTTCGTCTGTTTCTTGATTTGGATCAACATAAATAAGCCTTGTGTCTAAATAACGAATTCGAACCGAACGATCCGCTTTAAAATTATTAAGGCGAATTGTAGAGGTGTCAGAAATACCTATTGCGCTGGGCTCTTGATACGCAACATCTTCTTTCTCGTCTTCCGCCTCTCCAAGTGTAGCCACCTGGTAAATGTTTCGAGGGTGCATAAGGTTGACTACTTTCCACGCGTCGCCCTTAACAAGGTCATCAAGATAAAACACTTGTTTTACCGATGTGGCAAAAATGAATGGGTCATCTTCGTAACAGCTTATAGTAGTGTTCACTGATAAAATCTCGTACTAATCGATCTTCATGCTTTGTGGGCTGCTAGTA
Source organism: Comarum palustre (assembly GCA_951800085.1). Taxonomy (NCBI): domain Eukaryota; kingdom Viridiplantae; phylum Streptophyta; class Magnoliopsida; order Rosales; family Rosaceae; genus Comarum; species Comarum palustre. Next base: position 16,539,613 of record OX637578.1, read on the forward strand.
TCAAACCATCTACATAAGCTTTGTAGTCTCCAAGTTGCCTATAAATAAATTGTTGCAAAGTGTTATAATTATATATTGAACATGTATAGTACAAAATTCAGGTGTAAAAACTTACCTTTGCGTGGGATACATTCAAGTGTAGTGTACTGGACCAGTAAGCAACAATTGCTCAGGAAGATGGATCATCAGGTGAGGCATGATGTCAAAAAAATTAGAGGAAATATCCTCTTAAATTTACACATGATATAAATAATGTCCTCTTGCATTTCCCGGAGGTCAGATTTTTTCACTTCTCTTGTGTATAACTTCTGAAAAAATCTTAACAAAGCTACTAACGGCTCCAACACCTGACGGGGAAGGAACGGTCGAATGAAAACAGGGAAGAGACGTTGTAGCAGGATATGACAGTCATGACTCTTTAACCCGTACATCTTATTGTCCTGAAAGTTTGCACACCGGACTATATTTCTTGCATAGCCTGAAGGATACTTCGCACAACTCATCCACTTGAAAATTACATTCTTCTGGTCAGGCTTCACAGTGTAAGGAGCTTGAGGCATTTTTTTTCTTCCCTTCTTTCAACCATAGATGTCTTCGTATATCCATTTTTCTAAGATCAATGCGTGTCTTAAGATCATCTTTCGTCTTCCCCTCCAAGTTAAGCATTGTTCCCACCACACTGTCGCACACATTCTTTTCTATATGCATCACATCTAGGTAGTGTCTGATCAACAACTTACTCCAGTATGGGAGTTTGCAGAATATGCTCTTATGTGTCCAGAATTTGTACCTGTCGGGTCTTTCAGGTATTGCCGCCATAATATTAGGATGATTGCTCAGCTGCATACACGTACATATATATAGCTCTACAAACTAATTTCGGACAGATTTTGACGACACCCAACAATTTTGACAACACACAAATTTTTTCTCCCGTTTTTTCGAAATGAGTTATTGTCTAGATCTGCAAATACAAGGACTTTTAGCCGACGAAATCATTTATTTCTTCGGCTAAATTTTTATAATTTTGTCGGCTATAGTTTACAGACTATAGCTGACGAAATATTTTTTCGTCGTCTGTTTTTTTATTTCATCGGCTATGATATTTATGCTGGTAGTGTATATGTTTTTTCCTATGCTAGAAAACAGTTGGAATATCTGAGCACAATTCTTTTATAATTTTCTCTTCAAAGTTTGTAATCTTATGCTGAAGTAAAGGATTTTGGATTTGTTCATGTATACGTTTAAAGTTGATTTCGTCTTTGAGGAAACTAATTTGTTTTTGTTTGGATTGAATTAAGTTGATTGTTTTTGAAATTGAATTTTCTTGATTGGCTCACTAAATGGGTAAGTAATAATTGGCTCAGGATTTGAAAGAAAGATAAATTTAATTGGCTCACTAAATGGGTAAGTAATAATGTCATCATATTCTGTGGTAAAGGGATAGAGAAGAGTTACTTCTGGTGTAATTACTTTAAAAGGGAGACCTAGAATTACTTTATCAGTTAAATTTTTTACTAATACAAATAGAGTTTTAAAACAAACATTATTTTGGCATATGTGTGCTTTGAGGATTTCATATTTAATATCCCTTTTGCTGTCATTAGCAGATCTAAGTGACTCTTTTGTTTTGTTAAAATATTTGGAAGGAATCAAACCTTCTTGGATGCAATTTAGATCTGCAATTTAAACTGTTCACACTTTAATATAGTGCGGACGTGCGCTTTAGATCCGGCCTAATATATATGCCTTTTTGGCTAAAGATGTCCTTACCAAGGGTTTGGTGCGGATTTCCTTAATTTGACCCATTTTTTGATCAAATTTTCTTATTTTAACCATTCATAATTTAGATATATATGTAGAGATCATCTCTACAAAATTTCAGCTGATTTGGTAATTGTTATGGTCTCGAAAACGTATAAATACAATGAATAAATTGAATTTGTTCAACCGGAACCATTCGTGTTCTTCTTTGTAAATCACAGTTTTGAATACCTTAACGATAGCCAAATTAGCTAAAATTTTGCAGAGATGATCTACTCATATATATCTAGAAACTACACGGTTAAGATGAGAAAATATGATCTAAAGGTTGGCCAATTCAAGAATTTCTTACCAAAGCTTAGGTAATGACGTCCTTGACTGAGAATCTATATATATCAAAATATTTACTTTTTTTGGTCAACTGGAAGCTTTCATAGAAGAAGAAACAAAGAAACACAAGGGGTTGACTCTTTAAACAAAACCAATCTCCTGCGGCAAAATAAACCTCCCTAGCTTAATCTGGAAGCAGCAAAGCTCAATGACACTTCTAATGACAGTATGTTAGCTACCAAGACCAGAGAAAACTGATCTACTTCATATTAGTTAAACAGGAGGACACGGCAGACCATTACGTGGCAAGACATAAATCAGTAATTAAGGATGTCGGCCTGAAAATCTAAGATTCAGGGCACATCCGCTGGCGAGATCGATAGCCTGGCTATTTACTTTTTGGACGCAACAATAAAATACCATCATTCAAGATTTCAAGTAGCTCACATGCCTGAAAGGCTGAAACTCTCTCACTTCGCTTGTAAAGGTAAAATACAAACTAAGCTGATAACCTAAAACCAACTTGTCAAAAGCCAAAACCAACTGAGTATCGAATTAAGCTAATATGAATTCAGAATTCCCCATATGTAGAGATTCAATCGAAAGGTTGCAAAGCTAAAATTAATCGACCAGTTTAGAATTTAGGGGGGCATTATAAAGTTAGGGTATTTGACAATACACCCAATTTATTAGGCATATTTTAGATTAAACTTATATCTTTACACTCTTTTAAAATACACTCACTTATTAATTAGGTTGATTTATGAAAAAAAATTATTTATATTTAATTTTAAAAATAGAACATGTTCAAGAATGAAATTGCAAGATTTGTCACTAAATCATAAACCCTAACCCCTAAACTTTAAAACCCTATACACAAAACTCAATTCCTCCATAAACCCTAAACTATATAACCCTATACCTAAAACTCAATTCCTCCATAAACCCTAACCCCTAAACCCTCACTACCAGAATAAGTATCATAGCCGACGAAAAAAAAATTAACAGGCCGACGAAATTTTTTTTCGTCGGCTAAAGTCCACTTTAGCCGACGATTTTTTTTTTCGTCGGCTAAGTAAAAATTTCGTCGGCTAAAGTGGTTTTTTCGTCGGCTAAAGTGGGATTTTAGCCGACGAAAAAATTTTTCGTCGGCTAAAGTGCTTTTTTCGTCGGCTATAGTATGTGAACTTTAGCCGACGAAATTTGAAAAGTTTAGCCGACGAAATTAGGGTATTTCGTCGGCTAAAGTAACTTTTAGTTATAAAATTGTACTACGGATATTTCGGTGTCCGATTGACTATTGTGATACCAATCTGGAAGCAGAACGGGCGTAGGAGCAAAACTCATGGCTTTGCCATGACATATAGGCTTTTTTGGCCATCCGAGTTCGTTTAAGGCTTCAAAATGAAGTTTTTCTAAACGCTTAATACACGAAAATGTCCATATCTACGCCTATATAAGGTATTTTGGCCGAACCTTCAACACAACAAACACTCACCATAATGAGACGCAACTGTCCATCTAAAAATTTTGAGACATTTACCCCTCCATGATAGGCCTTCCCGTATAGATAAATAATGGTAAATAGTAGGCATGTTGTGATTCCGGTCATCAAAATTCACAAACAAAAATACGACCGTCAGATATCATCAATATGTTGAAATATATCTCTGGTAAAAAATTCAACTTTATCTGATAAATTTAAGAACTTCATCTAGACGGTCAATCTCGTAAGTCAAACCTCTATATTGTATTGACTGCAACTATCGGCACCGAGACTTTACCGGAATTACGTGATTTTTCAACCGTAGGCGTATTTCACCATTCCGGTCATATCTTATTTCACGACTTTTTTGCGTTTGAAGTTTCTACGTACAGTTTGTTTTAGAAACGAAACATTTACTTAAAGCTTAGTAAACAAGTTATACAACATTAGTACGCATGTTGTGATTCCGATGATCAAAGTTGAGAAACAAAATTCCGACCGTCAGATATGATCATTATGTTGAAATATGTATATAGGAAAAAATTTAACTTAATCTGACAACGTTAAGGGCTCGATCCTTACGGTCAATCACGTAAGTCAAACCCCTTAATGCACGGAAACGGTCATTTGACTGTCTAAATTACGTATTTTGCCCGGACCTTCAACTGAAAATAGTTTCAAATCGATGAGACGCAACCAGTGGTATAAAAATTTTATGAAAAATAACTACCGGAGATAGGGCTACCTCTAAGGAGAAAGAATGGAAAATTGAGTTAACCGCAATTATCGGTACCGAGACTTTACCGGAATTACGTGATTTTTCAACTATAGACGTATTTCACCATTCCGGTCATATCTTATTTCACGACTTTTTTGCGTTTGAAGCTTCTACGTATAGGGTTTAGGGTTTTAGCCGACGAAATTAGGGTAATTCGTTGGCTAAGGTTAAATTAATAAATAAATAAAATAAATAATTATAGCCGACGAAATTAGGGTATTTCGTCGGCTAAGGTTAAATTAATAAATAAATAAAATAAATAACTATAGCCGACGAAATTAAGGTATTTCGTCGGCTAAAGTTAATTAAAAATTCAAATTTTTTGGCGGGGATTTTTAAAATTTTAAAATTTTTCGACGAAAATTTTGAACTTTAGCCGACGAAATTTCGTCGGCTAAAGTTCAAAATTTTCTATATCTTTCATTTTTCTCCTCCTCCTCCTCCTCCTCCTCTTCATCTTCCCTTCTCCTCCTCCTCCCTCCTCTTCATCCTCCCTTCTCCTTCTCCTCCTCATCCTCCTCTTCATCTTCCCTCCTCCTCCTCTTCATCCTTCCCTTCTCCTCCTTCATCCTTCCCTTCTCCTCCTCCTCTTCATCCTTCCCTCCTCCTCTTCATCTTCCCTTCCCCTCCTCCTCTTCTCGTCGGCTAAAGTTCAAAATTTTCTATATCTTTCATTTTTCTCCTCCTCCTCTTCATCTTCCCTTCTCCTCCTCCTCCCTCCTCTTCATCCTCCCTTCTCCTTCTCCTCCTCATCCTCCTCTTCATCTTCCCTCCTCCTCCTCTTCATCCTTCCCTTCTCCTCCTTCATCCTTCCCTTCTCCTCCTCCTCTTCATCCTTCCCTCCTCCTCTTCATCTTCCCTTCCCCTCCTCCTCTTCATCCTTCCCTTCTCCTCCTCCTCCTCCTCCTCTTCATCCTTCCCTCCTCCTCTTCATCTTCCCTTCCCCTCCTCCTCTTCATCCTTCCCTTCTCCTCCTCCTCCTCCTCTTCATCTTCCCTCCTCCTCCTCCTCCTCCTCATCTTCCCTTCCCCTCCTCCTCCTCATCTTCCCTTCCCCTCCTCCTCCTCTTCATCCTTCCCTTCTCCTCCTCCTCCTCCTCCTCTTCATCCTTCCCTCCTCCTCTTCATCTTCCCTTCCCCTCCTCCTCTTCATCCTTCCCTTCTCCTCCTCCTCCTCCTCCTCCTCTTCATCCTTCCCTCCTCCTCTTCATCTTCCCTTCCCCTCCTCCTCTTCATCCTTCCCTTCTCCTCCTCCTCCTCCTCTTCATCTTCCCTCCTCCTCCTCCTCATCTTCCCTTCCCCTCCTCCTCCTCATCTTCCCTTCCCCTCCTCCTCCTCTTCATCCTTCCCTTCTCCTCCTCCTCCTCCTCCTCTTCATCCTTCCCTTCCCCTCCTCCTCTTCCTCCTTCCCTTCTCCTCCTCCTCCTCCTCCTCATCTTCCCTCCTCCTCCTCCTCATCTTCCCTTCCCCTCCTCATCTTCCCTTCCCCTCCTCCTCCTCTTCATCTTCTTTCCTCCTCCTCCCTCTCCTAACCTTCTCCCTCCTCCTCCTACTTCTCTAAAATAATAATTACAAAAATTAAAAAAGAAAAAAATATGAAAAAATTAAAAAAAAAAAAAAAAACTATAGCCGACGAAATACCTTAAAATTCGTCGGCTAAAGTTTTTTAAAAAATAATAATTACATAAATTAAAAAAGAAAAAAATATGAAAAAATTAAAAAAAAAAAAAAAACTTTAGCCGACGAATTTTAATAAAATTCGTCGGCTAAAGTTTTTTAAAAAATAATAATTACATAAATTAAAAAAGAAAAAAATATGAAAAAATAAAAAAAAAAGAAAAAAACTATAGCCGACGAATTTTAATAAAATTCGTCGGCTAAAATTAAAAAAAAGAAATTTTTTTTTAAAAAATAATAATTACATAAAAAAAATTATAACTTTAGCCGACGAATTTTATTAAAATTCGTCGGCTAAAGTTAAATAAATAAATAAAAATAATAGCTTTAGCCGACGAATTTTAATAAAATTCGTCGGCTAAAATTTTAAAAAAAATAATAATAATAATAACTATAGCCGACGAAATACCTTAAAATTCGTCGGCTAAAGTTAAATAAATAAATAAAAATAATAGCTATAGCCGACGAATTTTAATAAATTTCGTCGGCTAAAGTCCAGAAATTAAGCGACGAAAAATTTATTCGTCGGCTAAATAAATGACTTTAGCCGACGATGAACAGTAATTTCGTCGGCTATAGTGTTGGCCGACGGATTTTGCCCGACGACTTCTTAGCCGACGAAATTTAGGGTTTAGCCGACGAAAAAATTTCGTCGGCTAAAGTGGTTGTTCTGGTAGTGCCTACACTCTAACCCCTAACCTAAAACCGTATACCCAAAACTCAATTCATCTAATTGTAACATACTTAAAGGTAAAAAACAAAATGAATATTAGAAGAGCAAAAATGACAGTGAAAAAATTGAAATAAATTTAAATTTCTAAAACAAAATCTATAAGACAGACTAAATTATTACATTAGATGTAAATTTAAAAACAAAAAATGAATGGGTTTATTTTAAAAGTGGGTGAATTTTTTGTGTTTTTCTTTAATTATCTCTATATAGTTTGAGAGGTGCGATGGTCGCTGTTGGTCTGTGAATAGCTCTGCAATCAGACTAACACAATATGAGTTTGGAACTCCCCATAATTATACCAAGATCATAGTTATTTATATATCTTCCATTGCTTGAGCTAGCGATACGGCCACAAATCAAACTAGAAAGTGAACCAACATTCACCAATCTAGCTAGTCACCCCAGCAACCCCCAAAAAAAGATCAAGAAGTTAAGCTAATTTTCACACAGGCCAGGCAGAGTGAACCCCTGTTATCCAATCGATCCATACAAGAGAACGAAGCCATGAAAACCACAAAGGAGAAAACCAAAAGGGACAAAGAGCTTCTATATTGACTTCAATTAGACAAAGACTCCGAGTAATAGAGCAAAGACGCGCAAAAAAGGTCATAAATAAAATGACACCAAGATTGGGAAAGATTTGCGAGGGAAACAAATAGTGTCATCAAACACTTAGAAAATGTAGTCATCTCTGCCTGCAGGAAAACTATAGCAAAGGATAGAAAGAGAATGCATATTTTCCAACACAATAAGCTAAAAAAACATAGTTGAGAATTGTTCGCATGCGGAAAAAAATGGTAGTTAATATAGAATAAAGCACAAGGCTATAAGATACAGATTCGAAAACCTAGAGATAAGTTGAACAGTTGAACAGATACCAAAATTCTTGACAATGCAACAAAAGAAAAAACAAAACACAGAGTATCTTTAATATACGGCTATATATGTATACGATACATGTGAACGGTTGAGACTAAAAGATATAATATTAATACATGGATGGTTAAACATATGAATTGTTATAAATAACTAAAATCGTGTCGTGTACATACACGGCCGTACATATAAAAATTTCTCAACAAAACATAGTAGGAAATGTGATAAGATACATACATTATCCTATATGCCTTGTATTTGCACTGTCAAAGAAGAAATTGTGTAAAACAAAATTGGAGAGACTATGGGGGCCTCGTTTTACATGAAGAAAAAAGAAAGGCACATAAGTGAGTTAACGTCAGTCCAACTATGAAAAGGGTCCACAAGTAAATGCAAAATGTGATGGGGAAGATGATGATAAATGGCATAATAAAGACATTGAGCAGAGAAGTGAGAGTACAAACACTTCCACTTCCCTATCCTCTTTTAAATCTGCTTCTGCTTCTGCTTCTGCTTCCCTCTCAGGCTCAGACTTTGCTCTATTTCTCTCTTCAGATTTAGAGAAAGATAGTGTGAGCAGTGGAATTTAAGAAACACATCACCTCACACCTCACACCTCACGAGGTAGACAGTTTATACAGTACTTTACCCTACCCTCCCTTTTTTAGTTTCTACTTTTTTCCTGCCACAAATTATACTTTTGATCCCCACAGTTCAATTTTTACTTGCAGCTTCCTCCACTTAGAGCATACTTTCATCATCTCCAGTTCAACGCCCCCTGTACTACCCCATTTCCAGAGCATTGACAGAAATTATTTCCATGAATGTCAATTATTAGATATGCAGATAATTATTAGTTGTTTTTATTATATGGTTTTCGGTAACATTCTACTAGAGTTTTCGACATTTTTTAGTGTACAAAGGCAAATCTTCTATGTAGTCTCTTTGGGTCATCAGCAGAGCTGCTGCTTCCTCAACTGCCTAATCATGATCTCATCCTTGGTGCTGCCAATTCTATATCTTTTCTTCAAGTTTAAATGCCCATAAGTGAAATAATAGGCTTCAGCTATGGATAGAAACCCCTGCTTGACTCTCCGACTTCAGCTCAGATGGATAATTTTACAGCCTAGTTGTATGGTAATGGTAAAGATTAGCAATTGCAATAAATGCCAGACAGGGTTTTAGACCATGTCCTCGGATCCGCCCATAGGTATATACCATCTTCTTTTCTGAAAAATTTCTACCAAGAAATTCTACCTTTCCTATTGTAAACAAACTATTAAGGTAGCTCCAGATTACATAAATGTATAAACACTTTTAACTGTAATTCCTTGTCATGCAGCTCAGCTCTGCACATTATGACAAGCTTGACCTGATCAAACTCGCGTTCAGGAGCTATGTATCATAGTGAATCTACCACTACATAAAATCGATCTACCATCAATGCATCGCTATATTCATGTACAATACAAAAACTCATTGTATCAGCTCTACCTAGAATTTGACTCCCAGTGTTCCGTCTTTTCAACTGAATGGTATAAGAAAGGCACTGATTCTAGAAAGATCAATCTCATTACCAAAACCTACACTCTGTAATATCTTTGCACGGATCGAACTACCATTGGAAACTCTTAGTTTTCACTCTGTAGGATCTTTGCACGAATCAAACTACTACCATAGGAAACTCTTAGTTTTCACTCCATTACAAACTTCTAAGATACTGATGCCTATCTAGATAAATTGACACACAAGGCACCAGCAACTCAGTTTTTGGTCACAACCAGATCACCTGGTTAACCCTCCCACAGACAATAACTCATCCTACCAAACAAAAGCTATCAACTGCCTGCTGCACCAGTAACTCAGTAAGTAATCCTTATCATACAGTTTTGAGGTCCCCCATTGCTGAAGTAACACAATCTACTCATGCCTCGGGTTTTAACTCTACTGCTTAACATTTTATGATGCCCATTGATCAGAGATGAACATTGTCTGCAAGGACAACATATGTAAATTCATGGCTCAAATAAGACCTGTACTTTATGATGCCTCAACTACTTCAAAGGTGGACCTGCTAAGCCACTTATAGGAACATCTAATGTGCTATTCATAACTATGTTTGAACAAAATCCTCAGAAACCAGAACAAACTTGCGCTCCATTTGGTTGCTCTTGATTTTGAAGAAATGGATTTGCAGTTGACAACAAACCTAAATAGGTGAAAAGAACTATAGCTTTCTAGATATAACATCCAAATAAAAACACTAAATGCAGGCTTCATATGAAATTCATTTGTTTTCTTCTCTCTTATATTCAGATCTTGACTAATCTTGACTTATACCAGTTCTAATAGTCTATAAAATCTATTTAGCCTCATAATGTCAACTAAATCCCTCAGTTTGGAACCAGTCCATCTAAATCAGCTATCAAGCAAAGTCACAATCAATAATAATTAACACAAGATAATAGCTGTTTCTCAGATCTACATTTGATTTCCTCAGGTAACAGCCAATTGTGGTCCTTGCCTAATTATGCAGTGCGAGGACAATATCTCCAGTCAATTTTCACAACATCAAACACAATAATTAAACTTGCAGGCAATAGGGTAAAATCATCTTGAGATATTATTATTATACATTAAAAGTAATGTTATTCAAAAAGCTCTATTGGAATACATGAACAAGAATAGTAACCATATATATAACATCAGTTACAAAATTGTAGTAGATTCTTTAATATGTGCACCTGCAAGAAATCATCTGAGTCATTCTAGCTTAGAGCGGGAGGTATGAGTCTCTTCAATATGTCGAGTAAGAAGCGAAATCCCGTAATGTGAGGCACTCGAGGTGGCATAATACGAAGTCACCGTGAGTTGAGCAAACTTTGGAAGTGCATAACCTACAAAACTCCATATTAACAGGAAGTTCAACATATGTACCGTTAACTTAAGAAAAAGAATTCATTGCATACAAACCCCAGAAAGCAACTGGTACGCACTCCACGGTCATCCAATCAAAATCAAACGTTAAGCCAGATACAATTTGCAAATTTAATTTGTAACGAACAAGTCCAGAGTCTTTACTGGGACTAAAGAATCCTAACTGGCCCAAATCCTTGTTGAACTAAACAAATATATCAATTAAGTATTGCACAATAAAAGTACAATATAAATAATATAATCAAAAGCATCCTCCAATGTACCCAACCAGAAACTTTTTTAACAGAACCCACCTAGGGATCTGTAAACACGCAATAAATGCAGGATGAGCAAAAACAAGCTCAGTGAGTGACCCAAATGAAATGGTAGTCCTAAGATTTATGACTCAGAAGTACCCAATTCACAAAATGAAAGCCAAAAAATTGATTACAGGGAGAGCACTGGTTCATGACCATGACTCAGTCACAACTAGCATATTCAACCCACTGGCTAAATCACCAGAAAATTGAATTTATTAAATTTATAACAACTTAATTAACATTAGACGATAAGAAGACTGGTTTACAAAATGCAACAACTAATTCAGAAAATTGAAATTTACATGATGCGAAGACAGATTGCATGCTATCACGGTATGGTTATAGGAGATGTGTGTAGCAACTAAATAGAGTATTTTAAATAAAAATTAAGATTCAATTACTGCGCACCAATAACATGATGACAGGTTTTGTTCTTGATCTATATTTATATGAACTTACAGCAACATGAGGGCAAGGGAAGTAGCTGAGGTAGATGCTAAAGGAGCCATTCTATGGTATAAAACTGAATTGAAATGTCATTGGGGTTAATTGTACCATGAGCACAGCATAAGTTAAGCATAATGGCATGGAAAAATATAATCCATGATTGATATGTACATGCCTAAGTAGCAATGAACATTAATATTGAATTCATGGAATTCAGAGTCTTTATTATGCATCACTACTGCTAAAACTTCAGTTATAGCAGAAGGTAATGCTGACACTACTAACCGTCACAAAATGGAAAGGATATTCTGATCGTGCACAGTAAAATATACCATTGCATCCGGCACAAATATGTCATCATAGATTCACTGAATAACTTCATATATAGGGATAACCCTCGGGATAACTAAATCCTTTTGATCCTTTTATTTCAAGATGCCCTTATAAGATATGACTCATAAGAGTGCGCAAACTGCACTGAACCTAAAGAGATTGAAAAACGATATTCAATTCAGACATGGGAGGAAACATATTACATGTCCATTAGTCTAAAGAAAAACATTGGTACAATCAATCAAGTCAAGAATCTCTCCTAAATGAGGCAACCATGTGACTATGAAAACGAAAAAGCAATAGCAAAGGAAAATGTGAAGAGCATTTAAACAATCCAAAACCAATTCACAGTACATTAACCCATGGAGAAAGGGCAAGGTTCAAACCTCCAAATGCAGCACTGGCACTCGAAAAGAGTAGCAGTGGTGGAAGCTGCAATTAAAAATCAAAAATAAAAACTCTATGAGTTAGACTCGTTCACATAGTACTGTCACACTGTTATGGAGACTGGAATGACAAAAGTAAAGAAGCATATGAGACCAACCCCAACTAAGAAAGGAAGCCACTTTGGGCCTTTTAAGAGATTCTGAAGGTACGGGATCCCTGCAATCAGGTAACAATTAGACATTTGCAAATATAACCACGTAGCTTTTGAAGACAAAGGAGAAAATCTATACCTGTATTGAAGCCATGGATTGCACTAAGCATTCCACCAATACCTGAGCCAGCCTACTCAAACAGTAAGTATTAGAAACTGTTCAATTATCAGCAGAACAAGAAGCTACATATAACCATCACGACTGACAAACAATATGCTCAAACATAACCTTTGTCCACACTTCATACATATAGACTAGAAACCATGAAACACAGTTGCTTTTCGGTTAAGCTTTTAATGATGAGTGGACTATTCTTAGAGGGTATAAGCCAAAAGCGTTCATGCATTTGGTATGAAGAAAGAAACCTACAACAGCAGTGGCATCATGAAGAACGGGAGTGATAGTCCATTCACCAATTCCCTGGAGAGATTAATAAAGACAAGGAGTCAGTTGCGAACAATATAGTCAGAGAATCAGATCAATTAAGCAAGTAATCAGGGGGTTACTGAGTCATGGTCAAGGAGAGAGAGACAACGCGGGCAGCGAGGGGTGCCGAGGCCTGGCTTCATGGTAGGATCATGATGCAGATTCCCACTCCTCAGCTTCTGTTCATACACCTCTCTAGTCCCCATCAACAAGCTCACTACTCTGCTTATCAATTCAAACAAGAAACCCAAAACCCCAAAGCGCTTTTGAGCAAAAACAGCTCAAACCAAAGCCACTACTACTCAAAGAACCCAATTCTCGAAACTAGAAAGCAAATGGACAACACCAAGTTACCTCAGTTGATTTTGAAGAGCTCAAGATCTTTGTCTCCCAGCCAAAAACGAATTTGAGAAGCCGTTACAAAGTGGGCTTTGTGGGCTTCTTTTCAATGATACTGTATAAACCGGTGGCAACATTACTCTTCACACATATATGTGATTCTCGTTTAACTAGTACGTACGAATATTGATTTCTCTGCTTGGTTTCTATGTATCTTTTTATTTCATCAGTTTGCTGTGATGATCGAGTGCGTACGTATGGTTCTTCTTCGTTCATTGCCTTGCTTGCTATGCATAGAAACTACTTTGTAATTCCTTCTAGTGGCATTAACCCATTACAATTTCATTCTAAAAAATATGGATCGGACCAGTACAATGCTGCTTGTTTATCCGCGCACATCCCATGATGACAATTTTGAGTTTGTTTCAAGTTGTGCTGCTTGTCTACAAAATGTTCATCTTGTTTCTTCTTCCTATTTTTTTCGTGGCTTAGCTTCTCTTGTTTGAGCCCGAGTGACAATGGAGACGGGTTTCCGGAGAAGATCGAGGGTTTTGCAGTGGCATCATGGATTGTGAAGAAGAGAATAGTAGGGAGGGAAATGAGGAAAGTATAATTGAGTGCTGGGAGGGTTTTGGACCTTTTGGTCATGGTGTGAGAAATGAAGTAGGTTTTCTGCCCCAGCTGATCGCACCGGAGTGGGAGCAAAAATCTGCATGGTTATGTCTTCGAGACTTTAGTAGTGTTTAACAAGTCAGGTCTGAAAATGCTGGAAATATGTTTTTATGCCTAAATTTGTAATAATTATTTTAGTATAACTATTTGAGTCCAATATATATTGGATCTGAAGCTATTTAATTTAGTGCACATTTGTTACACTGGACTATTTAAGGCAGGACTATTTTCTAATACAGTCCCGGACTATCTATGCGTGGCTTATGCTGTGATACCACTTGACCCATGTTTAGTACTGTTGGGACTAAAGGGCAGAATAATCAAAATAGCCCAATCTAATGTTCGTTGCTGCATTGAACTAAATGAATTATGAATAACAGAACACTGAACAAATCAACAAAGTTGGATTATAAAATGAGACACATTGTATCAAAACGCAAACTATGATACATTGTTACTTCAACCGTCACAAGCTTTTGCAGCAACGATTGAAATCTGCAGCTTACATATACAAGAAGACTTCTAACTGATAACTAATTAACTATATGGGCTTGATCCACAGTTAGACATGTTCAGTGTGGCTGGACATTGCTCTCTGCATAACCTACTGCAAACGAAAAGTGAGTGTTTGTTTCTCCATGCTACTTCCTCAATGTCTCAGTTCAAGGGTCAAACAAGAACAGATTGTTTGGTTCATTATTATAACTACCAGCCTCATATCCGTTCTTCCGTAAAACAAATTGATCCTTCCAAACAGCTACAGTCTATCAAACTTCTAAAGTAGTACATATTAAGTACATCACAACTAAGATTCACATGAACAACTCCACCAATAAGAGCAACAAAACATGAACATTCAAATCAATTAAGTAACCAAAAGAACAAGAAAACCCAACCATGAAATTCATAAGTTCTTAGCAGATCGACACCAAATTCAAGAAAAAAAACTAGACATTTGTAGAACAAGAAAAAAGACCCAATCATGAAATTGATAAATTCTTAGCAGATTGACACTGAATTCCTAATCAATCTGATAAAGTGGTCTGGGGTTCAACTCCAAAACCAATTGGCGATGGAGAGAGTAGCCCAAACCCTTATAAGTCCATAGGCAAGGTCTCATATACCCAACGTGAGATATATATCTCAACACGCCCCCGCACGTGTGGCGAATCTTTAGGCCTAACACGTGGACAACAACTTGGGTGGTCGTGGAGTTCGTGTGGCGAATCTTTAGGCTTCACACGTGTACATGAGTAACCCGCTCTGATACCATGATAAAATAGTCTGGGGTTCAACCCCGAAACCAATTGGCGATGGAGAGAGTAGCCCAAACCCTTATAAGTCTATAGGCAAGGTCTCATATACCCAACGTGAGATATATATCTCAACAATGAAATAACTCAACCCATAAACAATTTCAAAAGATAATAGATCCTTTGAACGAATATCAAAAAATAAAATAAACAGCAGAAATGGGTTGAAGATGGGAGACCAAGAGAAAGAGGTAAGAGAAAGGAGAGAAATCTCACCTGGAGGAGTTGGTGAATTGAAGCAAAGCAAGGGCTCTCAGACACGAGGAGCAGAGACAGCCACTGAAGAAGAGAACGAGTAGCAATGAGTTGTGTACCCATATGTCATAATATCAGACGATTATAACTTTGTGACAGGAGTGGTAGGAACTCGTATCACGTCTTTTAAATTCTTGACTTTACAAAAAATCAACTTTATAATTATTGTAGAGTTAAATAATTATTTTAAATAGTTAAAAGTTAAAATAACTAACTGTAAAATAATTCTAAAATAATGATATGACAGTTAAATTTGGTTTTTATTTAGATATTCTGTTAAATGGTAAATTAGTGTAAAATAAACTAAATTTTTAACTTTTTAATAAGATTCGAGGCTAACCCAAAATTCTTTTAAAGAAAAACAAGGGCCCAAACTTCATCTCAAACATCAACACAAAACCCAGTAAGCCCAATCTACATCGCTACGACTGAAACCCTACGAGGCGCAGCTACTATAAGACCAAACAAACACAGAGCCTCTGGAAATCTCTCACATCCGTAGGGTTTTAGCAGCCGCAGCTCCTCCAGAGAGAAAACAAAGAAACCCTAGAGAGAGAAATGCCGGCTGGACATGGTCTCCGTTCGCGAACCAGAGACTCGTTCTCTAGGGCCTTCAGGAAGAAGGGTTACATCCCTCTCTCCACTTACCTCAAGACCTACCGCATCGGCGACTTCGTCGACGTCAAGGTTAACGGTGCCATCCACAAGGGTATGCCTCACAAGTTCTACCATGGCCGCACTGGTCGCGTCTGGAACGTCACCAAGAGAGCCATCGGTGTTGAGATCAACAAGCAGGTCATTTCTCGAACCTTTTGTTCTTTCATTTGTGAATTTGTTTGGTTAAAATTTTTCTGGATTTTTGATCTGTTGTTGATGTATGTGATGTTTTTGTTTATGATTTAGAGTGATGAGTTAGGTCTGGGTTATCTGGTTTCTGTGATATCATCTTGTGGAAATGTTTGGAATTGAAGGTTTTGATAAAAAAATCAAGTTAAATGAAATTAGTTGCCTTATTGATCGTGTAACATGCTGTTTGAATGGGTATCCTTGAATTATGAATAAGCTTTGGTTGAAACTAAATAATGAGTGCTACTACCAGTGATTTGATTTTAAGATATTCTTCTACAAGGCATGTTGGAGTTGAGTATCATGATTGTCTTTCTTGTGTGGGTATAAATTAGGGTAATTACCGCCGGTAATGTGATTTGCATCTTTACGAGTATAAGATGAGTTTTGTTTTAACGAAGTACAGAGATGTTGCTTGTTATTCCTTTTTGAGCTTATGATGTCACAATTCTAGTTGTATGCCTTAGTTTTGTTCCAATGCAC
The DNA here is from genome assembly GCA_951800085.1 of Comarum palustre. Classification (NCBI taxonomy): domain Eukaryota; kingdom Viridiplantae; phylum Streptophyta; class Magnoliopsida; order Rosales; family Rosaceae; genus Comarum; species Comarum palustre. Next base: position 16,556,205 of record OX637578.1, read on the forward strand.
AACTTATTTGTTATGACCTGCTATGCACACAGTTCAGTTAGATGAGTTTCTGAATGTGTGCTTTTTAAATGAGAGCAGGTGGGTAACAGGATTATTAGGAAGAGGATCCATGTACGTGTGGAGCACGTACAGCCGTCAAGGTGCACTGAAGAGTTCTGTTTGAGGAAGGTCAAGAATGATCAGCTCAAGGCAGAGGCCAAGGCTAAGGGTGAGGTCATCAGCACCAAGAGACAGCCCAAGGGTCCCAAGCCCGGTTTCATGGTTGAGGGTGCAGTTATGGAAACTGTCACCCCCATTCCATATGATGTTGTCAACGATCTTAAGGGAGGGTATTAGGTTTTCTTGTGCTTGGCTTTGTTTACCATCCGGACGTAATGGATTCCTGTTTAGTTTGTCTGCTTATAAATTTTAGAGATATTTTTATTTTCTGCAGAAGAATTGCTCTAGTTAACTTATGTGTTTCAATACATGCATGTGATGTTTTTGAAGTACCAATTATGTTTGAATCTGGATATTAACTGGTGCATTATGTCAATTATATTGAATTATGCTTTATATGCATGCCTCTGTTCATAATTCTGCTTACCTATTGAAGTTTTTTACAGCCCCAATCCCTTCTGCTATCACATTAGGGAGGGCATGTGAATGATAAATTTGATTGTCCCTACAAGTTTTTAGGAAAGTATTTTTCTCTTCAGGTCACAGATTCTTTTAAAAAAATTTGTTCAAACAGGGTCTTATTTTTTGTATAAACAAAATTTTGGTATCTTACATTTTAAAAATTTCTAAACTGGGTATCTGTTCTTACTCCGCTTTAATAATGGTATCTAGAATTGTTAATTCTGTAAAAAAAACTAACATCTGTATTTTAATTGTTAAATGACATTTTTACCATTTTATCTATTATTTTCGGTCTTTTAACTGATCTTTTCCAGATAATAATAATAGAGAAAAAACTTTCAAGGAAAAGACTTTGATCGAACTTCGTCATTTTCTTCCGTTGCCCGTCGCTGGTGTCCCCAAAACTGTGGCGATCGTAGTCGGTGGAGAGGAGGGCGCGGTCACTCCTCGACCTATCTCTTTGGATATGAGGAATAGAGCTGCCGGCGTCGGTGAGAGTGCATACCCAGTAAGAACCTTACCCTTGAGTCTTAAGAAGTCGTCAATGCTGAGAATTTTCAAGATTGCAATCATTGTAATTCTGTAAATCATCCTTCAATTGAAGTAAATGATGAGGATCAATGACTTTAGAAAATTGAATGTGTAGATTTCCTTTGACTCTGCATTTTGATCCTAAATCTTGTCTTTCCTAAATTGTTAAGGTTTCGAAATAAGTGAAATTAATTGACAGATCAAATCTGTCAAACTTGTTGTCAAGGCCTATAATTTTAATTTGCAGTTTTGAACACCTTAATGATCACCAACTTCGATGAAATTTTACAGAGGTGATCTATATATTACGACCTAAGAATTGAATAGTTAAAATTGAAAATTATGATCAACAAGTTTATCGAATGTCTATCTCTATAAATAAACCAAAATATGGATCCCTTAATAAAAGGGCCCTATATATATAGTGTCAAAACCCGCCACGAATTTTCCCACTAAAACCCGAGGTAAGTCTCGCTGGGTCCACCTCAGCGGAGAGTTACTCTGGAAATTTCGGCATAACCTAAATTGTTAAGGTTTCGAAATAAGTGAAATTAATTGACAGATCAAATCTGTCAAACTTGTTGTTAAGGCCTATAATTTTAATTTGCAGTTTTGAACACCTTAATGATCACCAACTTCGATGAAATTTTACAGAGGTGATCTATATATTACTACCTAAGAATTGAATAGTTAAAATTGAAAAATATGATCAACAAGTTTATCGAATGTCTATCTCTATAAATAAACCAAAATATGGATCCCTTAATAAAAGGGCCCTATATATATAGTGTCAAAACCCGCCACGAATTTTCCCACTAAAACCCGAGGTAAGTCTCGCTGGGTCCACCTCAGGGGAGAGTTACTCTGGAAATTTCGGCATAACCTTCTCTCAAAATGGACAACCATTACATACAATCCAAAATATACACTTCTAAATCAACTCAACCATCCTCAACTTCTTGGGTCATCATGTTCCCAAATATAATATTCGTCTCAGCCAAATAAACATTTTATGAATATTTCCTATTAAATAAAACAACCATATGAATGTATGAGTATCCCATCTCAAGAAACGAAGTTGAGGTTCTGACAGGACCCACCCCGGGTTAAACCCCTTTAACCCGAAGTAAATCCTGCGGGGACCACCTCAACGGAACTTCTTACCGAAACCCCCTTGAAATGGCCAACCCTTCCTACAAAACTAACTAAACCGGGTTAGTCAGAGCAGTCTACAAAGATGATTACCCCAAAGAATTTCAAGCAGCAACGGAATGATCGACTATGCCTCGACTCTCGTACGCGCTCGACCTCCTCTCAAGAACACTGCATCACTGGGCATTTAAAAACGAAAGGCCCAGGGGAGAAACATTTAAAAACTGTTAGAGTGAGTGGACGAAAATCAAATATAAAAACTCTATTTCCTTTAATGCTCTCCCAAACATTGAATGATTTAAATAACATTTATGCATGTCCACAATTACTAAATTTCCACAAATGCATGATAATATAAACCAATAAGGATTATGGGAAGAGATATATTCACAAACACAATAAGTCTGACCTCTCAGACTAGGGTCGGAGCTAAGAGCTCTAGTTGCGCCCTCACGCTATGCTAGCTATATAAAACGGTAATGGACAACCCTTATAATATCCACCTGACATCTCAGGCGTGTCTGTCCTCTCAGACAGGGTCGGAGCTAAGAGCTCTAGGTAAAATGGTGATGGACAACCCTTATAATATCCACCTGACATCTCAGGCGTGTCTGTCCTCTCAGACCAGGGTCGGAGCTAAGAGCTCTAGGTAAAATGGTGATGGACAACCCTTATAGTATCCACCTGACATCTCAGGCGTGTCTGTCCTCTCAGACCAGGGTCGGAGCTAAGAGCTCTAGGTAAAATGGTGATGGACAACCCTTATAGTATCCACCTGACATCTCAGGCGTGTCTGTCCTCTCAGACCAGGGTCGGAGCTAAGAGCTCTAGGTAAAATGGTGATGGACAACCCTTATAATATCCACCTGACATCTCAGGCGTGTCTGTCCTCTCAGACCAGGGTCGGAGCTAAGAGCTCTAGGTAAAATGGTGATGGACAACCCTTATAGTATCCACCTGACATCTCAGGCGTGTCTGTCCTCTCAGACCAGGGTCGGAGCTAAGAGCTCTAGGTAAAATGGTGATGGACAACCCTTATAGTATCCACCTGACATCTCAGGCGTGTCTGTCCTCTCAGACCAGGGTCGGAGCTAAGAGCTCTAGTAGCGCCCTCACGCTACTCTAGCTAGCATAATCATTGGACGACCCATAAAGGAAATTCACAACAATACTTTACTCAAATACTCTTCCCAAACAAATAAGTAAAACTATTCCTCGTCTTATATGCATAATTCCACATAAAACATTCATGAACCCGAGGAAAATATAATCCTCGAAACCATCATAAAAACCCTGCAATAAAATCAATAATTAAGGCATGCATTCATTTAAAAATAATATGTCTACTCACAGTACTATTGCGACCTTCTTCCCGCTCGGAAAGCTCCTCGAGCGAAACTCTCGAACTAACCGCGTAGTCGAGACCGTCTCACGTACGACCAGAGACTGTACCAACAAATCATCATATTAGTCGTTCACAGTTGACTTGGTCTTTTCCTAGTTGACCAGGAACTCCTATTTGACCACAAGTTGACCGAGTTCCTTTTTATGACACTTTAACCTTTTTGACTTTCTTTCCCGGTTATCGACTCTTAACTCAATTTACCGGAAGTCCGACTCAGCTTCCGAACTTTCCTTTATTACTTTAACTTAACGTTAGGGTGTCACGTATTAATCAATATAATTAATCTCGAGTCGATTTACCGATTTAGCATTTTCCCATAAAGTCCAGTTATCAATTTCCGATAACAATTTAACACTTTACCCATTTAACCAAAAAGGGTCACATTCATTGAACTTCAATCCTTTAACCATTTTTTCTGAAAAATGCAACTTTCCCAAAGTGAAAACTTTCCCTTAATGGAAACTTTCCCAAAATGGAAAGTTTCCCAATTTAGCAGGTTTCCAAACTTAGAAGATTTCCCAAAATGGTTAGTTTTCGTTTTTATACGTTTCCTTACGTAATTTCCGACTACGACTCTTTAACTCAATTAAACGGAAACGATGAACTTTAAACAGGAGTCGAAGACTACCTCTCGACATTTCAGCCGGTTTAACTGCATCTCCGGAATCGTTACCGGATTCCGGCAACTTGCCGGAATCCTCTGCCGGATTCAGGTCAACTTGCCGGAAATTCACCATAGTTTCCCTCGTTTCTTCGCCTCCAAGTTATGACAACATGCAGTCAAACAACAAACAACAACACCATCAGCATCAACACAGTAACATATTTCAAACAGATTCACAGTAGCTCCAAACCAAAACTGGAAACTGCCTCATCTCTGATCTTCACCAAAACTCCCAACTCTGCTCCAAAACCTCTGCATACAGCCTTGCCTCTTCCTCCATCCAAGAACAGAAATCCAGTAAGTCTGGCTTTGTTCCAAAACCAGTACCAGCAGCCTTCAAGCTCCCTCCAAACCCCACTACAGTGCCCAAGACTTCCAAAAGAAGTCACTGGGCTCGAGAGACACGCCAGAAACCACCGTCGGAGGGAGGGGCAGAAATCCCAGAAAAAAAAGTGAGAAGAGGGGACATTTGATTAAGGACTCAAATCGATGATCAGAAGCAAGGAAAAGGAAGAGGAGAGAAGACTAACCACACCGGTCACGCGCCTTAGCGCCGCCTGGAAATCAACCGTTGACCGTAGAAACAGTTTCCTTCGATCTCCCTGCACGGTCGCCGCCTCGGTGAGCTGAGGGTATGGAGGAGTAGAGGAGGAAGAGAGGAGAAGAGTGGAGCTGGTCCGCCGCCCTGGGGTGGCCGGAATCGCCGGCGCCGGGCGAGCACAGTGGAGACCGAGAGAGCTCGGGAGGAAGAAAGAGGAGAGGTCTGACCGAAGTCTGACCTCTTCTCTATTTATAGAGAAACGACCGGTCGAGATCTGATCTGAGAAAGATCCAACGGTCAAGATTCAAAGAAGGTAAAAAGTGAAAAGGTTAAATGGTAAAACTGATTTACCGGATTATAATTAAAAGTTACTGGAAACTTCAAAAATCCGCAGAAAATAAACCGAAGCTCCGAAAAATAATCCGAAAATACCGAGAGACTCGTGTCGACACGTACTACAACATCGAGTCATCGATTCAGGTATTTGGAGTACTTTTAAAAAAACTCGAAAATTAACTCGAGCGATAACTTATCGAATTACCGATCGCAGTTACAAGTCCTCGGTAACTCGTGAATCTCTGTGAAAGGTAACTTTTATTAACTTCAAAAGATTCGGGGTGTGACAATTCTCCCCACCTTATAAAAATTTTGTCCTCGAAATTTCTATACTCGAAGTACAACACAGTGGGGGATAGTACCACTTAAAATAATAATAATATTGTCCTCCAATATCAACTTCCTTCATTTTCTGACACCCGACCACACTTCTCGGGTCAAAACTAAAACATCTAAAGTCTTACTGTGGGTCACAATGATTTTCTCTTGAATCATTGAAAACTGATTCACCGAATTCTTACTGTACTTCATCTCATTTATGAGGTGGAATACGACACTGACTATCACTAATCCACCATCTGTAATTCTCCGATATCAATATACAACGTGGGGTCAACACCCAAAACCACATGCCCACGAGAAAACCATGACGACTTGTGTTATCCAAGCCGTCACCTCATTTAAACCAGGCTCCCTGATCTGGTTTACGCTTCTAAAAACCATTCTGTCAAGTTGTCCTGTTTGTAGAGTAATTGTCTTCCCTTACTCTATCCTTACTCAAACCACCTGCACACACAGGACATGAGTTGCCATGAATTTTAGCGTAAATCCACAACCATAGCCTTTAAATCAGGGAGATACAAGTCTCCAGACATCGAGATCCCACAATACTTACTCCTCGCATGAAGACAAATTGTCAGGCTACACACTACTCACAATCCTGACTTTTACCCACAAGCCAAACATTAGGGTCGCCAACTCAATCATCATCTCGTGGGGTTACAGCGTACGTTACCACTGGTAATACATACCCGTACCATTCGTAGGTGAGGTGTCACTGACCTCCTTATCTCTTACCTTAGCCTGGAATGACGCATAGTGCAGAACTTGCACTTCAACCACCGTGCGTCTATTAAACATTATCCGCATCTCAATCTGGAATAGATTTACCATTAAAAGGATTCCAGAGCCTTACCCGCTCAACAAGTATATTCCATTCCCAGATGCCTCCATTACCACATCGTCCGGTAATAACCAGCAACTTTGGACATTTAACTAGATCAAACATCTACATGAAATTTAGTGCCCCCGGTGCACGCCCAAAGAAACCCTAGATCAAAGCTTCAGGAATTAATTTCACACCGAACTTAGCCATATTGATCACCGAGCATCCAGTTATCAAGGCACAATATAACAAATACCATCACCGCACTAGGCGCGTATACATCGCAGAGTCATCTCGTACTACTAGACAGTCTCTCACAAAACTGTCCCCCATGCTCTGCCAGTTTACCATCCACCGCAACCTTTATTCGGTAAGATTCAAAATTCTCAATCGCTTAACACTCCAGATCCTAAATTACAAGATCCACTGCCACACATTAACATCCTCTCAGATCATAACTTAATCTGAACGTGGCTTAATCACTCCACGGTTTCCGTTGGAGTGTTGCACAACTTAGCAACATACCTTACTACTCTTGTAATAAATTGGTTTCCAAAACCTTGACTCGTAATACCCTTGAGTCATCAAAGAAACCCTTACCTAGTTCCACCGCACTGCATACTTCCGAAATATTGACAATTTCAAGAGTCACCTCCAATGATCTTTCTTGCTACCACTCTACACTCGTGGCGCCAAGAACTGTCGTTAGGTCAATAATTCCTTAATCCTCTCAGGATTTCATTATATTAACCTCAATAATTGATCTCTCAGATCTTAATCTTCACCCCACAAATCAAATTGAGAATATTACCTGTCACTGCAGGGGATGTAACTTATGAACCCCAACACGACTAAATACACCTTCGGTTACAATATTCGATTAAACCACAGCCGGCGAGTGCACAAATTCTCATGCCATCAACTCAGTTAATCACCCTCGAGGAAACCAAGTGTCATAACGGACGACTTTGGTTGCAGGTTGAAGCTTGACCATCTACAAACATTCTCACTCCTATTCAAAGATTCAGTAGACCTTGCCCCACTGCTGTCACTTCACCTTTTCCGTGCCTTTAACTCAGCAGGCAATCAACCACTTACTGACAACATATAATAATCTCGCTAACCATCATAAGAGTCGGAGCGACTAACAATAACCCACTTCCGACCTGTACTTAAACGGTTAGCCCATCTACTGGACGTTTTGTACAGAAACTTCCAACCAAACGTCCTTAATCTCCGTTCTCAATAAATGGAACTCTCATGACACATTCTTAAGATGATGTCATCATCAGCCTTAGTCACTTACCTGGTGTCATTTTGACCACACACAGCTGTACAAAATAATTACGCCTTACCAGCATGTGCTACTCGAATTTCAATTTACCACTTCCCTACAAAGGTGGGTACCCGTGCTCTGGTGGGGTATACCCATGTACATTTTCAGCCGTCAAACAGTGCCGTTTGCACAACGACCGGTTCCTACCTCCCAATAATACAAAGTCCATCAAGGCTCGTACACTATCTCCGGTACCCCAAGCACCTTTGGTCCAAGACCCGGTGGCTTGTTGCCGCTTCTCATATGTTCCTTTAAATTCTGAAACCACTTACCTTTAATTACCACTAGTAACGCTTTCTCGATCTAAAAATCGATCTCTAACACAGCCAACCTGGAGACTCCTCCACAAGTGTACCAATTAAAATACTTTGACCACAGGTGGATAACTCACCTTATGGTCGACATGAGTCCCAAGATCTGGTGACACGATATAATTTCTGCCTCCATGATAAATGGCCCAATAACCATTGTCACCAACAATTCAAATCACGATTGGACTCACTACCAAATCAAATCTTTCTAGTACCCCAATCGTGGGTGGCTGGAGCGAAGAGATTCTAGTCGTAGCTGACGACAACAATGTCAGCACCAAAGGTGACCCAAGCCATTAGTTTCAGTGGTTGTCCCATAAACATCAAGTGACCAATCAAACTATCACTTAATATCTTAATTATGTCACACTCGGGACTCGTCACTAGATCCAGACCACAAAATAACAACACACAAATTTCCTGGAGTCATTCCACTTTCATAAGTCCGTTGGTTTCTCCAAAACCATACTAATGACGAACCTAAACAAAATCTTGGCAATCGTCAAATCTCACTATTCATCTGTTGGTTTTTCCTTTACAGGCAGGATGCAACATCTATCATTAACTCTTACGACTCCTCTTCTAGGAGTCTCATAACTCGAACGCTAAGGCCTCGCCTCAGGTTTCTACAACCTCCCTGCCAACAACCATGGCAGCCTTCCAGGTGTGAATTAACCGTTTCACCACCGAGTACTCACACATAAAGCTCAAACGTTAAACAACGTGAGTTTCCGCTCGATCCCCAACTCAAATCTCAATAAATCAATGGGGAATACATAAACATAAATACGTATCGAGCTTACCTTGTTCCTTACAGGAGTTCATAGTGAGGTCGGTGTACTGAGGCATAGTCTTGAAGATTCGAACAATTGGAACCACTCGGTCCAGGAAGTACTAACTCATATCCTTAATAAACACTAAGCGTCCAAAGCATAAAATGCCGATAGATCCGCCGCGGTCGGACTATCACTCTATAGACACCAAGTGCTACCAAGTACATGAGGTAGTAACAGGAAACGATAACCTAATGCTCTGATACCATTGACAGGGCCCACCCCGGGTTAAACCCCTTTAACCCGAAGTAAATCCTGCGGGGACCACCTCAACGGAACTTCTTACCGAAACCCCCTTGAAATGGCCAACCCTTCCTACAAAACTAACTAAACCGGGTTAGTCAGAGCAGTCTACAAAGATGATTACCCCAAAGAATTTCAAGCAGCAACGGAATGATCGACTATGCCTCGACTCTCGTACGCGCTCGACCTCCTCTCAAGAACCCTGCATCACTGGGCATTTAAAAACGAAAGGCCCAGGGGAGAAACATTTAAAAACTGTTAGAGTGAGTGGACGAAAATCAAATATAAAAACTCTATTTCCTTTAATGCTCTCCCAAACATTGAATGATTTAAATAACATTTATGCATGCCCACAATTACTAAATTTCCACAAATGCATGATAATATAAACCAATAAGGATTATGGGAAGAGATATATTCACAAACACAATAAGTCTGACCTCTCAGACTAGGGTCGGAGCTAAGAGCTCTAGTTGCGCCCTCACGCTATGCTAGCTATATAAAACGGTAATGGACAACCCTTATAATATCCACCTGACATCTCAGGCGTGTCTGTCCTCTCAGACCAGGGTCGGAGCTAAGAGCTCTAGGTAAAATGGTGATGGACAACCCTTATAATATCCACCTGACATCTCAGGCGTGTCTGTCCTCTCAGACCAGGGTCGGAGCTAAGAGCTCTAGGTAAAATGGTGATGGACAACCCTTATAGTATCCACCTGACATCTCAGGCGTGTCTGTCCTCTCAGACCAGGGTCGGAGCTAAGAGCTCTAGGTAAAATGGTGATGGACAACCCTTATAGTATCCACCTGACATCTCAGGCGTGTCTGTCCTCTCAGACCAGGGTCGGAGCTAAGAGCTCTAGGTAAAATGGTGATGGACAACCCTTATAATATCCACCTGACATCTCAGGCGTGTCTGTCCTCTCAGACCAGGGTCGGAGCTAAGAGCTCTAGGTAAAATGGTGATGGACAACCCTTATAATATCCACCTGACATCTCAGGCGTGTCTGTCCTCTCAGACCAGGGTCGGAGCTAAGAGCTCTAGGTAAAATGGTGATGGACAACCCTTATAGTATCCACCTGACATCTCAGGCGTGTCTGTCCTCTCAGACCAGGGTCGGAGCTAAGAGCTCTAGTAGCGCCCTCACGCTACTCTAGCTAGCATAATCATTGGACGACCCATAAAGGAAATTCACAACAATACTTTACTCAAATACTCTTCCCAAACAAATAAGTAAAACTATTCCTCGTCTTATATGCATAATTCCACATAAAACATTCATGAACCCGAGGAAAATATAATCCTCGAAACCATCATAAAAACCCTGCAATAAAATCAATAATTAAGGCATGCATTCATTTAAAAATAATATGTCCACTCACAATACTATTGCGACCTTCTTCCCGCTCGGAAAGCTCCTCGAGCGAAACTCTCGAACTAACCGCGTAGTCGAGACCGTCTCACGTACGACCAGAGACTGTACCAACAAATCATCATATTAGTCGTTCACAGTTGACTTGGTCTTTTCCTAGTTGACCAGGAACTCCTATTTGACCAAAAGTTGACCGAGTTCCTTTTTATGACACTTTAACCTTTTTGACTTTTTTTCCCGGTTATCGACTCTTAACTCAATTTACCGGAAGTCCGACTCAGCTTCCGAACTTTCCTTTATTACTTTAACTTAACGTTAGGGTGTCACGTATTAATCAATATAATTAATCTCGAGTCGATTTACTGATTTAGCATTTTCCCATAAAGTCCAGTTATCAATTTCCGATAACAATTTAACACTTTACCCATTTAACCAAAAAGGGTCACATTCATTGAACTTCAATCCTTTAACCATTTTTTCTGAAAAATGCAACTTTCCCAAAGTGGAAACTATCCCTTAATGGAAACTTTCCCAAAATGGAAAGTTTCCCAATTTAGCAGGTTTCCAAACTTAGAAGATTTCCCAAAATGGTTAGTTTTCGTTTTTATACGTTTCCTTACGTAATTTCCGACTACGACTCTTTAACTCAATTAAACGGAAACGATGAACTTTAAACAGGAGTCGAAGACTACCTCTCGACATTTCAGCCGGTTTAACTGCATCTCCGGAATCGTTACCGGATTCCGGCAACTTGCCGGAATCCTCTGCCGGATTCCGGTCAACTTGCCGGAAATTCACCATAGTTTCCCTCGTTTCTTCGCCTCCAAGTTACGACAACATGCAGTCAAACAACAAACAACAACACCATCAGCATCAACACAGTAACATATTTCAAACAGATTCACAGTAGCTCCAAACCAAAACTGGAAACTGCCTCACCTCTGATCTTCACCAAAACTCCCAACTCTGCTCCAAAACCACTGCATACAGCCTTGCCTCTTCCTCCATCCAAGAACAGAAATCCAGTAAGTCTGGCTTTGTTCCAAAACCAGTACCAGCAGCCTTCAAGCTCCCTCCAAACCCCACTACAGTGCCCAAGACTTCCAAAAGAAGTCACTGGGCTCGAGAGACACGCCAGAAACCACCGTCGGAGGGAGGGGCAGAAATCCCAGAAAAAAAAAGTGAGAAGAGGGGACATTTGATTAAGGATTCAAATCGATGATCAGAAGCAAGGAAAAGGAAGAGGAAGAGGAGAGAAGACTAACCACACCGGTCACGCGCCTTAGCGCCGCCTGGAACGCCGGAAATCAACCGTTGACCGTCGAAACAGTTTCCTTCGATCTCCCTGCACGGTCGCCGCCTCGGTGAGCTGAGGGTATGGAGGAGTAGAGGAGGAAGAGAGGAGAAGAGTGGAGCTGGTCCGCCGCCCTGGGGTGGCCGGAATCGCCGGCGCCGGGCGAGCACAGTGGAGACCGAGAGAGCTCGGGAGGAAGAAAGAGGAGAGGTCTGACCGAAGTCTGACCTCTTCTCTATTTATAGAGAAACGACCGGTCGAGATCTGATCTGAGAAAGATCCAACGGTCAAGATTCAAAGAAGGTAAAAAGTGAAAAGGTTAAATGGTAAAACTGATTTACCAGATTATAATTAAAAGTTACTGGAAACTTCAAAAATCCGCAGAAAATAAACCGAAGCTCCGAAAAATAATCCGAAAATACCGGGAGACTTGTGTCGACACGTACTACAACATCGAGTCATCGATTCAGGTATTTGGAGTACTTTTAAAAAAACTTGAAAATTAACTCGAGCGATAACTTATCGAATTACCGATCGCAGTTACAAGTCCTCGGTAACTCGTGAATCTCTGTGAAAGGTAACTTTTATTAACTTCAAAAGATTCGGGGTGTGACAGGTTCTAAGTCTCCAACTCACAATCACATATAATACAAAACTTTAATAGTTGTCAGAGCTCAAAACAATAGAAGAAAGTGAGAAAATTACACAACTAAGTGTACAAGAACTTCCCATAGAAAAATGGAGATGTGGTAACTATGTCTTGCCTCCTAGCTATTGCCTAGCCGATCACTGCAATCTAGGCATTTTAAAACGAAGTGTCTAGGGCAAAAACATTTAAAATGTTAGCGTGAGTAGACAAATAAATAAACAATTGTGAGGAAATAATCCTCGCTCTGATTGTTTCGAAAATCGTTAATGTACGCAACAATGAGAAAAATTCCCAAATAATCATTTAAAAACCAAAATAAATCTTGTTAATCTCATTGGCTTAAAAATCAATATTAAAAATAGGGAAAAATGTTTCATCATGACATAGAGCCTCCCAAGTTAGGGTCAGAGCCTTCTAAGGCTACTACATGATATTACAGCCATTCATCGTGAAGAGATTCTATTATGACAATGAATCTCTCAACTGGCTAGAGTAGGAGTCTTCTAAGGCTACTATTGCCCTGCTCCACTTCCTTAAGTGCAGGGTCGTATAGCTAGCTAGCATTTATAATATATATATATAACAACCCTTCATGGTGAATAAAACAAAACAAATTCGAAAAGTCATTAAAAACTTTTTCTCAGTAATAAAATATGCATCTCATGCATAAGGTACGGTTCCCCGACCGTTCTCAAAACAATGACCATAAAAAAATCATTTCTAAATATGATCAACATAACACAAATTCCAGCTGACATAACAAAGAAGCTTACGGGAGGGAAACAACCCACCTTCTCGGCCCCACCAGCTCAGTAAATGAATAAAATTATGTTACTTATAAAATTTTATAAATATTCGAGCATACATAGCTAAAAAGAAATCAAAAGACCATTCACCCTAGTGCTAGGTCAGTCGTCGATCCCTAGACCCCTCAACAAAAGTCTCCTCGCGCCATGTTTCAAGGAGATATATAAATATTCGAGTTCTCAACTCTAAAAACTGTAATTAAATAAATGGGCCGGAACCGAGATGAGTGTACTACTCGCTCATCCAAGCCCAACTTCGTAAACTTAACAAACTCACTTCAGGCCTTCAATTCTAGATTAGAAATTTTCAAGTCAACTTCCTAAAGCGTTCCCGACAACTAAACCGAAGGCCAAATATTTATTTAATCTCCGCACAATAATTAAATCTTGAAAAATCTAAAACCAACCCAAAAATTCTCCTTAAAATATAAACTTCATAACAATAACCCCTCTTATCTTATATTATTTTCAGCTTGAAAAACTGCCCAAAAAGTGGCAGCTTCGCCGCCAACAGAAACTTCTAGCCAAACTTCGGCCACAACCAATCGCCGGCCACAACCAATCGCCGGCCACAACCAATCGCCACCAAATTTTCAAAGAATGATCCTCTCCACATTTTGAACAACTTTCTAGTTCAACTTGAAGATCAATTCCTAGTCTAACTAGGTCAATCGAACAAAAATGTAAAAATCTCAATTTTCAAATCCTAAATACTTCAAATCTTTGATTCTCCACCCACACTCCAAATCGATCTACCAAATTCTAAGGGTAAGTAGTATTCCTCAAACCCATTCTATCCATATATATAACTCACTAGATGGTGCCCTGAGGAGGGAAAAATCCGATCTAAACTCCCTAATGTACACTCGGTAAACAAATCAGAATTTTGGCTGAAATACGACAAGACAGATCAAAAATCTTACCTAGAAAGGAAGTAGATATAGAGGCGCTCCTTTTAGGACCGGTGCGGCGGCCTAAGGAGGCCTGACAGTGGCGCTGAAGCTCCAGCAAAAAATTGGGTCGTGGGAGAGGAGACGGAAAGTTCGTGTAAAAATCTAATTTTCTACTTTCTACTTTCAGTAAGTTTCCCTTTTATAGACTTTTCTGAAACAAGAATTTCCCGTTTTAGACCATAACTTTCTCATATGATCTCCGATTAAGACGCACAAAATGTTTAAAGATTCATATTAACGTTCTCTACAACTTCCATGAAGGAAGTTTCTCGAAATAACGATGCTAGAAAAATCAACTTCATGACCCTCTACGGTGAAACGTTTACTGCCAATGATAAAAGACTAAAGTAACAAAAGTAACCGACTGTAATTTGATTTTAGAACCGGGATGTGAAAATTCTCCACCCCATATGAAAATTTCTTCCTCAAAATTATATAATTGTCAAACAAAGAGATGGGGGTACTACTGCCTCATCCGCGCCTCGGGTTCCTAAGAAGCTTCCTCTACTTCGTGACTCCTCCAAAGCACCTTAACTAGAGGAATAGTTTTGACCCTAAGCACCTATTTATTCTAATCAATGATCTTCACCGGAAACTCCTCAAAAGTCAAATCCTTTGCAGACTGACCGGTTGCTCTTGCAACACATGAGAGAGATCGACAATATACTTATGAAGCATGGACACATGGAAGACACTATGTATCTTTGCTAAATCGGAAGGTAGATCTAACTGATAAACAAGTGAGCCACCCACTCAATAATCTCATAAGGACCTATGTATCTCTGGCTAAGCTTCTCCCGCTTACCAAAACGCACTACACCCTTTCAAGGAGACAGTTTGAAGAACACCCAATCACTTACTTGAAACTCAAGATCCCTTCTTCGATTATCTACATAGCTCTTATGCCTACTTTGAGCCATCTTGAGATTTTCCCTAACAACCTTGATCTTCTCATTTGTCTCATGAATCAAATCAGGACTACACAACTCCTTTTCACCCATTTCATTCCAACACAAAGGTGTACGACAGTTTTTGCCCGTAAAGTGTCTCAAAAAGGGACACACTAATGCTAGCATGAAAACTACTATTGTAGGCAAACTCCATGACTGCCAAGTTTTTGTCCCAACTTCCTATAAACTGCATAGCACATGACCTCAACATATCCTCCAAGGTGTGAATAGCCCTCTCAGACAATTCAACAAACTACTGTTATACTATGCCACCCACACTTTATCAATCAAAACTGACCGCACTTGAAATCAAGCCACCAAGGCCTCAACCTCATTTTCTCATAACTCAACACCAGTAGCCCGCAACTCATAAAGAAGTAGAACCCGAACCGCTCTCAGATTTGCCAAAGAGACGGAAGGGTTACAAATAAGTGCATCGGTCACCACATTGGTCTTTCCTAGATGATACTCAATAGTAATATCATAATCTTCAAATAACTCCATCCACCTTATCTGCCACGAATATCATAAACACATAACGAAGGATCTTGTGGTCAGTGAAGATTTGACACTTAGCTCCATAAAGATAGTGTCACGACTCGAACCTAATAGTTATCTTTTTTTCGGGTGTTAATGTTACCGGAGATTTTTGACAGCGTTCATAAATACTATTGGTTATCGCTCGAGTTTATTATCGAGTTTTTCTGGAATCGGTAAATAAGGGATTTAAAATTCTGAAGTCCCAGTACGAGACAATACGAGCTCACCGGTATATCCAGATTATTTTTCAGAGCAACGAGCTAGTTTTTATGAATTTTTGAAGTTTATAGTAATTTTCAATTGCTGTTTCTGGTAACTTTTAGTTACGGTTAAGGTAACTTATATTTACTTTATTGAACAATAATTTTTACCCCTTTAAATCTGGACCTCCAGATCAATTGGGGATTTGATCTGGGTCATCCGTTTAATTATAAAAAGGGAAGAGATGTTGACCTGAGTCAACCCCCCTCCTCGTCGTCCTCTCACTTCGTCTGCTTCCTCTCTACGACGGAGCACAGTCGTTAGGCCTCCTCTCGACGCACCAGGGGTGGCTACAGCTTCATCTCGATCTTTCCGACCTACCTCTAGTGACAGCTTCGTCAAAGAAGCTTCAGTGAAGGAGAATCAAAGCATAGAAGGTTTTAGGGTTCGATCAGGGTTTTCTGATTCTGACCACTACGACGAGCGTGGTTTGTGTTGGTAGCTTCGCCTTCGCTCCCAGAACATGTCTATGGCCTTAGTTTTTGAAGAGAAGCTCTGTGAAGGGAGATTCGAGCAGAGGAAGGAATCAAGGTGGAAATTTGGGGTTCATTTAAGGTATCAATCTTTGTCTAAGTATCAATTTTTTGTTTGGGCTGATAAGATTAGCGGGTTTTCGTATTTTAATCTTTGCATATGGGATGTTGTGTTATTCGCGTGTTTGATGGAGCCAAGGAATAGAGCTGGTCGGGATAATTGATAGCATTGGGAGTGCTCTGACCCTAGCATAAGTAGGCTCATGGTTATTGCGGTGCCTTGAGGAGATTTGTTGCTATATGCATTATGTACAGTGTATGAAATTAATGAGCTTACGTGTAGTAAGTGGGATAATGTAACACCTCTGTTAAATATCTATAGGTGGTGTGGTTATGGATTGATGAGCTTCAAGCTCCAGGGGTGGGTTGAATTGGTCGGAGTTATATATCCTTGTTTTGAAGTTTATGTGATGCAGATCACTAGGTCATGTTATAGATGGATGTTATGTGTTGAGAAATACACGTACGAGTTTCATTGTAGGTCAGGGTTGTCCACTTTTAGAAGAAATTTTGTCGAAATTTTGGTATAATTTTATTTAGAGTTGTTCCTCGTGTAGCTCTCTTGGAGTTTAGTGTGAGCTCTGAGACATGTTCTGTCAATCTAGGTAGTATAGTATCTTCTGTGGGAACTAATGGATTTCCATGATGACATAATGTCACGTGATTCAAGTAAGAAAAGAGAAGGTATGTGATTTCTAGTTGCGGTAAGGAGTCGGTCTCGTCTGGTGAGATGGGTTCTCAAGTTAGTGCTTAGTATACAGGAAGTTAGTAATTATGACCCTTAGAAATATAGATATTTTGATTTTTTTTTTCTTCGAATTCTAGGGTTATGGCGTCGGTTTTGTACCCTCATATTTCTATCAGCCCATACAATGTGATTGTGGGAGTTGGACGGATGTAATGGTCTGTAGAGAGATAGAGAGGAAAATGATTCCTTCTCATAACAGTTATATTTATGTGCGTCAAGATGTGAGCATTGAATGCTTGTGGATTTTAGTCGTTGACGAGTCAATTATGCCTGCATGACAGATTGGTTAGTATTGTGAACATTGAAGAGTACATTGGAAGTTTCAGAGACAAAATTTTATAAGGTGGGGAGTTTGTCACGACCTGAACCTAATAGTTATCTTTTTCCCGAGTGGTAATGTTACAGGAATTTTTTGACAACGTTCATAAATACTATAGGTTATCGCTCGAGCTTATTATCGAGTTTGTCTGGAATCGGTAAATAAGGGATTTAAAATTTGAAGTCGTAGTACGCAAAAATACAGGCCTGGCAATTTGACCTGTGGGTTGCGAGCCCTCCCGTTACCCGCCCACTAAAAACACGCTCCAACCTGTCTGTTTAATAAACGGGCACAAGAAAACCCAGCACGCTAAAAACACGTCTTAGATGGACCGGACTATGCTAATCCGTTGGAACACGTGAAGCCCGTTACCGAAAAAGAAAAAGAAAAACCAAAACTACGAGGAAGACCTACTCTCTCTATCATCGAAAAAAAGAGGAAGACCTCAGTTTCGTCCTCTCTCAGTCTCTCCCTCTCAGACCCTCACGAATCACCATATCCGACTAATCGAAAAATCTGGGTTCAAATTTGATAAGGTAACACCACTCTAACTCTCTAAGCATCTTTGATTCTGTTTTGTGAATTAGAGTTTGAATTGGTGGGTTGCTTTTGATTTAGAGTATTTGGTGTTGTGTGTTCTGGGTGTTAGAATCTGGGTTCAACCCCTGTCTTCTTGGGTTTTCGAGATTAGAGTTCGATCTAATGAATGAAGTAAAGTATTGTGGTTTTGTTGATTGTGGTTTGACATTTTAGAAATCCAAAACAGTGAGGAATGGGAGAAGCTCAAGGAGCAAGATTGGATAAACAAGTATTGGCAATAGAAGATTTTGTTTTTGGTGATTCACAATTAGCATAAAAAGTATATCATACATACAGAATTCTCAGGGTATTGGTGGTGTTAGTTGTACGAGTTTGAGTAAGTTTTCGAATCGAAAGAGAATGGATCACATTTGACGTGCATTTTCTTTTATACTTGCTTTCAAATCTCTCTCTCTCTCTGTAGCTTGATATGGTTGTTGTTAACTATTTTAAATCTTGTTTTTCATGTAATCTCAAAGTTTTACGAGCTGATTTATTTGGAACAGTATCTGGTTCAATGGTATGGTTTAGTTTGAACTACATTTGTTCATTATTCAGTTGATAACCTCTTTTTGCAAGTATTGTACCTTTTGTTTGTAACTTTGCAACGATTGGAAAGCTTTTATGTCAGAAATAGTTGAAACCTTGGATCATATGTACTAGTCATATGAGTTACTGATTGATGTTAATGAGGCATGGCTATGGCATGCATATGAAGAGTGGAAAAGATGGCACTATGGTCTGGTGTTCATTTTGCAGTTTCGCATTTGTTGACTATTATTATGAACTCTTGTTTTTGGAAGTAGTTCTCATGTGGAGTTATGCCGGTAACAGACTTAGCAGAATATGCAATTTACTGTTGGTGATTCTATAACTGCACAAGGATTGAACTGAGAATTACCTTACTCAATCCTGCTAGATAGAGGAGGTATTTACTGAAACTTTAAACTAAAAAGGTTTAGCCTTGGGATTACGTCCATCTGAGGCTGTGGACCTATATGTGTGTTTGTCTATATGTGGTTTCAGATGCAATATATTAATTTGAAATTAAAAAAAAACTTTCTTTCAGTAGTGTGTTTGCGTGATACACACTAATAATTTATGGGAAATTTTTCCAGTAATTTCTGTCAAATCATACTTGAGGCTAATCATGTAAGCATATGTATTATCAGATAGTTAACCAACTACCATTACAAACTGTCTACATACATACTCTTGTGTTTATCAATAAATGGATTGTTTTCATTCTCGCATTACATATCTCTATGAATATACTTGTGTGTTAGTTATAACAATATTCATTCCTCACTAGCTAATATTCCTTGCGTGTTAGTCATAACAATATTCAAAAGTTTTTGCAAATGAGTTTGCATGATGAGTCTCAAGATTTATCTTTGGACGAGGACGAAAATGTAGAAGAAGGCTCTTTACCTAACAGAAGTCAGGCAAGAGGTGTGGCAATTAACAAGAGAAGAAAGACGTCTGAATGTTGGGCATCATTTGAGGAGCTTCCGAGAGGTAATAATCCCATACAACGAGCTAAATGCAAAAAGTATGGAATCATACTCAAATATGGTTCAATAGGAACAGGCAGTTTATTGCGGCACCACAGGTCATTCTCATCTAGTAACTCTACCGAAGTCTCACCACGGTCTGCCACACGCTCTGGTACGTTTCGTTAAGATTTGTTGAGTTGATGATTGAGGCAATAGTTAGACATGATCTCCTTTTTGCTTTTGTTAAGTATGAAAGGATTAGAGCCGTGTTTACTTATATCTCTTGTACACTTAAGCTCCCTTGTAGAAATACTGTTAAGGCTCATGTCTAAGATATGTATGAGACTGAAAAGGTGAAACTTCAAAATTTGTTGAGTTCAGTTAAGGGGAGAATAAGTTTGACTGCAGATTTGTGGCAATCTGTAGCCACTGATGAATACTTGACTATCACAGCACATTTTGTTGATTCATAATGGAGATTGCAGAAAAGGATAAAAAGTTTTTCTCATATGCCTTCTCCTCATAATGGTGTTGCACTAGCTGATGATAGGAGCATTTTACGCTACGTTCTTAACATGTTTTTACCCTCATTTATGCTTTGTTTATCCATTATTTGGTTAGTATTAGTAGTTATTTAGCATAAGGGGTTATTTGTAGAACATTGGCTAAAACATGTGTAAAATAGATAAAGTATGTGCAATATCGTTAAAAGCTGAACTTGGAAGTGTTCTTGATTTTCTTAAGTTTCTGTAAACCGATACATTGTCACTACTTGATTATATCTTTTGAATGTGTAGGTGACATGTATGTGGAAATAACAAAACAAGAATCGTGAGGATCGGACTTATGGAAGGTAGCAAAAGAAGCATGGAAAGACAAGAGGCCAAAAGCATGAATTCGGAACAAAAACAGGGGATTTCCAGAAACCATAACTCAACTTCAAAGATTTCCCTAGGACGATCCAGGAGGAACTAGGGAACGTGCCATATATGGATGGAAAGCTGTGGATGTCTAGTTTCTAAATATTTTGGAATCGCAGCAATCCAAGTTCTGAGGAAGGAGTTATGCCGGAAACAATGGCCGGAGGTCAGTCTGCTGGAAACAGGACAGAATTTGCTGAAGTTGTCTACCGAGTTCGTGAGTGTGTTTCTTCACCAAAATCCTTCCCAAGCATGCCAAATGATTGATGAAGAGCTTAATGATGATATGGGAAGTTGTTTAGAAGAAGAAGAATCGAAGAAATCACCAAGGAGAAGCCAAAAATAACAACTACGAAAGTTATCCCGGTCAAAACAGGATAACTCGGTCTACCGAGATTATGGAAGCTTTTCGGCTGTCCTAGGAGTCCATGAGCATGAAAGAGAGCCCAATGCCGACCCACACATGAGGAAGAGTCCATGAATTCAGAAAAAGAAGTTTTTAAATTATTTTCCAAGTCAGCAAATTAAAGAGAAGGAAGACAAATCCAACAAGGAAAAGCAAGAAGCCCAATCCGACATGGACAAGGAGTAGGGTGCCGAATTTCTTAGGGTTTCTTTAGAAGTTTTCCTCTATAAATACACATGTAACACAGTAGAAAAAGAGTCTCTCAATTGCTCTAAGCCTTAGAATAGCCTAGCTCTACTTAAAAACCCTCCCTACACAGAAACACCATAGCCTTGCCGCCGCCGCCAACCCCTTGCTGCCGACTGCATCTTCTGCTGCCGATTGCATAGCTTTGCCGCCACCAATCCCTTCTTCAATCCTTGCCGACTCTTAGGGTAGGTTTAGGTATGAATACATTCAAGGTTTATGTGTGTATCTACTGTATGGATGATGGTTCTTTATATATATGTTTGTTTTGGTTTTCGGTTTTACGTTATAAACATGTTTGCTTGTTCTTCTTGGTGATTTTCATGTGATTGTGTTTATAATTGTAACGTGTAGAACTGCATGTTAGGATGACGACTTAGATTAAGTTGTTTGTGTTTACGTAAGTAATAACTTGAATTGATTAATCCTCACCTGAGCACGTAATCGAACTCTAGGTTAGCTTGAATCTAGACAAGTTAGCTATTAGGGGGGAGTTTCATATGCCGTAGTGTCTAAGGGTTAAGATCAGGCGATTGTAGGTCTTGATTCTTAGTCACCACCAAGGGTGGTAGGGTGAGAGATTTGCATGTTGAATAGGATGAGTGACGCCATACCTAGGACCATGTTTCCAATGACTCTCGTTCGATCAGTGTATTTTGTCTCAATGTCAGGCGATTGTAGGCATTGAACAGGATGACACATATACAAACTTAGTGTCAGGCGATTGTAGGCACTAAGTTTACATGAGAAGTCTAAATAGTTGGAATTAATTAGAAGTTGTGAAAACGTAAATACGACTTCTTAAACTTGCGAAATTTGTGACATGTCTTTCTTCACGGTGCTAAGTTGTTTTATGCTTGAGTATTGATTGACCATGTTTTGTAAATAAATGTCTTTATTTTCTTTATCTGTTTCGAACCATCTTTAAATCCCCCATAATATTTTGTATATATGTTTATACTTGTATAGTTGTGACAGAATTGTACTTGTATGTTTATATTATATTCTTTTGAAAGTACTAACTATTTGTTTTGCAGAATATAAGTCCTTCCCTAGTGTCCCCGGCTAGAACGATCCCTACTTACAGTTACTACACGATAGGGTTTTAAATTGCAGGTTGTTAAGCGACGGCCTCGTCAGTTTTTGGCGCCGTTGCCGGGGATGCTAAAAAGGATTTTTGTATATTGTTGTCAACTAACATTTTTCTCTTATATTTGTGTGAATATTAGTGTATGTACCGAATTCCTTTGTGTGAAAATTGTATATTTTGTGCCATATTTTTGACTAACAATTTCTCTCTTATATTTTAGTGTAAGTGTCGAATTTGTATGTATTATATTTGTATATTTTCGTGCCATATGTGTTGTAATCGTTGTAACTTAGTAAATATTTAAGAGGTTTATTGTTTCATATGTGTTTGAAGTTTATTGTGGTTTTTAAAGTGTAACATGTAGGGAGAAGCCGCATTTGTTAATCTTAGCCTAAACCCTTCATGTTATATGCGGATTTCATGAGGTTGAGGGCGGCTTTGATTAACACTTGTCGAGTGGTCTAGTGACCCGAGTTTGTTCCTAGCTGAGTAAGGGGCCGTTCTGTCATAGATATGGAATTCAGGTTTGTTCAATTGGATCTCAAGATCATGACTGACCACTCTTCTCGGTGAAGGGGTCGATAGGGGTCCGCCTCCTTGATCACAAAACGAGTCCTGCCTGGTTCTTGTAGGGGGTTCGCCCCCCGTGACATTGACACTTGCCTTCTGAAACCACGGAATCCGCTCGAACTAGCCAAATGCTTGGGCCGAAGCATCACCACACTTTAAACGCTAGAATTTACTTAGACATGAATGACGCCATGAACTTCAAATTAACTTGGCTTTAATTTTTGAGGTATATCGGACGAAGCATAACACTACCTTGGGCTGTATCAGCCCATTGCACAGTGGTCTTCCCTGCTCCACGTACCTTGAAAATTAGGGGTTAATAAAATCAACTAGAAACATTATAGGTTGTCGACATCTTGTGCTTAAAAGTGTTATGTGCTTATGTGATGCCGTGTGCCCTATGTGTTCTAGTTGCTTGCTTTGTTAATACCATGTCATGCCGTGTATCATATGTGTTTATAGTGACATGTCGTGTGCCATGTTTAGCTAACATTCTTTTGTTTTGTAGGTTTTTTTTATGTGTGCCATTCATGTTGCATTTATACTTATGATTGATCATTTTGCATATCATGTTGCATATTGCATTTTTTGTTTTGTTTGCATCATGCCATATTACATTTTGTTTCATGCATCATGTCGTGTTTGCACTACATCCATTTTGCATTCATTCATACCTGTGTTTTATTGTTTTGCATATCGTGTGCATATTGTTTGTTTTTCATAGTGATCGAGCAAGGGGTCGGATTTGATAAGTTTGGAGAACGGGATGAGGAGGCTTTGAAAGATTTGGAGCCGTCCATACTTGGAGTTGTGAAAGAGCTTGAGTCACAACCACCTACCAAAAGGTATAATACTCCCTTGTCAATTCCATTATCCACTAACAAATTGTTACCATCTGTGGAACAGGTCCCTAAATTAGAGCTAAAAGCTTTTTCCCCACATTTGAAGTACGTTTTTCTTGGAGAAGAGGACACTTTACCAGATATTGTGTCTTCATCGTTGAATGAGCAACAAGAGCACAAATGTTGAAAAGCACAATGTGGGAAAGCCATGGCAACAAAGGATGGCGCCATCAAAAAGGAGAAGAGTCTAGGCTGATAGACTATAAACATTAAGCGCTGCATGAGAGGCAACTCATTTCAACCGTAGCTGTGGAGGAGCCATCAACGAGAGTTTGCATTTTTCTAATCCCTTCACTTTTATGGTTGATATTTTGATTTATTTATGTGTTTATTATGTGACTTAGACACATTCTTAGGAAGTTATGACATGATTTTGGGTTTACATTGAGGACAATGTAATTTTCTAAGTGTGGGGTAGAGGTTAAATAGTAACATATTTTATTTATTTGTGTGTTTTTTTCAATTTGTGTCGAAATTTTTCCAATTTTTAAATTTTTTTTTTCCCGTAATTTAAAAAAAAAACTTTTGTTTATTTTTGTTTCGAAATTTGTTTTTAATTTTTAAATTTTGTTTTATTTGTTTTTGAGTCTTAGGATATACCCTTAAAAGTCTATGATGATCTTATCTTTTAAATGCATGATTGACGGTTTAACATTTATCTTAAGAAATTGCAAGTTTCATGGATATTGTGAATTAGTATGAATATTTGAGACTTGATTGATAATGAAGTATGCATGTTTGATTAGATTGTTCCAACATAACCTATGTGAGAGCTTTTGAGCCTAAAAACTTTCTTTCTTGAGTGAATTATGTGCCGATTTTTGCTTAAATTTTTTCGAAATTTTCACTAAATTTTCACTATCTTTCGAAACCTCATCATTCTTTGCAAATTCAATAACTATGTGCTATAGCTTTTTAATGGACTCTAGAATTTACTAGAACTTGCTTATATGATTTTCGAAGCTTTATAATCATAACATGTCTTGATTTTGAATATGATTGAATTAAATCTCATTAGGATCACCACCATAGCCAAATAAAGCATATGCCTAATTTGTGCCCGTCGTGGGACTCCTTAGTCAACCCCTTTGAGCCTACATTGAACATTTTATTTCATCACCTTTAAACAGAATTCCTTTGCTTAGAATAGCTAAACCTTTACCTTGTTATCAAGACTTGGCAAAGTACTTCTGATGGAGCTGTAATGCGTGATGCTGAAGAGCAAGTGTGGGGTGAACAATGCAATAAAGAGCAAGTGTGGGGTAAAACACCATATTGTTATAAATGTATGTGCCATGTATGAACAAAAAGAAAGAAATATGTCCGAAAAAAAAAATTCGGATAGAATTAAAGTTCAAGGCACAAATTCTTTCATGGTGTGTTGTAATGTTTTGTGAATTTGGAGTTAGTGATTATTTGAAGGTCTAAAAGTGTGTATATGACCTTTGTCCTGTTCACAATATGTGGGTCCAACATGAAGAAATTCGACCCGTGAAGTGAAGACATGAGGAGGAGCGGGATTTGCTAAGTCTTGGTGACGCTTTAAAATCACCATTTATCCAAAAAAATTCCTACCTTATGAAACTTAGCCCCATTACAACCATTTTTACTGAGATTAATTCATGATTCTTAAGATAGCTAAATTTGATTTGTAGAGAATTTCTCATGAGTTAAGCATATGGTTTTGGTCCATTATTGCACATAGTTGTTATATGAGGTTTTTTTTCAGAAAATTTTATTCACAAAGAGCTTTTATTTGTTGAAATATGCAAGTTATTTGTTATCTTATCATCTTTTCCCTTGCATATACGATTGAGTGAATACCATGGATGAGTGAAAAGAAGAGAGTATGCCATTGTGAGGTGGAACGGTTATCATACATGTTTGTGCTATATGATCTCATATCTTAAGTGTTCATGCTATGATACATGTTTATGAAGCTTTGCAATTACGCTTTTCATTCAAATGTTCAAACTTGAAAGTTATGCATGCTAAAGAATCTGAGACAAATCATTTAAGGGTATTAGTTGTTTAAGTGTTAATTGTTTTTGTGTCGTTAGTGTTAGTAGAGTCTTATATTTAGTTTGCTAGGGACTAGCAAAGGGTAAGTGTGGGGTAGTTGATAGGAGCATTTTACGCTACGTTCTTAACATGTTTTTACCCTCATTTATGCTTTGTTTATCCATTATTTGGTTAGTATTAGTAGTTATTTAGCATAAGGGGTTATTTGTAGAACATTGGCTAAAACATGTGTAAAATAGATAAAGTATGTGCAATATCGTTAAAAGCTGAACTTGGAAGTGTTCTTGATTTTCTTAAGTTTCTGTAAACCGATACATTGTCACTACTTGATTATATCTTTTGAATGTGTAGGTGACATGTATGTGGAAATAACAAAACAAGAATCGTGAGGATCGGACTTATGGAAGGTAGCAAAAGAAGCATGGAAAGACAAGAGGCCAAAAGCATGAATTCGGAACAAAAACAGGGGATTTCCAGAAACCATAACTCAACTTCAAAGATTTCCCTAGGACGATCCAGGAGGAACTAGGGAACGTGCCATATATGGATGGAAAGCTGTGGATGTCTAGTTTCTAAATATTTTGGAATCGCAGCAATCCAAGTTCTGAGGAAGGAGTTATGCCGGAAACAATGGCCGGAGGTCAGTCTGCTGGAAACAGGACAGAATTTGCTGAAGTTGTCTACCGAGTTCGTGAGTGTGTTTCTTCACCAAAATCCTTCCCAAGCATGCCAAATGATTGATGAAGAGCTTAATGATGATATGGGAAGTTGTTTAGAAGAAGAAGAATCGAAGAAATCACCAAGGAGAAGCCGAAAATAACAACTACGAAAGTTATCCCGGTCAAAACAGGATAACTCGGTCTACCGAGATTATGGAAGCTTTTCGGCTGTCCTAGGAGTCCATGAGCATGAAAGAGAGCCCAATGCCGACCCACACATGAGGAAGAGTCCATGAATTCAGAAAAAGAAGTTTTTAAATTATTTTCCAAGTCAGCAAATTAAAGAGAAGGAAGACAAATCCAACAAGGAAAAGCAAGAAGCCCAATCCGACATGGACAAGGAGTAGGGTGCCGAATTTCTTAGGGTTTCTTTAGAAGTTTTCCTCTATAAATACACATGTAACACAGTAGAAAAAGAGTCTCTCAATTGCTCTAAGCCTTAGAATAGCCTAGCTCTACTTAAAAACCCTCCCTACACAGAAACACCATAGCCTTGCCGCCGCCGCCAACCCCTTGCTGCCGACTGCATCTTCTGCTGCC
The DNA here is from genome assembly GCA_951800085.1 of Comarum palustre. NCBI lineage: Eukaryota > Viridiplantae > Streptophyta > Magnoliopsida > Rosales > Rosaceae > Comarum > Comarum palustre. The sequence continues at coordinate 16,583,259 of OX637578.1, forward strand.
GATTGCATAGCTTTGCCGCCACCAATCCCTTCTTCAATCCTTGCCGACTCTTAGGGTAGGTTTAGGTATGAATACATTCAAGGTTTATGTGTGTATCTACTGTATGGATGATGGTTCTTTATATATATGTTTGTTTTGGTTTTCGGTTTTACGTTATAAACATGTTTGCTTGTTCTTCTTGGTGATTTTCATGTGATTGTGTTTATAATTGTAACGTGTAGAACTGCATGTTAGGATGACGACTTAGATTAAGTTGTTTGTGTTTACGTAATTAATAACTTGAATTGATTAATCCTCACCTGAGCACGTAATCGAACTCTAGGTTAGCTTGAATCTAGACAAGTTAGCTATTAGGGGGGAGTTTCATATGCCGTAGTGTCTAAGGGTTAAGATCAGGCGATTGTAGGTCTTGATTCTTAGTCACCACCAAGGGTGGTAGGGTGAGAGATTTGCATGTTGAATAGGATGAGTGACGCCATACCTAGGACCATGTTTCCAATGACTCTCGTTCGATCAGTGTATTTTGTCTCAATGTCAGGCGATTGTAGGCATTGAACAGGATGACACATATACAAACTTAGTGTCAGGCGATTGTAGGCACTAAGTTTACATGAGAAGTCTAAATAGTTGGAATTAATTAGAAGTTGTGAAAACGTAAATACGACTTCTTAAACTTGCGAAATTTGTGACATGTCTTTCTTCACGGTGCTAAGTTGTTTTATGCTTGAGTATTGATTGACCATGTTTTGTAAATAAATGTCTTTATTTTCTTTATCTGTTTCGAACCATCTTTAAATCCCCCATAATATTTTGTATATATGTTTATACTTGTATAGTTGTGACAGAATTGTACTTGTATGTTTATATTATATTCTTTTGAAAGTACTAACGATTTGTTTTGCAGAATATAAGTCCTTCCCTAGTGTCCCCGGCTAGAACGATCCCTACTTACAGTTACTACACGATAGGGTTTTAAATTGCAGGTTGTTAAGCGACGGCCTCGTCAGCTGATAAGGTTTTTACCTTAATAGGAGAGTGGGGAATTGAGGATAAGTTGTTTTCAATTACCTTAGATAACGCATCAGCCATGGATTCATTTGTTGAGAAACTGAAAATAAAGTTGAATTTTAGAAGTTTACTATTAATGAATGGTAGATTCTTTCATGTTAGATGTTGTGCACACGTCTTGAACTTGATAGTCCAAGATGGACTAGAGGAGATTGATCCATCTGTTTTAAAGATACGAGAATGCATCAAATATATAAAGGGTTCAGAAGCAAGAAGAGATAAATTCTTGGCGTGTGTTGACGAAGTTGGGTTAGGTGGTAATAGAAAAGGATTGAGGCAGGACGTGCCTACTAGATGGAATTCAACTTATAAGATGCTTGAAAGTGCACTCTTCTATCGACGTGCCTTGGAGAACTTGAGGGTGAGTGACAGTAACTTCAAATTGTGTCCTGAAGCTAAAGAGTGGGATAAGATGGAAATTATAAACAAGTTTCTAGGTGAGTTTTGTGATGTTACAGAGTTGTTTTCTGAAACAAAGTACACTACATCAAACTTATTTTTCCCGAAGGTGCTTATTATTCAGCATAGTATTGAGCAAGCTATGAAAGATGATAATAATTCCTTTATGAAACGAATGGGGGTTGAGATGGATTTGAAGTTCAGAAAGTATTGGTCGGATTATAGCACTATCTTGGGGATTGCAGTTGTTTTGGATCCACGGTTTAAGATGGAGTTTGTGGAGTGGGCTTATGATGTACTGTTTGGTCCGGATTCTCCCCAGTTGAAGGATTTTAGTGATACGTTGTCATCGCTATATAGTGCCTACATGGAGAGCTTTAATCTCCATAGATCAAGCTATCCGCCTCATCAGAGTTCGTCTCAAGCACAAGGCAAGCATAACATACTAGAGGTAAATAAAAGTGTATTTGTGTAGTTTTTGCATGTTCTTATTATATGTTGTTGTGTAGTTTTTTGCATGTTCTTAATCTAATTATATATTTGTAGGATTTCGATACTCGTTATAGGAGTGGTCCTAGTTCCAGCTTGAGGAGTGAATTGAGCAAATATCTGGATGAAGCAAGACTAGATAGATTGATGGACTTGGATATACTTGCTTGGTGGAGATGAAGCAGCATCGATATCCTATCCTTTTCCATATGGCTCGTGATGTGCTGACGATCCCTATCACTACTGTTGCATCTGAGTCGGCTTTTAGCATTGGCGGTAGGGTTTTGGACTAGTATCGGAGTTCGTTATTACCTGACACCGTTCAAGCTTTGTTGTGTACTCATGATTGGCTTTTCGGCAAGAAAGGTAAACTAAATGTCAATTTAGTTTTGTCTCATAAATATTAATTTATTTTTGATTCATCATATTAATCTTATATGTCACAATCATATTAATAAGAACTTTTTTATCTTTTAGAGAAGGAGGATGTTAGCATGGATGATCTCACCGAGGATATTTTCCATATGACTTTGCGTGATCGTCGTGATAGATTGGAGGAACAAGAAGCACCTCTTAAGGAGAAAAATTTGAATTATGTTTGATGAATATTTGTTAAAATATCATTTGATCTCATTCTCAAAATATGAGGACATCTTAAGGAGAAAATTTTGAATTTTGTAAGCTACGTATTTTGTTTGATCAATATTTGTTAAAATATCATTTGATCTCATTCTCAAAATATGAGGACATGAAGTTGTTTCCTACTTCAAATTTTTGTTTTTATTTGGTACTTTTATACTTGATCAAAGGAATTCAATAACAATACATGAAAGAAATTGTAGACTCATGTTTAAGTTGCTGGGCGTACCTCTACTTTTAGAGTTTCAAGGTTAGTTTAGTAACTTTATTGAGTTTGGAAAAGAATTTTTTTTTTAAAAAATCTTCATAGGTTCACCAAAAAAATTCATGGGTTCACTAAAAAGAATTTTGGGCTAAACGGGTTTTAAATGGGTTCCAAGTTAAGTGCGAAAACTATCGCTACAAGTTCTAAGTGAAAGAGTCCATGTTAAGGATTTGCGTAATATGAGTTGGTGTAAGGGTATCATAAAATTGATGTTGGTTCAATTGGAAGCTTTTGGATTGGCGGGTGGGGTTATGCTACATGTTTTGATAAGGGGCCTAGAAGACCCCAGGTGTCCATATATAGTAATTGAAATTACTATGTTATGTATTTAATATGAGAGAGTCGATTTATGAAGGTTTGGACTTGAATGATATTGTTGATTTCAAGGTAAAGTCTGAGAACTAGAAACCATATCAGATTTAGATATGGAGTTGATCAAGTCGACGTAGTATTGTTTGGCCGAATGTGTTTAATGTTTGTTTTGGTCAACTTTGGAATTGGGTTGACGATTTGTTAATCGTGATATTTGAAGTGTCATCTCTTTATGTTGTTAACGACATTTGTAGTTGAACTACGAGTGGCTTGATCTCTTTTAGAGGGTACGTAGATAGCCTGACCTATGGCGCGGGTGTAGTCACAAATATTAGAAATAACCTAAAGTTTCATGGTGTGCCGTTTAAAAGTAGTTAATGATTATCTATTTCAAGAGAGGTTGCAGTAAAATCTCATTTGAAGTGGATCCCGCAGGATCTACCTCGGGTTAAAGAAGGTTAATCCGGGATGGGTTCTGACAGATTGTGTCTCCACAACTTAAGTGCGAAAACTATCACTACAAGTTCTAAGTCATGGTTGGGTAATTTCCCTCGTGTGGATTCAATTGCCTAGAGGCATAGGCGATAACTCTCCCATGTTGCATCAACACACCATCCAAACCCTGCTAAGAAACATCACTGTAGACCACAAACTCTCCACTATCATCAGGTAGTGCCAAAACTGGAGCACTAACCAAACGACTCTTAAGCTCTTGAAAACTTTGTTCACAATTTTCACATAATTCAAACTTAACACATTTCCTCGTCAATCTAGTAAGAGGGGGCCGCAATCTTGAAAAACTCTTTCACAAAACGGCGGTAGTACTCTGCTAGACCCAAGAAACTCTTAATTTCCTTTACACTAGTGGGCATTCTCCAACTCATCACCGCTTCTCTCTTTTAGAGATCCACACTAACTCTTTCGACTGACATAATGTGGCCTAAGAATCCTAATATATCTAACCAAAACTCACTCTTAAGGAGCTTTGTGTACAACTGAGTCTCTCTCAAGATCTGCAAAACCAACCTCAAATGTTTTACATGCTACTTCAAATTCTTGGAGTAAACCAGTATATCATCAATGAAGAAGATCACAAACCGGTCAAGATATGGACCAAACACCTTATTCATGAGATCCATGAAAGCGGCGGCTACATTTATAAGTCCAAAGGTCATCACCATAAACTCATAATGCATGGCCATAACATGACCGAAAAGCAGTTTTGGCTATGTCATTCTCCTGAATCCGCAAATGATGATGTCCCGACCTCAAGTCAATCTTTGAAAAGATTGTTTCCTCTCTTAGTTGATCAAACAAGTCATCAATATGGGGCAAGAGATATTTTTTCTTCACAGTGACTTGGTTTAACATTTTGTAATCCACACAGAATCTCAACGTATTATCCTTCTTCTTAACAAACAACACCGAGACACCCTATGGAGATGTGCTAGGCCAAATAAATCACTTCTCCAACAACTTCTGCAATTGAGTTCTTAACTCTTTTAATTCGGCATGGGCCATTCTATATGGTGTGGTTGCAGGGAAAAAATTGATCATAAAATCAATCTCCCTCTCGGGTGGCACACTAGGAAACTCTTTTAGGAAAACTTCTAGGAACTCTTTACCTTTAGGAATATCATCCAAACACACTTCTTCCAAACTAGTATCCACCACATGTGTTAGGTAGATTTGACAACCTTTTTTCAACAACTTCCTAGTGGCCACAGCTAAAATTAAATACTTTGGAAGCAGATCCCTTTCTCCCTAAAATGTAACCACCGACATTCCAGGATTTCGAAATACCACCTCATTCTAGAAGCAATCAACCATAGCTCTATGTGCTCCCAAAAAGTCCATTACCAAGATCACATCATATTCTATCATGTCTAAAGGAAATAAATCGGCTTCAAACCCATGGCCACCCACTATCACCTCACAACCACTAAACATCAAATTTATCTCCAACATATCCCTAGAGGGCAAAGATACATGACACTCGCCTGGAATTGGCGAGGATGGTACATTGGCAAAGAGCGAAAATCTGCTTAACATGAAAGAATGAGTAGCCCTGGGATCAATTAATGTAATAGCAGGCTGATCAAAAATTAATAACGTATCAATGATGACCTCAGGTGAAGTACGACCCTCTTGTTGAGTCATGGTATGAACCCTAACATGAGTAGTAGTAGGGCGTCATCTGATTCCTCTGCTATCCTGAGTGTTGCCACTCCCCTGGCTGAAACTGATCTTGTCCAACCTGAAACGACTGATCACCAGATGTCTCACTCTTGCTACTAGAACCACTTCTGATATGACCAAACGGGCGTTCACTGAACTGGCTCCCAGGCTTCCTACCAAACCTCTTGAACTTGTTCCTAGATCCTGAACCGACATTCGAGCTACTACCATAACCATTACCGGTAGATGACCTAGAGCCCGAAGTGTATCACTCTCCTGGCAGAAACATGACAAGTACCACCAAAACCAGCTAGGTGACCGGTTGCCATCTCCTGAGCCTCAACATTAAGGGCAAACAACATGGCCTACTAAAATGTCTGATAGGGCACTGCTGTCATCTGACTCGAATAAATACCTTCAAGACCCTTGAAAAAGTAATAGATGTTCTCCTCCTCTGTCCTTACTAAGTCAGACACATAAAATGCTAACTCTTTGAGATATCAGAATTTTTGTTGGTGTGGATATTTATGGATACGGTCATGGAGTTTGTGTTTGCTGTGGATGCTTGGATTGCGATAGTGGATTCGAGGAAGAGTGGGAAAGGAGATTGTCAAGGAGAGTTTACAGTTGGTGGGATCCATGTTCAGCTAGGCTCTGCAAATTAAGTGCTTGGAGGTTAAATATTGGGAAACACAAGAAGAAAAGAAAGAGAGAAATTGAACCTCATCGCGACGGTTGTACAAGACGGTTCAGTTAAGAGAATCAGAGAGAGGTGGGGACATAGAGTGACTTTTGTATATACCAACTGGGGATCGGGATATGGGTACATACCTGCATGGCTTAGGCTGGGTTTGGGAGAGCTTATAAGCTCCTTTACTTTTAAGCACCAAACGTTTTGGTGTTTGGTAAGTCAAAAAATAAGCTACTTCTTAAAAAAGTATAAAGTGTTATGAGAGAAAAAGGAGAAGCTGCAAACACTCACTTAGTCACCCACTGCCTCCGGTAAGCCCACCACCTCTTATCCTCCATTGCTTCTCGATCTCCTCACAAGGCTCACCTATGAATTTCATCAAATCCTTGTAAATTTGTTGGGTGTTTAATTTTGGAAGTACATTAGGTGTTTGGATTTTGGAATTCGCAGTAGAGTTGTGCCGGACCGGAAAGCCCAGGAAGACTGGCTCGTATTCTTTCGGTCCGGGTTTAAGTCGGTCCCTGAGTTTCGAACGTGCAAGCCCAGCCCGGATGAAGGCTGTCGGTCCCGATCCCTGCAAAAGTGGTGCCGGTATGGGTCGACCGTGCCCAGCCCTAATCTGAAGTGCTGCTCAAATGTCGTAACAGACATATTGTCATCTTTCTTCAAATTCAGAAACTCCACCCTTATTCGATTGATATGGGCTGGGCTGATGTAACGCTCCTTAAAGTGAGTTGTAAACTGACCACATGTCATACACTGAACTGTATTGCCCAAGACTCTACCAAAATTAAGACACCAATATAACCACTTTCTTCTCTTCAGGACACACTGTTTACACAAACATCTTCTCCATGCCCTCTAGCTAGTTAAGAGCATCCATCGGCTCATTGGCATATGAGAAAGTCTTGACTCCATTCCTACGAGCTTTCTCATAATTGATTTCTGAGGAGAAAGTGGTAAGTCGCCTGAAAAATTGCTCTAAGGGTCCATCTGCAAGCGCTCATTCATTCTCTCTCAATGAATGATTTGGAGGGTTAGGAGGATTCTCCCTACTGGCTCGGCCGCAACCAAGATGCATAGTTACATGAGAATAACACATTTAACACCATTCATAAAAACAATACTAGATTAACTACTATAAATACTGAAAGAATACCAAGCATCTTATGCATAAAATGTTAATGAACCGTCGCGATCAGACCATCATTCTATAAGCACTAGATATCCTTAAGCATAAACAATAGTATGAAGGAATCAGATAACCTAATGCTCTGATACCAACTGTCAAAACCCGCCCGAAATTTTCCAACTAAAACCGGGGGTAAGTCTCGCGGGATCCACCTTAAGGGAGAGTTAGTCCTGAAATTTCGGCACAACCTTCCCTTAGAATGGACAACCCTTACCTACAATCCAAAACACACACTTCTGTAATCAACTCAACCATTCTCAACTTCTGTGGTCATCCTGCCCCCAAATATAACACCCCCCTCAACCAAATAAACATCTTATGAATATTTCCGATTAAATATAGTAGTCATACAAATTTATCAGTATGTCATCTCAAGAAACGAAGTTGAGGTTCTAAGCCTCCAACGCACAACCACATATAATATAAAACCCCTCATAGTTGTCAGAGCTCTAAACAATAGAAGGAAACGAGAAAATTACATAAGTATGTGTACAAGAACCTACTCTATAGAAAAATAGAGATATGATAACTATGTCTTGCCACTTAGCAATGGTCGAGCCGATCACTGCAATCTGGGCATTTTAAAATGAAGGGCCAAGGGAGAAACATTTAAAACGTTAGCGTGAGTGGACAAAGAAATAAACAAGTGTGAGGAAATAATCCATTATAATATCCTCCCTCTTATTGTTTCGAAAATAGTTAATGCATGCAACAATAGGAAACACCCCCAAATAATCATTTAAAATCCAAAATAAATCTTGTCAATCTCATTGGGTTAAAAACAACATTAAAAATAGGGAAAGATGTTCCACTATGACAGAGAACCTCCCAGACTAGGGTCGGAGCATTTTAAGGCTAAATACATGATATGACAACCCTTCATGGTAAAAAGATCGATTCCACTATGACAATGAGCCTCTCTAGCGAGGGTCGGAGACTTCTAGGTAGATCATCTCTGTAAAATTTTAGCTAATTTGGTGATCGTTAAGACATTCAAAACTATGATTTACAATTGAAAACACGAACTGTTCAAGTTGAACAAATTCAGTTCGTTTATTGTATTTATACATTTTTGAGGCCTTAACGATTACTAAATCAGTTAAAATTTTGCAAAAATGATCAAGACACATATATCTAGATTCTGAATGGTTAAGATGAGAAAATTTGATCAAAAAATGAGTAAAATTAAAAAAATCCGCAACAAAATTATAATAAGACCTTTCATATATATATATATATATATTTATATTACTGTCGATGGGGTATAGCCTCCCACATTTATATGACCTATGACGTAAGGAGGGACGTATTATAGGGAACATCATCCATAGTTTCGTACGTTAGCTTATATTTTCGAATATTCATGATTATGAACCTTCCACCTGTTTTTGTATCTGGACTGGATTTAGGTCTCTAAATCTAAAAAGAACGAATGTTGTACAGACATGTGAGTTGTTCGTAGCATGCAAAGCTTTGTCACCATGTGTGAAAAGTTTCCCCAATTCAAACTGCTATTGCGGCTACGTTTTCCTCTTTCTTTGCTACCTCTTCTTCCACACACTCGTATGTATGAACCGTACAATCATAGTGCTACCCTAAAATTATACTCAACATTAGATGTCATTTTAGATTTTAGATTTTAGAGGAAGCTATTGTATCTCTTCAAAGTATATGTTATGGTACATTTGGATGGTCTAATTTGAAAATTGGATATATGGTTCATAGTGAAACGTCTATCATATTCACTTTGTACACCCAGTTCTCCACATCGCTTGAAGTCATGTTTGATTAGGACTTTGAGATTGAGTAACTAACACGTATATTGACTATATGGACTCAAATTCTTACTTAATAGAAACGTACTCTTGTCGATCAAACCTTATCAACAAAACCAAGTAAATTCAATCGCAAAAAGCTAGGCAAAACCAAACAAAGCAATTACTAGTTTATACCTTTCTTGTCCAGCAAGAAAAAGAAAAAAATGTGATCGAGTCTCAGAAGTTGATCACTCACTGACTCACTCTTCTCCCACGTACTCTTGTCACTGCAGCTTCCATGCCAAGAAGTCTATAAATAGAGAGGTCCGAGCTAACAAGAACTTCACTCAGAAATCAATCACTTCTTGCATATACACCTTCCTACAAACTGTAAGCAATCCAGATATCGAGATGGCATTCTCAAAGACTTTCCTTCTTGTCGCCCTTGCTTTTGCTGTCCTCCTCATCTCTGCTGAGGTCTCGGCTCACCGTGACCTTGCTGAGACAACCACTACTACTCGTGAGTTTCTCACTTTCTTAATCATTCAACTAGCTGGGATTGAATTACATTCTATTATATGTGTGTTTCTTTGCTTCAACTTTAACGTATTGATTTTTTTTTCGAGTGTAGAGAAAGCCAACACTGATGGTTATCACGGATACGATCATGGACATGGATGGCACGGTGGACACGATGGACATGGATGGCACGATGGACATGGATGGCACGGTGGACACGGAGGACACGGTGGTCACTACGGAGGGCATGGACCTCATGGTGTTGAGACTGAAACTGAAAACTAGAAGATGAAGACCCTTTGTACGTGTGCATGCAGTGGTGTATACATTGCAGGCATACGTACCTGATGCAAAGGGTGGTATTAATATGGAAGCATGTAGTAGCTAGTTTGGTAATGAATAATAAGTGTATGTGTATTGGTTGAGCAGTCCAAAACACTCTCAATCGATCATGTATGTCTTTGTAGTTCTATTTCTCCATGTCATGAACTATCTACACGATTATATATAAAAAGAAACTTGGAATGAATTGATCTGTATATCTGTTAAAGAAGTTACACAGCTTATATATACAAGCTATTGAAACCCTACAAGACTCCTTATACTAAAGGAAATCTGGACAAACTAGGTATCTATAGATACACGTATCTATTAACATTAAGGCTAGGATCACACAATCATCTCGAATATCTTCTATATATCTTCTTCTGTTTTAATACTCCCCCTCAAGTTGGAATGGATATTGATGACACCCAACTTGTTAAGCAATGTTTCAAACTGAATGGAGCTTAACGGTTTGGTAAAGAGATCTGTCTGCTGGTCTTTGGTTCCAACATGGACCATCTTCACAACTCCTCGTTGCACTTTCTCACGTACGACATGACAATCAATTTCAATGTGTTTCGTACGTTCATGTAGCTATGTAAATGGTAGCCTGATTATCACAAAACAATCTTGTAGGAGCTAGATTACGTACGTTTAAATCCTTCAAGATATTTCTAAGCCATGTTACCTCACAACAAGTGGATGCCATAGACATGTACTCAGCCTTCCTCAAGAAACTGTACCTTGTTTCTTAGCCTTCCATGAAATCGGTGCATTACCAAGCATGATACAATATCCAGTAATAGATCATCGAGTGTCCTTGCATCTTGCCCAGTCAGCATCACAAAATGCAGTAAGTTCGAATTTTTCTGTCGAAGGGAGCAAGATACCTTGTCCAGGAGTGTGTTTAATGTAACGTAGAACTTGATAAGCTGCATCCATGTGTGGCTGACGAGGTTGATTCATGAACTGGCTCAGAATATGTACTGAATACACCAAGTCTGGCCGAGTAATGGTCAGGTAGATAAGCCGTCCCACTAATCTCCTGTATTGTGTTGGATCTTTCAATAAATCACCTTCTGCTTGTGTGAGGGAAAGGTTTTGGTCAACAGGAAACCGAGATGGTTTTGCACCCAAGTAGCCTGCATCCTCAAGAACTTCAAGAGCATATTTCCGCTGACATAACACCAGGCCTTTCTTTGATCTCGCCACTTCAATGCCTAGAAAGTACTTAAGCTGCCCAAGATTCTTCAACTTGAATTGATTCGAAAGAAAGGTCTTTGTGTCTTCGATGTCTTGTATGCAATTTCCTGCCAATATTACATCATCCACATACACTAAAAGAGCAGTAAACTTTCTTCCTCGTGTACGTACAAAAAGAGAATAATCTGACCATGACTGATAGAAACCTGCATTTTTGAGAGCAATGGAAAGTTTTATAAACCATTGTCTCGAGGCTTGTTTCAGCCGTATAAACTCTTGTGAAGCTTGCACACACGATTCTCCCCCTTTCCTCCAAATCCAGGAGGAATATGCATATAAACTTCTTCGGTAAGATCGCCATTCAAGAAGACATTATTGACATCAAGCTGATGTAAATGTCAACCATTGATGGAAGCAAGACCGAGTAAGACACGCACGGTGGTGAGCTTGGCAACCGGGGCAAAAGTCTCGCGATAATCAACTCCTGCTTGTTGATTGTAGCCTTTAGCTACAAGGCGAGCTTTGTATCTCTCAATGGTGCCATCCGAACTAAACTTTAGCTTGTAAACCCATTTGCAGCCGATAACACGTTTATTTGGCGGTGAAGGCACTAAACTCCACGTGTTGTTAGATTGCAAAGTTTCAATCTCAACTTGCATGGCAGTCCGTCATTCTGGGTCTTGGACTGCCTGTAAATAAAAAGTGGACTCCATGTGGAGAGTGAGTTGGGTGCTAAAGGCATGATGAGAGGGTGATAGACGATCATAAGACAATACATGAGCAAGGGAGTGGACAGTACCTGACGTCGGAGCTGATAAGTGCGTTTTACGCTATGTTTTTAATGTGTTTTTACCCTCATTTGTACCTTGTTTATTCCTTAGTAATGTTGTTTTTACTTATTTTGAGTCAAAAAGGTTTTTCTGTAGAGTAATGGTTAATATGTGTCTTTATACAGAAATTTGTGCTTAAGTGTTGCAAATTCGATTTGGAACAAACACTTGGTTATTTCTCTTATGATTCACCGTACCTTTACATTGTCATTTTTGATAAATCTGGTTTAATGTGTAGATGACATGTAAATGAACATATGAGAACAAGAATCATGAAGATTGGACTCATGGAGGACAACAAAAGAAGCCATGAAAATGAAGAAACTCCGAAACATAAGGTTTTGATCCGAGCAGGAATTTCCAGAAACCATAACTCAACTTCAAAAATTTCCCTGGGACGATCCAGGAGGAACCAGGGAACGTGCCATATAGGGATGGAAAGCTGTGGATGTCTAGTTTCTAAATCTTTTGGAATCGCAGCAATCCGAGTTCTGAGGAAGAAGTTATGCCGGAAACAATGGCCGGAGGTCAGTCTCGCGAATGAAACTCTCCCGCGAATGAAATCTTATTCGCGAGCAGAAATCTCTCCCGCGAACAGAAATCCTACATCAACTTCGGAAAATCATATCTAAAGATCCAGGAGGAATCTGAGGACAAGCCATATATCATTGGAAAGCTACGGAAGTCTAGTTTTCAGATCTTCTTGAATCACAGCATTTGGAGTTCAGATGAAGGAGTTATGATCAAAACAATGGACGGAGGTCAAGCTGCAAAACTGGGCAGTTTCTGCCTAAGTTGTCACACGAGTTTGGGAGGATGTTTCTTCACCAAAATTCTTCCCAAGCATGTCAAAGGACTTAAGAGAAGCTTAATGAAGTCATGGGAAGCTGCATTGAAGAAGGAGATTCGAAGAAGTCATCATGGCAGCCGAAACAACCAAGTATGGAGCTTTTCCGGTCAAACCGGGAAAGTCTGTCCTTGCCGAGTTTGTCCATGATTTCGGCTGCCTATGAGCCCAAGAACTTGTGTATAAGGCCTACATGGATCCAATAAACATGTAGAGGAGTCCAAGAAATCAGAAATCCAAGGTCCAAGTCGAAATCCTTGTCAAAGAAGAAAGAGGAAACCAAGCTCAACAAGGAAGGTGTCTCCTTGAAGCTCCTGAATTCTCTAGGGTTTCTCTTCGAAATTTTCTGTATAAATAGGACCTATGTACATCAAATTTCGTGTCTTTCAATGGCTCTAAGCCTTAGTATAGCCAAACTCTACTTAAAAACCCTCCCTACACAGAAATACCATAGCCTTGCCGCCGCCAACCCCTTGCTGCCGACTGCATCCTTGCTGCCGATTGCATAGCTTTGCCGCCACCAATCCATTCTTCAATCCTTGCCAACTCTTAGGGTAGGTTTAGGTATGAATACAATCAAGGTTTATGTGTGTATCTACTGTATGGATGATGGTTATTTATATATATGTTTGTATTGGTTTTTGGTTTTACGTTATAAACATGTTTACTTGTTCTTCTTTGTGATTTTCATGTGATTGTGTTTATAATTGTAACGATTTAGATTGCATGTTAGGATTTTGATTTAGTTTAAGTTGTTTATGTTTGTGTTTAGTAGATGTTGAATTGATTTATTGCTTACCTGATCACGTAATCGAACCTGAAGATAGTCTAGGCCTGGATGTTTCTAAGGGGGGAGTTTAATCTGCCGTAGTATTCTAGGTTGAGTTCACCGGGTCGGGCTCTCAATTTTAGTTGCTGCATAGGGTGGTAGGGTAAGTGATTTACATGCTAATAGGATGAGTGACGACATACCTAGGATCATGTCTCCAACGACTCATGAACGGTAAGTGTATTTTGTGTTAATGTGATGCGGGTCGTAAGCATTAAACAGGATGACACATAAACTTAGGATGATGCGTGTCGTAAGTTCTAAGTTACATGAGAAGTCATAAAAGTTGGAATTAATTTGCATCTATGATAACATAAACATAATAACTTGATCTTTCATAAAACTTATATGTTCTCTAATCGGTGTTTGCTATATCTTGTGCTTGAGTATTGATTGACCAATGTATGTAAATATTTCTGTTTGTTTTCTTTAAATTTCAAACCAACTCATATAAATTCCCCATAATATTTTGTATATATGTTTATACTTGTATAGTTGTGACAGAATTGTACTTGTATGTTTATATTATATTTGTGAATGTTACTAACTTGTTTTGATGCAGATATAATCCTTCCCTAGTGTCCCCGGCTTGAACGATCCCTACTTACAGTTACTACAATGATAGGGTTTTTTAAATTGCACAGGTCAACTTTTGGCATGTCAGGAGCAGATGATGGGAGAGCCCTGGAAGGTAGCACTGTCTCGACATGAAAGTCTTGCAAGAACGTCGGAGGTTTTGTAAGACGAGAAGACCGGCGAGGAGCAGAAGGAGAAGACTCGTTGAAAGGAGTGTCTGCCAGAGTTGGAGTTGGGTTTGGAGGTGACATTGGATCGAAGTGGGAAGGTAGGGTGAGGATTGGAGAACTGTTGGAAGTGTCTATGGTTTGTGGTTCGACATTAAAGGCAGTCTCCAAAATCCTTTCTTGAGGCGAAAGCAAGTTGTTATGTGGTGGAGAGGAAGCCCTACCTGGTCCTGAAACCCGAATGTCATGGGAAACCCTAGAAAAACCAAAGTCTTGTGATGTAACCCTAGTTGGATTAGGACTGTGTGTGGTGGCATAAGGAAATTCTGTTTCGTGAAAAATCACGTCTCTGGACACAATAACTTGCTTGGTGTCTATGTTGTTGTTTAAACAAACAAAAAAAGACGCAGGCAAATAAAAAAATGAATAAATAAAAAAAAGCAGCTTTAGCCATTCCATCTTTTCAAATTTCAAAAGATGGTCAAAGAAGTGGTTACAACATAATCATCTCCACACTGTCGAAATACATGAGATAAAAGGGTTTGAAAGTTTCAAATTTCTGTTACAACCTAATCCCCTTGAGACTATAAAAGCAGGCATAGTGTGATGGGGAGAGGAAACAGAGGAGGTGATAAGAAAGAGGAGGAAACGAAGGAGAGCAGAAGGAGTACAAAGGGAAGTGTTTATAGGTGGAACCTAATATTTCACCTTTACCGGGTTACAATTCAAGAAAGAACCTCAAAATGTCTGGTCAATTATTAAATATGCATTATTTATTGTGCTTGAAGTATTGTTTACAGGGTGAAAGCCCAATCAAATGTGAGAAGCCACTCTGGGTCCTTTGTCAGGGCCCAGTTCGTCGTAAAGCTAAGGAAAAGCAAGGGAAACTGTTCCCACATTGGAAAAGGACAAGGCATGCTGCCTTTAATGCTACTATAAATACCAGCGTGGACCTCCCGGTAAGGGGACGCGCAACTTAACTATTCTTGAGTTTTCTGCTTAATTGACAGTGTCTGACTTAAGCATCGGAGTGGCTCCCCTCGGTAAAACCGGGGACGCCTCTTTGACGTGTTTGTTCTTTACACAGGAAAACTCGGAGTACAGGGAAGTTCGCTATTTCTGGAGCCGTGTTACCCGCTAAAGGGACCACGAGTTTACCCGGAAACAATTGGTGCTCTCGTTGAGAGTCGAACTCAAGGCCTCTCGTTCAATATTTTAGAGAACAATGGTGGAGATAGCAGGAGAACAAGGTCTAACTAGGAGGCTCAGTTTCTCAGGGGATAATAACCTGGAGGCCTCCGAGACCCAGTTTGGCCAAACTGATTTGGCAGCAGCATTTGAACTCTTGAAAAAGGATTTTCTCGCTCAGAAGGAGCAGTCTTCTCGAGAACATGCCGAGTTGATGACGTTAAGGGAACAGTTAGCAACCGTCCAGGGCGAGCATGGTCTTCTTCAGGCAACCCTAGCTCAGAGGGCGAATGCCAATGAGACGTCAGCCAGACTTGCTCATGTAATAACCCCAGTAGGGAATCCTCCGGGTTATGGAAACCCGCGAACTTTTGACAGTGCATACATCCCACCCGCAACCCTTCCACCCGCAATTCTCCCACCCATTGCCCACCCCACCCCAAATCCCCAAGTTATCCATCTCTCAAATCTGCTGTTTAATCACAATCTTTCAGGACCCCCTCCACCTCCAGAACCGGTATTAAATCAACCACTTCCCCCATCCGATGCCCAGACCCGGCTTCTCTTACAGTTGACGCAAACTGTGACTCAACTTGAGCAGCGTCTAAACTCGGGGACAGGGCAACTGCAGTACCAACCCCTTATTACCCGTGCAAACCCATTCTCCACCCGGGTTCAAGCAGATAAAAAGCCCCCGGAAGCTAAGCCATTTAAGATCAAGAAATATGCCGGAACGGGCTGCCCATATGCACACCTAGAGTTGTTCCAGTCTTAGTTGGATTCAACCCGGTTCACGGATGCCCAAGCATGCCATGCCTTCCAGGAGACACTCAGTGAGGAGGCATTGAGTTGGTTCCTCAAGTTACCGGCTTTGTCAGTAGAGAGCTATGATCAGCTGACATAGAAGTTCCTTTCCCGGTTTATCTTGCTGTCTAGTGCCAACCGAAGCACCACTTCATTGTTCAAAGTGCAGCAAAGGGGATGATGAGAGCTTGAAAGTCTTTGTAACCCGTTGGCTATCTACGACCTCCAAATGTGGACACTTGGATGAGTCAGTGGCATCAGAGGCGTTCTTGCAGGCGCTCAAGCCAACCCGCTTTGTGGTTGACCTCAGGAAGCAGCGGTTCAGGTGTTACGACGATTTGATTAATGAAGTAACTCGGTAAGCTCAAGCTGAGTATGACACCTTCGGGGAACGCCTGACGAATACCGGGTTCACAGGCCAGCGAGCTGATGGATGGAGAAAGGAAGGACAGAGTAAGAATAGCCAGGGGCGCTACGGTAAAAGTTCAAGCAGACCAAGAGATAAGCCAAGAGAAGCTCCATACCAAAAATCCCCAGCCCGGGAAGCAAAAACCCCATACATTCCTCGATATGAAGTGTTAACCAATTTAACTGCCTCCTATGAAGAAATTTGGAACCGCCATAAGAATGACATTCCCCCAGCTCCCAAAAGGAAGTTTCCCAAAAAGGCAGGGCCGGACAACGGGTATATTGTGCCTATCACAACGAGTCCGGCCACACTACCAACCGGTGTTTTGCCCTTCGAAACACCATTGAATATATGATTCAGCACGGCAAGTTACAGCAGTATAAGTCACCCGCTACAGGTGCCAACTTGATTGAAGTATATGGAGAGATAATGACAATTCACGGGGGTGGCACCCAAGGAGTATTAGGTCACTGGGCCAAAAGACTTTGTCCAAGAGGCCCGGAGTTGGAGATAATGCAGCTTCGTCAAGAATGCCGCAAAGAACTGGTTCCTTGGGATACCGTGTCATTTTCTCACTCTGAAGACACGCTGAAAATGCATCATAATGATCCTTTCATAATTACTCTTCAGATTGACCATTGGCGAACTCGGCGAGTTCTGATAGACACGGGAGTCGCTGTCAGTGTCATGTTCAGCGGCTGCTATAAAAGGTTTAAAAGAGGAAGAGATAAGCTGTATAGAAACCACGAGCCATTGATCAGTTTTTCAGACGAAACAACTCAACTATTGGGGTCAGATCAGTTAACGGTTACAGTTGGAACCGGGCACCAGTCTACAAGAATTGTGGTTCCCTTCATAATTGTGGACTGCCCATCATCCTATAATGCCATACTTGGGAGAGATGCCCTTTGGGGCCTACAGAGTTTTATAGCGGGTCATATGCTGCTTATGAAAGTGCCTTCACCCGGGGGCTGGGTTACAATTCGTGGAGACCAAGAAGCCGCTGTCAGATGCAACGCGATAACAACAGCTCATGCCCAGCATGAAATGTTTTCAGCGGGTTTTTCCCTATCCCCATTTGACAAACTTGATGACCCTAGGGATGACCCGGATTCCTTGCCCATCAGTGAGACAGCACAAAAGAAGAGCCAGAAGTATCCCGCCAAGTTTCCCCGGCCAGCCCCAATTGAAGCAACAGAATGGATCCAGATTTCAGAGGAGTACCCGGAAAGGAAGATTTGCATTGGCACAGGCCTTGACCCAGAGGTCAGAACCCGGATAATCGAGCTTCTAACCCGGAAGCAGAAAGTGTTTGCATGGTCATATGCAGACATGCCTGGGATCTCTCCAGAGGTTATGACACATTCCCTCAATATTATCTCGGGTATTAAACCGGTACGACAGAAGCGTCGTGCATTTTGTGCAGAGAAATATAAGGCCATCCAAGCAGAAGTTAAACGTCTTAAGGACATCGGGTTCATTGCAGATGCAACATACCCGGATTGGCTGGCCAATGTTGTGATGGTCAAGAAGGCAAATGGAAAGTGGAGGATGTGCGTCGACTACACAGATTTGAATAAGGCTTGCCCAAAGGATAGTTTTCCCCTTCCCAAGATTGATCAACTGGTAGATTCAACCGCGGGCCACCCGCAGCTGAGTTTTATAGATGCATACTCGGGGTTTAACCAAGTTCCGATGAACCCCGCGGATCAAGAGCATACATCTTTTACAATGGACTAGGAGATGTATTACTACAAGGTGATGCCTTTTGGACTCCGGAATGCAGGAGCCACATTCCAGCGCCTAGTAGTGGGCATGTTTGCAAACCAACTCTGGGATACTATGGGGGTTTATATAGATGATATGTTGGTGAAGAGCCGGGAAACAAGTAAACACCCGGATGACTTGAAGACCGTTATTGACATTGCCTTGAGCAAGGGAATGAGATTAAACCCGGAGAAGTGTGTTTTTGGCGTTTCAGGAGAAAGTTTCTCGGGTTTATGGTTAGCGCTCGGGGGATTGAGGCAAACCCAGATAAAGTTCAAGCAGTTTTGGCTATGGAACCGCCAAAGACCAGGAATGAAGTCCAGAAGCTTACAGGTAGGCTGGTGGCCTTATCCCGGTTTATATCCAGGTTGACAGATAAGTGTGCCCCCTTCTTCAAAATTCTTAAGAGTCAACACCGGGAGCAGATTACATGGCAGGAAGAGCACAATCAAGCTTTTGAAAAGTTGAAGGAATACTTGGCATCAGTTCCTTCCTTATCCAGACCTAACCCAGGGAAAATCCTCTATCTATACCTAGCGGTGTCTCAAACAGCTGTGAGTTGTGCCTTGGTGAGAAAACCAGAGTCTGAAGAACTGCCGGTCTATTATACTGCAAAAGGATTCAATGATCCTGAAACTCGGTATCCAGATATTGAGAAGCTTGCCTTGGCCTTGGTTGTAGCGGCAAGAAAGCTAAGACCATATTTTCATGCACATTCAATCCATGTGCTCACCAACCAACCATTACGGCAGGTTCTGCAAAAGCCGGAGACTTCAGGAAGATTGGTCAAGTGGGCCATTGAGTTTGGGGAGCATGACTTGCACTTTAAACCGCGCACGGCAATTAAAGGGCAGGCAGCAGCAGACTTTATTGGCGAGTTTATTCCAACAGAATCCACAGTTGCTGAAACTCTCGCCACAGAAGGTGACCCGGAGAGGTGGCAGATATTTGTAGATGGATCAGTTAATCAGAAGCAGTGTGGAGCAGGAGTTACATTGGTGGACCCGGAAGGGAACATGTTTGACTATGCTTTACGTTTTAACTTCAAAGCATCGAACAACATGGCTGAGTACGAAGCCTTAATCAAGGGGCTTCAACTCGCTAAAGAAATGGAAGCCCGACATCTTCACATATTGAGTTATTCTCAACTGGTGGTGCTGCAGGTTAACGGCGGGTTTCAGGCAAAGGAAGCACATCTTTCTTCCTATCAAAAGTTAGCGGCTTTCTTGCTTGAAAAATTTGACACCTTTGAGATTACTCAGATACCGAGGCAGCAGAATGTGAGAGCAGATACTCTAGCTAGGATTGCAACAGGGGAGGATCCCAATGCCGAGTTTAAAGGCCTATTAATCGAGACATTGGAGAAACCAAATATCTCACTCTCCTTTTCTGAGATTTTTGCAGTGGAAGCAAAGCCGCCACCATCTTGGATGGATGAGTTCATTAACTTCATCCAACATGGATGATTTTTCCGCTATCGGTCATCATTTCTCCATATCCATTTTGCATGTAGGGGATTGATTTCATTGGACCTCTACCCACAGCACCGGGACAGTTCAAACACGCCATTGTCTCAGTGGATTATAATACCAAGTGGATAGAAGCTCAACCCTTGGCTCGGATCACAACCGCAAATGTTAAGAAATTCCTCTAGAACAATGTCTTTTGCCGGTTTGGAATCCCAGAGACGTTTATCACAGATAACGGGACACAGTTTGATAATGACGAGTTCTGGGAGTTCTTACATTCCAATGGGACAAAGGTGCTGTATGCCTCCCCTGCACACCCGCAGACTAATGGACAAACCGAGGCTGTTAACAAGCTGATCAAGCAAGTTTTGAAAAAGAAGCTGGAGGATGCAAAGGGTTTATGGGCTGAAAAACTGCCAGAAGTTTTGTGGGCACTTAGAACAACTCTAACAGAGGCCAATGGGGAGAGCCCATTTTTTATGACTTTTGGCTCTGAGGCAGTAATCCCGGTAGAGATGGAAGTCCCTAGTGACCAGGTACAACTGTTCGACCCGGCAACCAATAATGAAGGCATTCACCTTAACCTGGACCTACTGGAGGAACGCCGGGAACGTGCACATCTCCAGAATATAAACAAGAAGCAAAAAGTGGCCAAACATTACAATTCCCGGGTTATCAAGCGCCCACTTAAACTCGGGGATTGGGTAATGAAGGAGGTTATCCCTAAGCCAACGGGGTTGAAAGCTCCATGGGATGGTCCATACGAAATTGTAGAAGTCGTGGGCCCGGCCACATTTTACATCAGGGGTACAGATGGAGTTACGCTTCCACGGCCATGGAACGCACAACATCTACATCTCTTCCCCAAATAGCCTTTAGCGGCACTACTTGTATGCCTCACTCGGCAATCTCCATATGACATGAAATATTGCAAGCCTTCACGGCCTTATTTCACTGTCAAGACTCGGCAATCTATATATGACTTGAAATATTGCAAGCCTTTCACGGCCTTATTTCAACCCTTGAAAGTCCTAACGGACCCGTAAAGCCTTTGTGGCCCTTGAAAGTCCTAACGGACCCGTAAAGCCTTCGTGGCCCTTGAAAGTCCTAATGGACCCGTAAAGCCTTCATGGCCCTTGAAAGTCCTAACGGACCCGTAAAGCCCTAGCGGCCCTTGAAAGTCCTAACGGACCCGTAAAGCCTTTGTGGCCCTTGAAAGTCCTAACGGACCCGTAAAGCCTTCGTGGCCCTTGAAAGTCCTAACGGACCCGTAAAGCCCTAGCGGCCCTTGAAAGTCCTAACGGACCCGTAAAGCCCTCGTGGCCCTTGAAAGTCCTAACGGACCCGTAAAGCCCTCGTGGCCCTTGAAAGTCCTAACGGACCCGTAAAGCCTTCACGGCCCTTGTAAGTCCTAACGGACCCGTAAAGCCTTAGCGGCCCTATTTTATTTTATAACGTTAACATGCCAAACCGGCACTATATGTGTAAATTTTGTCAACACTTGCATACTATGCATCAGATTACCGTGTTATTTGACAGGAAGAATTATGCAAAGGAAAAGCTTGAATACTTTCATTCAAAAAAGTCAAAGTTACAAAGTGGAAAACCGCTACAAATAAAAACTAGTCTACAAAAGCAAAAACAAAAAATCCTCTGAGAGAAGCTCCAGCTCATGGCGCTTCAGACCCGCTACCCCGGACAGTGCTCGACCCGCCACGTCCTCCCCGGGGCCGTATGATGAACTGTCCTCCACGGGGTAGTGGCCGGTTTTGAGGACCCCCGACAATACCGCCACGGGATGCACCTCTCCTGGCTACTGAAGCAGGAACCGGGGGACTCCGAACCGGGTTTATGAGAGCTCTAGGCTTTGCAGCCACAGCAGGGTTAGGCCGGGAGGCGCCCGTAACCCGGTCAGGTCTGACATGCCCTTGGTGGCCATCATAACCCGCCTTGTCAAGCCAGCCATGGCGAGTTCCGGTACTAACAATTTCAGCACGAGCCTCAGCCCTTGCCGTCCGCAGCTTTTTCTCGAACTCGGGGCTGGCCAGAAACTCGGAGACAGCAGAGTCCTTGGCCCGGGAAACCGCCTGAACCAAATCTTCCTTTTGCTGCTCTAAAGAAGTCACTTGTTGCTGCAGCGCTTGGTTCTGCTCGGTCAGCTGAGCTATAGCGGCATCTTGAGAATACCAGTACTCCCGATGACCCTCGATGACCTTCTCTAGCTCAGAGTTTTTGGCCACCAACTCTGCCACTTGATTTTCTGCCCTGGCCAACTCCTTCCGAGCCAAAACCGCTGATGTGCTGGCCTCTTCCCGGGCACGAGCCAAGCCGTCCTTGCTCGCCATCACCTGGTCCCGGGCCGCCCGGAG
The DNA here is from genome assembly GCA_951800085.1 of Comarum palustre. Classification (NCBI taxonomy): domain Eukaryota; kingdom Viridiplantae; phylum Streptophyta; class Magnoliopsida; order Rosales; family Rosaceae; genus Comarum; species Comarum palustre. Next base: position 16,605,550 of record OX637578.1, read on the forward strand.
GTCCTCCTTGAGCACTCTCTCTCTCTCAGGGATACCTTCATTGATTAGCCGGTCAGTTGCCAAGTATGACATCCTGACCGCCTACATAAAACAGATACCGGGTTAATATCCAGAAACAAACAAACTAACACAAGTCAAACAAAGAAACACTTACCCGCATTAGTTTCTCCTGTGTCCTCCGGGTAGCAATTACCGGGTCTTTATGCTCCAGGATGCAGGAGTCAGCGGCACAGTTCTTCATTTCCACTACCATCCTCTGGATGGGCACATCCGCCATCCCTCTACTCGCCAATTCTTCTATGATCTCGTGGGTGGCTCGGTGCTGCCTCCTCTCCTTCCTCTCCTTCCTCCTCTTCCTCCTCTCGGACCTCTCAGAGCTGGATGCCTCCCGGGTGCGTTTGCGAGAGGGAACGGGTTCCACTTCGTGAACTTCATCACTCCAGTTACTCCCCTCAAAGTTCTCCTCACTCCCTATCACCCTTTCACCCCCTCCAACCTCTTCACCCCCGTCACCATCCTCATCTTCAGTAAACTCCTCTTCACCCGGGAGCACAGATGAGGGAACTGCGCTCATCACCGGTTCTTCAATCTCCACCTCTTCTTCGTCTCCAAAGGGGAATTGAATCACCGGTTCTTCAATCACCGGGTCTTCCGCCACCTCCTCCGCGGGATGTCCCACAATCTCCTCTTCTCCCTCCTGGTACACATCTGTACCGAGTACCTCAGCCAGGTACCCGGGGATCTCGTTGAAGTACAAGGTATCAACGAAGAATTTCCTGATATCCCCTTGCTCGGCTTCTAGGCGCAGGAAAGCCGCTTTTGTGGTCAGGTCAATGTCATACAGTTGACCATCCGTTGCTTGCGTCTGGATCCCGGCCCATACAGCCTTATCTTCAAACCAGTCATATATCCCCGGGTTCTTCCGCTTGGTAAACTCCATCGGTAGAAGAGCTACATACAGAAAATATAACTCGTTAGACAAGAGCATATGACAACAGAAAGTTTAAAGGACACTGGACAAACCGGGGAGCTCCATCAACCGGCATTTGCCGTACACGTACAGCCTACAGAGCCGGTATGAACTCCGGTCATCTTGACCCCGGAAGGTCCATAGCATCCTCCGGATCCTCTTCTCCATCACCGGCTCCAGAAGAATGTCGGGGACATCTGCAACACAAATAACATAATTATAACCCGGGACAAAGAAAAGAAAGAAAAACCCGGAGAGAAAGAAGGACTTACTCATCAATTGTTGGAAGTCAACCGGTACTTGGAGCGCGTAGTCCGGGTTTTGAAAGTTTCTTATTAGGAAACTTCTCTCCCTCTAAGTCCTTCTCACTGAGGATGGCAGGTCCTCGATGCTCTTCTTAAAAGCCGCTTTGGATTTCAACTGGATAGTCCACTGAAACCCGCCTTCCGGGAGTACTCGGCCCGGTACATGGCATGAAACTCGTGGTATGTCGGCATCTGCTGCCTCAATACCTTGTATATGACGCACAACCCGAGAAGCTGCCTCCACGTGTTCGGGCCAATCTGCCCGATAGCGAAGTTGCTTGCAGCTAAGAGGTACTGCACCTCTATTTTTAACGAGAGTGACAGGCCGCACCGCAGCTGGTACTCGTGGCACAGCGTCCACCCATCTCCGGGAGCGAAGAATTGGTCCTCGGGTTCTAAAGGACGTATCTCCACAGACTCGGGGATCTTTCAGTTGCTCCTCAACTCCACAATCTCCTCCGCTGTCAGTGAATACCCGGGAGGGTCGAGAGCGGTCCCATCAGTGAAGTTTACAAAGTTGGACTCAGGGAGATGAGTGTCCATTGCTTCATTGGCCATCTACAAAACAACCAGAAAACACGGGGACGTCAAAAAAAATCATAAAAACCCGGGTACCACAACAAAAAAGCTAGACAGAAACCCAAATAACCCGGGGACCGCAAAGCTAAAATCCCACCCAGAATAACGCAGAAACCCAGAAACACCACAAATATCATCCCAAAACACACAAAAAGAGGGGAGGAGAAGCCATACCTTTGCTGGGAACGTTTGAAGGGGTTTTGAGGCAGATTCGAGTCTTAGAAACGAAAGAAACAGAGACAAGAAAGAAAGCGAAAGCAGAAAAGCTCAAAAAAGTTATCGGGTTTGGAGGTGAGACAAAGCTGTCAGTCTCACCCCTATTTATACAGTTAAAGGCGTGCACTGAAGGGACATTTCGGATTTTCAAGAAAAGCGCCACGTGTCACGCATGCCGCGTCCCAAACCCTAAAAAAAATTTTCCTCCCACTACAACCCGGAGACGTCGTTTTAAATTCCAAAGGTGGAAAAGATCTGCGGGTTACGCTTGCGTACGGACTTGGGGGACTGGATACGATACCTCGGGTTTGGCTGCTAACTTTGTAACCCGGTAAAGAAAAGATTTTAAGTCCCCACCCAAGCGTACCCCTTGACTGAGGACTTGGGAGACTTGTTTATAGGTGGAACCTAATATTTCACCTTTACTGGGTTACAATTCAAGAAATAACCTCTAAATGTCTAATTAATTATTAAATATGCATTATTAATTATGCTTGAATTATTGTTTATAGGGTGAAAGCCCAATTAAATGTGAGAAGCCACTCTGTGCTCTTTGTCTGGGCCCAATTCGCCATAAAGCTAAATAAAAGCAAGGGAAACTGTTCCCACATTGGAAAAGGACAAGGAATGCTGTCTTTAGTGCTACTATAAATACCAGCGCATGCCTCCCCATAAAGGTACGTAACTTCTTGACTATTCTTGAGTTTTCTGCTTAGCTGACAGTGTCTGACTTAAGCATCGGAGTGGCTTCCCTCGGTAAACCCGGGGACGCCTCTTTGACGTGTTTGTTCTTTACACAGGAAAACTCGGAGTACAAGGAAGTTCGCTATTTCTGGAGCCGTGTGACCCGCTAAAGGGACCACGAGTTTTACCCGGAAACAAAGGATTACCAACATGATTTGCGGTGCTTGTTTTATTTTTGTTCAGCATATCAATAATCTGCTTGCATTCTTCCTTTGAGAAAGGGAAGTTATCCTGTTTTCCATCTTCAAACATCGAAGCAACATGGTTGCTCCTAGGGTTTCGATCTGCTATGGCCTTTCTTCTTCGGTAAATATCAAAGGTGTGACCCTTCCATCCGCAAAACGTGCACTTTAGATGCTGGCAGCAATTCTCAGTAAGGTGACTCTTATTGCACTTCACATGTTGGCTTGCTGCCTTCGGCACTCTCAGCACGACTATTTGATCTGCTGTTGTCTCGGTCACTTCCTCTCACGGCAAAGGCTGTAGCTTCTTGTTGTTGCACGCTTTGTTTGCTTCCCATGGCCGCTTCAGCCTGTTTCTCGTGGCGAATAACCATTGAGTAGGCTTTGTTAACAGCCGGGAGAGGCTCAATAGCAACAATAGTGCCACGCATCTGCGCATAATTCTCATTCAATCCCATGAGAAAACTTCATTGTTTTCTGGTTCTTAATATTCTCACTTAGCTTGCCTCTTTCCTCACATCCACAGGGACTTAGATCACAAAACACATCTCGCTCATCCCATAGTGCCTTGAGTTTAGTGAAAAAAGTAGTCATAGAATCAGTACCTTGTTCACATCCGTGAATCTCATTCTCTATGTTGAATAACTGGACAGTGTTGGATTGCATGAACCTTTCTTGCAATTCAAGCCAAGCTGCTCTAGCATTTTTGCAGTGCATGATACTTTTGGCAATATGGTTCGACATAAATGCTCCAAGCCAAGTTTTGACAGGAATGTCACATCTGTCCCATTGTTGTCGCTCATCTATCTTGTCTTCTGTGGGATGTTGTGAGGTCCCATTGATGAAGCCGATCTTGTTTTTGATCTGCAATGCCATGACCATGGATTGGCTCCATTGCATGTAGTTGTCTTCTGCCAAGGATTGTGATACGAGAATCGCACCAGGCTGATCCGAATGGTGAAGGTAGAGGGGATGATTTGAGATCTCCCATGGTTCAGGTGTGCGTGCGAGGGCGCCGGAAGAAGAAACTTCTTTGAGCAGCTTCTCCCTCAATAGGGATAACACTTTCTTCTCGTCGTCACCTTCTGACATAAGGCTGTTTGAGTGTTTTGGTGTTTAGGATTTGGCCGAGGATCGGTTCGCTATTGATACCAAAAAGAAACTTGGAATGAATTGATCTGTATATCTGTCAAAGAAGTTACACAGCTTATATATACAAGCAATTGAAACCCTACAAGACTCCTTGTACAAAAGGAAATCTGGACAAACTAGGTATCTATAGATACACGTATCTATTAACATTAAGGCTAGTATCACACAATCATCTTGAATATCTTCTATATATCTTCTTCTGTTTTAATAACTGAGCCTATGCTTATCTCTGTATGACTATCTCTATATATCAGATCGAGATTGAGCAAAGGATAAAATGTTAGAGAACATGTTCGGATATATTTTGTTTGTTGGTTCTCCCTTCTCCCTGGATTTTGAGTTCGCGATTTTCTGCATTCTTCATTACAACAAAAAAGGCCGTATGAAGAAAATAAACAAGGGAAAAATCACAAACTCCAAAAATCCCTCAACTTTGAGAGTTCGTGTCTTTTGACCTAAATCTCAGGTTTAAACAATATTTGAGACTTAATATATCCTTATGATTTATGGGGTTCGGCTGCTATATACACACATTTGTATGACATACATCAAGCCGTGAGTCATCCGATCATTTAGCAATTCAAAATTCAAGACGATCGGACGGCTCACGGTTTGATTTATGTTATACACATATGTATATAGTAGAAAAATCCATAATTTATGAACCAACTAGTATGTTCCTAAAGATCGACCAACAAAAACCCTTACATGGCTCGACATGTGTGCCTTTAAGTTAAGTTAAAACTCATGAGTCACGAAGGCCTATGTAAAGTTGTCAAGTACCTAGTATATCCTTTTTGAAACTAAAATAATTAATCAAGGTCTTAAATTTCGACGATTACGGAAATAATGATCTTCTGAAAAAAGGATATTTCAACGGAAATTTCGATGAAATATCGATAGCAGTAAAAAAATTGAGGAAATTGACGATAATTTGAAGAAAAACACAGAAATTGGTAGTTTTTCATGTATTGACTTATATGCCAGTCATACGGGTTCAGAGGAACTGATCGTGGGTTTTCATACTGGAGTTGTAGTAGGCATTACGCATCGCTTGAACTTGGTCATAAATGTAATCATTGAAAGATTGTGTTTCAGACTATGACCATGTGTTATCATTTGATTGTACCTCATAAGGTATAAAATATATTGGATAAGGCATTGTCAGATTTTCGCAATAAGGGTATATGGTGGATTATAAACTTTTGGGCAAAAAAATAAGGGATTAAAGTAAGGGTATGAATTAAAGTAATAATTTTAATTTTAACTTGAGGATTAGAAAATTTTGGGCAAAAAAATAAAATAAAATTGAAATATTTTTATATTTTCAGAAAATATCGAAAAATATTGAGAAATATTAGGAATGTGAAAGATATTCAGAGGTCCAAAAAACGAATTTTTTGATGAAATTTCGCCAAAAAATTCAATTTTTAAGACCTTGCAATTACTCGCAAGGATCTAAAGAACAGAAGAAGAATTGGAGATTGTATTGGATGATTTCTTTATATTACAGTAGCTCTCTTTATATAAAGAAGCTATGATCTAACTAAGGTAAACAACATCTTTACACTTCAATTGCATGGTACTGATATGGAAAATGATGCTGCTAAATGTACCCAACAAATGTCTAATTAGACCCAACAAACTTGATACACCCAGCAATATTATGTAATCTATAAATAGACCTAGCAACTTTCCAAAAATACCCTTTCTTTGTTAAATCTGATAAAACTACTTGTACCCAGCAATAAACGTACCTAGCAAAACTCAACCAACACCCGAAACAACGACAAATGACACTCTTCTCACCCAATGAGAGGATCACACTAATTTTGTTGAGTCATTACCCAGTCCCAAACTCAAGAATTTCTCCCAAACTTCTTCGTCGTCGATCACGCTCTCTTGCACACTCAAATATAATGAAGATGAAAAAATGAATTTTCTGATATATTATTCATTCCCTATGGAAGTTTATATAAGAGATTACAAGGAATACAATTGGTAAGTATAAATCTACGATATAATTACAAAATTACATTTCTAACATGACTCACGCTGACACTTCCCCTCAAGTTGGCGCATACACATCAACCATGCCCAACTTGCTTAGTGAGTCATAGAACGTCATTCTAGATACTCTGTGCTGAAGACGACGTAGCCTGTGAACAACAACTAGGTAGGCCCAAATAGTTGAATTGGTCTCCAATGGATGAAAACGAATGATTAAATGAATAGCATCCCAAACAAAGTCGGTCTGGGTAGATAGAATGACATCAGATGCAGACGAAAATATGTTGGGGACTTGATCACTTGAGTGACGACCTGCAGATAAGCTACAAAGAAATGATGTCGTTTGGGATTAATCGACGATGATGGCTAAATCCAAGTTAAAAGCGGAAGACTTGATGTAGACGAACCGAGAAGAAAACCCTAACCAACGGGGCTATACCTCCTCAAATTGAAAAATAAAACAAGAGACAAAGTCCTTTCGGATCTTTGCTCTGATACAAACTCAAATATAATGAAGATGAAAAAATGAATTTTCTGATATATTATTCATCTCCATGTGAAGATTTATATAAGAGATTATAAAGAATAAATTTACGATTGGTAAGTATAAATTTATAATATAATTACAAAATTACATTCCTAAAATAACTCACCCTCACATGCAGGTGTCGGGTCTGTTTCACTCTGTTACTTTGTACACCCAGTACGTTCTCCACATCGCTTGAAATCATGTTTTATTAGGACTTTGAGATCGAGTAACTAACACGTATATTGACTATATGGACTCAAATTCTTACCTAATAGAAACGTACTCTTGTTGATCAGGACTCGTATATTGACTATATGGACTCAAATTCTTACTTAATAGAAACGTACTCTTGTCGATCAAACCTGATCAACAAAATCAAGTAAATTCTATCGCAAAAAGCTAGGCAAAACCAAACAAAGCAATTACTAGTTTATACTTTTCTTGTCCAGAAAGAAAAAGAAAAAAATGTGATCGAGTCTCAGAAGTTGATCACTCACTGACTCACTCTTCTCCCACGTACTCTTATCACTGCAGCTTCCATGCCAAGAAGTCTATAAATAGAGAGGTCCGAGCTAACAAGTACTTCACTCAGAAATCAATCACCTCTTGCATATACACCTTCCTACAAACTGTAAGCAATCCAGATATCGAGATGGCATTCTCAAAGACTTTCCTTCTTGTCGCCCTTGCTTTTGCTGTCCTCCTCATCTCTGCTGAGGTCTCGGCTCACCGTGACCTTGCTGAGACTACTACTACTACTACTCGTGAGTGTCTCACTTTCTTAATCATTCAACTAGCTGGGATTGAATTACATTCTATAATTTGACTCTATTATATGTGTGATTCTTTGCTTCAACTTTAACGTATAGATTTTTTTGTGTAGAGAAAGCCAACACTGATGGTTATCACGGATACGAACGTGGACATGGATGGCACGGTGGACACGGAGGACACGGTGGTCACTACGGAGGGCATGGACCTCATGGTGTTGAGACTGAAACTGAAAACTAGATGATGAAGACCCTTTGTACGTGTGCATGCTGTGGTGTATACATTGCAGGCATATACGTACCTGATGCAAAGGGTGGTATTAATATGGAAGCATGTAGTAGCTTGTTTGGTAATGAATAATAAGTGTATGTGTATTGGTTGAGCAGTCCAAACCACTCTGAATCGATCATATATATCTTTGTAGTTCTATTTCTCCATGTCATGAACTATCTACGATCCACTTTATATATATAACTGATCGAGTCTATGCTTGTCTCTGTATGACTATCTCTATATATGAGATCGAGATTGAGCAAAGGATAAAATGTTAGAGAACATGTTCGGATATATTTTGTTTGTTGGTTCTCCCTTCTCCCTGGATTTTGAGTTCGCGATTTTTCTGCATTCTTCATTACTACAAAAAAGGCCGTTTGAAGAAAATAAACAAGAAAATCCCTCAACTTTCAGAGTTCGTGTCTTTTGACCTAAATCTCAGGTTTAAACAATATTTGAGACTTAATATATCCTTATGATTTATGGGGTTTGGCTGCTATATACACACATTTGTATGACATACATCAAGCCGTGAGTCATCCAATCATTTAGCAATTCAAAATTCATGACGATCGGACGGCTAACGGCTTGATTTATGTTATACACATATGTATATAGTAGAAAAATCCATAATTTATGAACCAACTAGTACGTTCCTAAAATCGACCAACAAAACCCTTACATGGCTCGACATGTGTGCCTTTAAGTTAAGTTAAAACTCATAAGTCACGAAGGTCTATGTAAAGTTGTCAAGTACCTAGTATATCCCGGCCTTCTTGAAACTAAAATAATTAATCAAGGTCTTAAATTTCAACGATTACGGAAATAACGACCTTCTGAAAAACGGATATTTAGACAAAAATTTCGATGAAATATCGATAGCAGTAAAAAAATTGAGAAAATTGACGATAATTTGAAGAAAAACACGGAAGTTTTAAATGAAAACTTAAGATTTTAAGAGATGTTTGTTTACTATATTATGTACTATATTTGAAAAAAAAACCTTGAATAAATATTGATCTATATGGAGTTGTAGTAATTTAATGTGAAAATGTAAGTGTTGAACCATTAATAATTATACTTAAAAGTATACTTTAAACATTTTTTTATGACAGAAAACTCAAATAGATGCTAAGTCATCACGCCTTATATACATATGATACATTTCATATGAAATTAAGTGAGTACTTTAAAACCAGGTAGAAGATCTATGAGATACAAAATTTTTGCTATATTCATTATCTCTCTGTGTTGAGTCTTCAGTGTATTGTGAAGAATAATCATTAAATGATACCTCACCATGGTAGTTTTTCATGTATTGACTAATATGCCAGTCATACGGGTTAAGAGGAACTGACCGTGGGTTTTCATACTAAAGTTGTAGTAGACATAGGGCATCGCTTGACCTTAGCCATAACCGTAATTATTGAAAAATTGTGTTTCAGACTGTGACCATGAGTTATTATTTGATTGTACCTCATAAGGTATGAAATATATTGGATAAGGCATTGTCAAATTTTCGCCATAAGGGTATATGGTGGATTATAAAATTTTGGGCAACTCACAAAATACATAATATCCGGTCTAGTATGGGTTCAGTAAATCAAGCGTACAACTAACCTCTGATAGTGAGCTCGATCAGTAAGTACCTGATCTGGATACTCTGCCAAACGATGGTTCTGCTCAATAGGTGTGCAATCCAAAATACATGTATCTGTTAACAAATCAAGAATGTGCTTTCTCTAGCACAAGTATATCTCTTCTCTCCCATAGCTACTTCAATTCCTAAGTACTTGAGTTCACCCAAATCCTTCATCTCAAACTCAGCGGCTAGCAGTCTCTGCAATCTGTCCTTCTTAACAATATCATTGTCAGTGATTACCATATCATCGACATAAATAATTAAGGTTGTTACCTTCCTTTGTTGATGCTTAAGAAGCAAGATGTGGTCTGAATTACTCTGTTTGTAACCAACCTTACGCATGATCTGCGAAAATCTCTCAACCCAAGCACAAGGTGACTGTTTGAGACCATACAAAGACTTTCTCAATTTGCATAAAAATTCACCAGGAGAAGCAGCTACATACCCAGTGAAAGACTCATGTACACCTCTTCAGCTAACTCTCCATGAAGAAACACATTCTAGACATCAAACTGTCGAAGTGGTCAATTTAAACTAGCCGCAAAAGAAAGTAGAACACGAATAGTATTCATCTTTGCAATAGGAGAAAATGTCTCATCATAATCTGTGTCATATGTTTGAGTAAACCCCTTTGCAACAAGACGTGCTTTATACTGGTTCACTGATCCATCTGCATTGTGTTTTACAGTAAACACCTAACGACAACCTACACCTTCTTTCCATGTGATGGAGGCACAATTTCTCATGTATCATTCTTCTGTAATGCCTTCATCTCTTCTTCCATTTCTTTAGCCCACTTTGGATCTCCCAATGCATCCTGCACTTTGTTAGGTACTGATACAACAGATATTTGATTTACAAATTATGCATATGACTTAGATAATCTCTTAGTGGACATTTAATTGACTACTGGGTACTGTGATTTGGCTTGAAGAGTTAGTTCATTTCTTTTGGGTGGTTGACCTCGAGTAGACCTATTTGGTAACACATATTGACCACTAACAGAGTCACTATTACTAGTATAACCAGGGAGACATACCTCATATGAGTGATCTTCATTACCAGCGAGTTGTGAATCAGGGTATGAGAAATGACAGGAGGGACAGTTGTGTCTTCAATTACATTTTCAATACTTGAAACCGGTGCTTCTGTTTCTCATTGAACCTCTGCATTTGGATGAACCTCTACTTCAAAAATTGATGCAACAATGATCTTAACTGGACCCGTCGATGTATCTCCTGCAAGCGTTGCTCCTTCCACTTCTTCTAATTTCTCCCCTCACCGTGATACTGCTCTCCATGAAGAAACACATTCTAGACATCAAACTGTCGAAGTGACCAATTTAAACTAGCCGTAAAAGAAAGTAGAACACGAATAGTATTCATCTTTGCAATAGGAGCAAATGTCTGATCATAATCTGTGTCATATGTTTGAGTAAACCCCTTTGCAACAAGGCGTGCTTTATACTGGTTCACTGATCCATCTGCATTGTGTTTTACAGTAAACACCTAACGACAACCTACAGTCTTCTTTCCATGTGGTGGAGGCACAAGTTCTCATGTATCATTCTTCTGTAATGCCTTCATCTCTTCTTCCATTTCTTTAGCCCACTTTGGATCTCCCAATGCATCCTGCACTTTGTTAGGTACTGATACAACAGATATTTGATTTACAAATTATGCATATGACTTAGATAATCTCATAGTGGACATTTAATTGACTACTGGGTACTGTGATTTGGCTTGAAGAGTTAGTTCATTTCTTTTGGGTGGTTGACCTCGAGTAGACCTATTTGGTAACACATATTGATCACTAACAGAGTCACTATTACTAGTATAACCAGGGAGACATACCTCATATGAGTGATCTTCATTACCAGCGAGTTGTGAATCAGGGTATGAGCAATGACAAGAGGGACAGTTGTGTCTTCAATTACATTTTCAGTACTTGAAACTGGTGCTTCTGTTTCTCATTGAACCTCTGCATTTGGATGAACCTCTACTTCAAAAATTGACGGAACAATGATCTTAACTGGACCCGTCGATGTATCTCCTGCAAGCGTTGCTCCTTCCACTTCTTCTGATTTCTCCCTTCACCGTGATACAACTCTTTAAAATATGAATTATCCCTCTGAAGAGCAGTATCCGATGAAGAAAAATAACTCATATCTTCAAATAAAAGTGACATCCAGAGTGACATAATACTTTTAGGTGGGCGGATGGTAACACTTACAGCCTTTTTGATGTCCCCCATAGCTAACAAACACACACATAATCTCCCATGTATCTAACTTAGACCTCTGGTTTTTAGGAACATGAACAAAAGCAACACAACTAAAGACACGGACATGACGATTATGAAATGAGGGAATGAGAACATGAGATGCAAGAATCTCAAAGGGAATCTTTCCTTAAAGAACACTAGATGAAATGTGATTGATAAGATGAGCAGCACCATGTATTGCATCACCCTAAAGAATTTAGGCATATGAGCACTAAAAAGAATGGCATGAGCTATTTCTAGGAGATGACGGTTTTTCCTTTCGAATACTCCGTTTTCCTCTGCTGTTTTTGGACATGTAGTCTAATGAATAATTCTATGTGTTTGGAAAAACAGTTTGAAAGCACGATTAACATACTCTCCCCATTCTCTAAACGAAGAATTTTTATGGTGCTATTGTATTGTGTATGAACAATAGTACGAAAAACTTGAAAAGCTGAAAAAAAAACTTCATCTTTGGTTTTAAGAAAAGCAACTCAAGACAATCGTATTCAACCATCTACAAACAAGACAAAGTATCTCATTTCCAACATAGTAGGCTCTCTGGAAGGTCCCCAAATATCAGAATGAATTATTTCAAAAGGAACACCACTCTTAGTAAAATTCAGAGAATAGGTATCACGATGACTCTTGACCAAGACACATGTTTCACAACGCAAATTAAGAAGACTCATTCGCACCAATAAATAATGAAGGCATAGATTTTTCATAAGGCTGAAACATGGATGCCCTAAGCGGCGGTGCCAAAACCAAATTTCACTTAGCAGGATAGAGCTCGAAGTCAAAGCGGTACGAGGCTGTGTTCCAGGTTTCTCTCATACATATTGTTAGATCCAAAAGTAAAAAGCCCATTTATGGAAAAGCAAATGGACCGATACCTGCGGTCAAGAAGGTCAGAGGACGCTTAGAAAGTCAAATTCGTTCGCGAAGAGCACAGTAACGAGACACGCTCGCGAAGGGAGATAGTTTGCTCGCTGAAGGAAACGCGCTCGCGGAAGGGGTTGTGTATTAATGAAACACGCTCGCGGGATGAAAAGCGTTCGCGAGAGTGTTATAAAAGATGAAGCACGTGGTCACGAGAGACTAAGTTACCAACAGAAGAGTGTTGGGCTTAGAGGACTGGGCTTTAAGAGGTTGTCTTGCATTACAAGAAGAATTCTTAACCCTAGTAGTATGGTGCCGTGCCTTGATAAACAAGTAAATATCTACCCTAGTGTTCACTATATAAAGGGGTTAAGATACAAGAAGAAAACACAACGACATCTATCAACAAACAGACAACAACTTCGCCACGCGAAAGTCTTCAAGCCTCTCCGGAGCAACCAAGCCTGATCCGTCAGCAACCGTAGCCTGATCAATCAAGCTGCACAAGGGACTTAATCCGTTAAGTCTGACAGGTTTCAATCCGTTGAAATCTCACTTTACTCCCGCAACCAGTTCTGGAGAATCCGTTCGCCAGTCCATATCCTGCATATCTTGATACCCGCTGCTTAGTTTCATTGCATACTAAGTAAGATTTGGCCATCCGCAAAGGTTGGAGAAAAATCCTAGAGGGACTTTTCCCTTGTAGGTCTGAATAGAGAACCTAGCACAGAGGAAGAAGATCGGCGTCTGTCACGGTCGCTGTGAGAAGAAGTCAGAAGAGGGACACGAGCAGCATCCAACTTCAAGGTTGTACCTGACCCAAAGGTACTGGCACGCCTAGCACAATTATACAAGCCGGTTGTTTGAAGGACTGCAAATTCTACACCAAACATCTGGCACGCCCAGTGGGACAGTGTCAAGATTACAGGCTTCGGCGAGTACCAAAAGGAGTACCCTTCTTGTTCCAAACCGGAACACGTAACCGCGAAGCCGCACAACACGGCTCATTGTAGGACGCTGTCTACAGAGCAAGCAATTAGCAAGTTTGGTGCTATGACTAAAGAAGGTCAATCACAAAACCTTGCTGAGCAGGTAGGAGCGTTGAGCTCATCAGTGGAAAACCTGACAAAAGGTTTCCAAGAGGTCCGAGATCGAGCCCGACAACAGGACAGAAAGGCCGAGACTCAGGACCTGAGGTATAAGGATCTAGCAACTAAGATGGATGAAAATCAGCAAGCGCTGAACAAGAAGATGGATATACTCATGGAGGCTTTAAATACCATGAGGACTGAATAGCTTATCCACCAACAGCCTCCAGAAGAAGAGTTGCTAGAAGACATAGATCACCAGGTAGATAGAAGAACTGTGCACCGAGAGGGATTTGGTCCACTTCGTGTGGGTGATGACCAGTTAGCGGTGCATAATAACCAGAACCCTAGAGGACCTAGAGGAAGACAGAGGGCTCCAAGGCAACAACCACGTCGTTCGCCTACACCTATTCAGAGGAGACATCAGCTGGACTGGGATGCAGTTCAGAATATGATACAGGAAGCAATAAGGGCAACTCTCATTGTTGCTGCTGTGAACACTACGTACGCGCATCCATATCCAGAATGGGTGGCTGAGAGCCCATGGCCAGAACATTATCGACAGATAAGATTCACTTCATTCTCGGGAGAGGGATCTGAAGACGCAGCCACCCACATCGCAAGGTTCACAGGTGAGTGTGGACCATATGGTGCGGACACTATTTTTAAGTTACGCACGTTCGGGGCTTCATTATCAGGGTCAGCACTGACATGGTATACCAAGTTGATACCAAGATCAGTTCCTGACTGGAACGTGATGGAGACCATGTTTAGAACCACATTTGGAACTGTGGAGCCAGAGGTTGACTTGTCTTCTTTAACAGCTATGTATCAGCAACCTATGGAATCGTCTGTAGAGTTCCTCAAGAGGTTCAAGGTTCAGCAGGCCAAGTGCAAGACTCCAATCCCAGAGCCTGACCTGATCAAAATTGCAATCCGGGGGTTGGAGAAGAGGCAGAGAGCAAAACACCACGATGGAGTTTTCTCTAACATGGCTGACCTAATGAACAGGGTTGGCAGTTACCAGTACTTCCTGAATGAGCTGGACGAGGAGGCTAATAACTCCAGGAACAATTTGGCTCTCATTCCAGGAACGCTGAGGCCCAGAATGCCTTCAGCAAGGCATAAGACAGTAGGGGCAATCTACTCCCACATGGATCCCTACTACTCGGCTCCACAAGCCATGCCCTATACAGACCCATACATGATGGGATATGAGGAAGAAGTGGCAGCAGTGGAGTTAGCGGGGAGACAGCCTATCAAGTCCCAGGTGTTAAGAATGTCCAAGGAGCCAGTAAAGATTTCGTTCGCCACTTTTGCCAAACCGGAGTACGAATCTTATACGTATAATGCACACAAGGCGCCGGAGATTCTGGAGGATTTGACAGCGTTAGGGAAAGTGAGGAATGATTTTGGACTTCCCCCTACCCAGGAGCAGCTCAAGGGAAAGAAGTACTGCAGGTTCCATAATCTTTGGAACCATAATACATCAGAGTGCATTCGCTTGAAGGACACTATCCAGACTTGGATCAACGAGGGGAAACTTGGAGCGAATGAGGAAAAGACTGCAGCTTGGGTGGACATCGATCCTTTTCAATCAACATGGTTGACTTAGTACCGTGTGACGGGAAGAAGGAGAAGCCTCTGCCAGCAAGGCCAAAGTTCAAAGAGTACACCTATGATGCTAGTAGGGCTCATGTTATTCTGGACAAGCTGATTGCAGCCAACGAGTTGGCCATTCCATGGGGAGTCTACCCCCCAGAAGAAGCAATAGCTGGTAAGACCTATTGTAAATATCATAATCTGTGGACTCACAAGACTTCTCAGTGCATGCAGCTCAAAGACCAAATACAACAGTGGGTCAATGAGGGGTCAATTACCTTTTGTGATCCAGCAGTAGTAGATATTGCGGTAGTCGACCTGGTGCGGGGTAGCAGAAAGTTGACGCTTGACTTGAGTGCTGAAAGTGGAGATGAGGAAGTTGTTAAGCGGAAAGAGTCAGGAGAAGGTGCATCAACAGTCATGTTGTGTGCCAGATGCAAAACAGAGTGTGGCATTACTGAAGAGCCACAGCAGGAGCAGAGGAGTGCTGTTGTTACACCCCCCGAAGCGTATCAGCCATACAGTCCAAAGCGGGTGATAAGATCAGCAAGTCCTAGTCAGAGGGACTCCAACCTCTACCTTCGTTTACGCCAGGCAAGAATGGAGGGGAAGAAGCCAATGGTAAGCCCACAGGACGCAGTGACCAAACCTTACATACCACCAGCTTCTCGGAATATACTCAAGGATAACGTTTGGATGGTCAGAGAAAGAGGAAAGGTGGTAGAGGCTACGCCTACTCAGACTAGGAATGTGCAGCGAAGGTATGGTAAGACCAAGAGGCTTTTGGAAGCATTGGACAAGGGTCTGGTCAGCCCAGACCAAATCAGAGAGACTCCAGAACAGCTAAGGCGAAAGCTGGATTTATTGTCAGCTAGACCCTATTGCCCTGTCAGGAACGTTCGCGATATCCCCGAGACTGCTACCATGGAGCATAGCAGACAGAAGAGAGTCTCGCGAGAAGAAAATAGCGGCGAGCGAAAGTCTGTGTGGTCAAGGGTTGGCGTCGATAAAAGTCAACACACGTGGGGGTCAGTTTGGTCGCGCGTAGGTCAAAAGGTTGTGGGTAAAACATCTACTTCCACCTCCAATGAGACACATGAGGCGTCTCCAGCAAAAAGGGTTAGGATCTCAGAAGGTCCTAAGAACGAAGATAAGAGGGAGATGTCGAGAACGAGGTTTGAGTGGAGACCAAAAGCAGTTCAGCGTCAAGAACAGGAGTCTCGAGAAACAAATAAAGCTGAACCTATAACTGAGGTTAAGCAACAGAAACCTGCTCCAGAGGTTTCGTTAGTAAAGCAGATGACTGAAGCGTTTGCTCGTACATAAGAGGAATCCGAAGTTGGTGTACTTCGTGTTACAGAAGATGAGATGGAGGAAGACGAAGAAGAAACCGGGGGCATGGATAGAAGTTTGCCATGCAGCATGCTTTATGTAGAAAATGAACACGGCGAGATGGTCATAGACCAACCAGGGTCTGCCCAGGTTTACGTGACAACCGAAGCTACGAAGCCAACCCCAGAGACAAACACTTATTGCAATATGGTGTATGTCTTACCTTCTATGTACGCATTAGATGAGCCAATTTCGTCTGAGGTTTTTCTCAACGTGTCAGAGAAAGAAAGTGGGGCGGAATCATCTGCTCGCGGGGAAGAGCTTGTCGCGAGTAAAGATGAAGTAGACGTGGAGCCTGAGCTGCGAAAGAAGTATGTTTTGTTCTCCAAGCCCACCTTCGCCATGAGGCAGCATTTACGACCTTTGTACGTATCTGCTAACATGATGGACAAGAGAATCAGTAAGATATTGGTGGATACAGGGGCTGCTGTAAGTGTGCTCACCGTGCAGACTATGAATTACCTTCAGATCCCAAAGGAGAAGATTCTAGAAAGCAAGATGAAGGTAAAAAGTTTCGCTGGTAACATAGCCCAGACACTAGGAGTGGTGATATTGAAAATTAAGGTTGGTCCATCAGAGATGTATCAGACCTTTTTCGTGGCTGAGTGCACAGCTCCTTATACTATGATCCTGGGTAGAGATTGGCTTCACCAAGCCGGTTGTGTCCCATCTTCTCTCCATCAAGAGCTTGCTATCTGGAACCCAGAGACAGACAAGTCCGAAATAATCAAGGCTGATCCTAGACCATTCTCAGTAGCAGCTTGCTTTGTTGAGGCAAGTTATTACAATGAAGATATGAGGCCTTTGAAAATCAGTGGTGTTACAAAGAAAGGACATCCATATGGGGTGACCTCCACAGAACTTACACAATGGAGATTGGCGCAACTCCAAGCAGACGCCAGTAGACCAGTCTCCATGGTTTTATCCCAAAACAATCAATGAAGCCACAACTCAGTAAGGAGGAGTTGGAAGCCTATGCTTCCCTGCACCAGAGGTTATCTATTTTTAGGCAGGAGCAAGATGTCAGGACCCACCCCGGGTTAAACCCCTTTAACCCGAAGTAAATCCTGCGGGGACCACCTCAAGGGAACTTCTTACCGAAACCCCCTTGAAATGGCCAACCCTTCCAACAAAACTAACTAAACCGGGTTAGTCAGAGCAGTCTACAAAGATGATTACCCCAAAGAATTTCAAGCAGCAACGGAATGATCGACTATGCCTCGACTCTCGTACGCGCTCGACCTCCTCTCAAGAACCCTGCATCACTGGGCATTTAAAAACGAAAGGCCCAGGGGAGAAACATTGGAAAACTGTTAGAGTGAGTGGACGAAAATCAAATGTAAAAACTCTATTTCCTTTAATGCTCTCCCAAAAAATTTAATGATTTAAATAACATTTATGCATGCCCACAATTACTCAATTTCCACAAATGCATGATAAGATAAACAAGGAATATGGGAAGAGAAATGTTCACAAACATAATAAGTCTGACCTCTCAGACTAGGGTCGGAGCTAAGAGCTCTAGTTGCGCCCTCACGCTATGCTAGCTAGATAAAATAATACGGTCAACCCTTGTAATATCAACCTGACCTCTCAGGCTTGTCTGTCCTCTCAGACCAGGGTCGGAGCTAAGAGCTCTAGATAAAGTGATAACGGTCAACCCTTATAATATCAACCTGACCTCTCAGGCTTGTCTGTCCTCTCAGACCAGGGTCGGAGCTAAGAGCTCTAGATAAAGTGGAAATGGTCAACCCTCATAGTGCACTACGTAGTTTGCCTGACCTCTCAGGCTAGGGTCGGAGCTAAGAGCTCTAGTAGCGCCCTCACGTTACTCTAGCTAGCATATTTATTGGTCAACCCTTATAATATAATTTCATAACAATACTTTACTCAAATTCTCTTCCCAAAACAAATAAGTAAAGCTATTCCTCGACATATATGCATAAATCCAAATAAACATTCAAGAACCCGAGGAAATTATAATACTCGAAACAATCATATAAACCTTGCAATAAAATCAATAATTAGGGCATGCATTCATTTAAAAATAAACTGTCCACTCACTGTACTATTGCGACCTTCTGCCCGCTCGGAAAGCTCCTCGAGCGAAACTCTCGAACTAACCGCGTAGTCAAGACAGTCTCACGTCCGACCAGAGACTGTACCAACAAATCATCATATTAGTCGTTCACAGTTGACTTGGTCTTTTCCTAGTTTGACCAGGAACTCCTATTTGACCACAAGTTGACCGAGTTCCTTTTTATGACACTTTAACCTTTTTGACTTTCTTTCCCGGTTATCGACTCTTAACTCAATTTACCGGAAGTCCGACTCAGCTTCCGAACTTTTCGTTATCACTTTAACTTTACGTTAGGGTGTCACGTATTAATCAATATATATAACCTCGAGTCGATATACCGATTTAACATTTTCTCATAAATTCCAGTTATCTATTTCCGATAACAATTTAACACTTTACCCGTTTAACCAAAAAGTGTCACATTCATTGAACTTCAATCCTTTAACCATTTTTCTGAAAATGCAACTTTCCCAAAGTGGAAACTTTCCCTTAATGGAAACTTCCCCAAAGTGGAAAGTTTCCTAACATGGCAAGTGTTCTTTAGCATGGGACGTTTCCCAAAATGGAAACTTCCTAATTACGTTCAATTTTCTCCGTAATTATTCAACTTAGGAATTAACCGTACTTTTCGACTAAAAGCCTAACAGGGAGAAATGATTCCTACCTCTTCGGCATTCTGCCGGTTTAATCGTATTCCCGGAGTCTTTGCCGGATTCCGGTAACTTGCCGGAATTTCGCCATACCCTCCCTGTTTGCTCCGTTTCACCAAGTTACGACAACAGCAACAACAACAACACAATTCAGTAAGTCAATATCACTTCAGCAACAACACCAATATATTAGTCACTCTTCTCATAACTTCAAAGTAATCACAACTCACCCTATAATCAAACGACAGCAGGAAACTAGCTCTATTGACGGAGAACACCGTGAGCTTGAATTATTAGCTTTTCTTCCTTCACCTCAAATCACCATATTCTTGAATTCATAGCTGACCCATACCACCCTGTGCAGCCATCTAAAGAAAATCACAGCATCAAGGTCATTCTTATACTGTATCCCTCAGTCCAGATCCTCCAATAAACTGTAATTAACAAGAACGACCTCAATCCAAAATATAGTACCACACAGAACAACCTAGAGTTAAACCAAGACGAATAGCTTACCAAAATTAACCGAGGATGAAGAGTTGATCGTTGTCCAAACAGAAAATGAACCAAGAACACCAGTACAACTCGTAGGCATCAACAAACACGATGGAGCACATGCAGATCGAATCATCCTCAGTCGCTAGACACACGGAAAATCCGTGAAGAATGCATAACAGGCAGAATTAAGGCTTTTCAATTTAAGGTTCCAATCGATGAAATTAAGCCATAGAACAGAAGAATGAAAAGAGGGGAAGAATCCCACCAACCATTGTCGCCATAGTCGTCGAAGCTCGGAGGAGAGCGAAGAACACAGCAGCACACCATGATCGATCTCTCTCCACAGTGTATATATATGTGTTTTGCTTGAGGGGTTCTGTTAAGGGAAGGATACTGGGTGTTGTGGTGGTGGTGCGCCGGCGAGGAGGCGGCTGGACGTGGCTGGGTCGAGCGGAGAACGCCGGGGACGAAGCGGAGTCGAGAGAGAGAGGAGGAGACTCGGTTGACCCGAGTCTGGTCTCTTTGACCGGGTTGACCGGTCTCTTCCTTAAATACCGAAATGAACGGCCCAGATTTGATCTTAATAAAGATCAACGGTCCAGATTTAAAGTAGGTGAAAAGTAAAAAGGTTAAATGGTAAAACTCCTCTTTTACCGGATTGATAATTAAAAATTACCATAAACTTCTGAAATTCACAGAAAATAGCCAGAAGCTCCGAAAAATATTCCGAAAATACCGGGAGACTCGTGTCGACACGTACTACAACATCGAGTCATCAATTCAGGTATTTGGAGTACTTTTAAAAACTCGAAAATTAACTCGAGCGATAACTTATCGAATTACCGATCGCAATTAAAAGTCCTCGGTAACTCGTGAATCTCTGTGAAAGGTAACTTTTATTAACTTCAAAAGATTCGGGGTGTGACACAAGAGGCTTACCAACAGGTGGCAGCAGTAGAATGTGTTAACGATGATGTTTTGGAATATAACGAAGAGGAGGAGGAGGAGGAGATTATCCAACCAGCTCCGGCAGCCTTGGATGATACTCCACCTAAGGTCAAGGATCCAGTAGAGAAAGTCAACCTAGGGACCCCAGAGGAACCAATGGAGGTTGGAATAAGTATGTATTTGGAACCTGAGCAAAAACAGAAGCTCATTGAGCTACTGCACGAATACAAGGATTGCTTCGCGGAGAAATACGAAGACATGCCTGGATTGGCACCAGAATTAGTTTGTCACAAACTACCAATTATGGATGGTTATAGGCCATTCAGGCAAGAACCTAGGCGAATGCATGCCGATACAGCGGCTTCGGTAAAGGAAGAGGTGGAAAAGATGCTCAAGTCTGGAATTATTCGACCTGCCAAGTATGCCAAATGGTTATCTAACATAGTGCCAGTCAGAAAGAAAAATGGCAAGATGAGGGTATGCGTGGATTACAGAAACTTGAATACAGCCACACCTAAGGACGTGTATCCTATGCCAATGGCGGACATGTTAGTTGATGCAGTAGCAGGGCATGAGCTGTTGTCATTCATGGATGGAACCGCAGGATACCACCAGATTCCTGTGGAGGAAGAAGACAAGCACAAGACAGCTTTTAGATGTCCAGGCTTTTTACAGGAGCGTTCGAGTATCAAGTCATGCCTTTTGGGCTTAAGAATGCTGGCGCCACATATTAAAGGGCGATGAACCTTATCTTCCATGACATATTGGGGAAGATATTGGAGGTTTACATTGATGATGTGGTAGTGAAGCCCAAGATTAAGGCAGACCACATAGAGGATCTAAGAAAGGTCTTCATGAGAATGCGGAAACATAAACTCAGGATGAATCCAGCGAAGTGTGTCTTTGGGGTTCAGTCAGGCGATTTCCTAGGGTTTGTGGTTCATCAGCGAGGCATCGAGATTCCAGCAGACAAAGTTAAGTCAGTGATAGATGCTCCAGCTCCAACTAACAAGAAGGAATTGCAGCAGTTGTTGGGAAAGATTAACTTCTTGCGCCGATTCATCTCGAACTCGGCAGGAAAAATTCAGCCCTTTACATCACTGTTAAAGTTGAAAGCGGATACGGAATTTCGTTGGGAAACGAGTTATCAAGAGGCGTTTGATAGGATAAAGCAATATCTAATTTCACCGCCAGTTTTGATGCCTCCACGGCCTGGTCACCATCTAAAGCTCTACATTTCAGCATGTGAGACGTCAATTGCTGCACTCTTAGCACAAGATGAACGCCAGGGTGATGATAAGTTGGTTGAGCATGCTGTCTATTACCTTAGCAGGACATTAATCGATGTAGAAACTAGATATAGCGACATGGAGCGGTTATGTCTTGCATTATATTTTGCTGGCTGCAAGTTACGTCATTATATGTTGTCTTTCACAACAGTAGTGGTGGCACAAACAGACTTGGTGAAGTACATGTTGACCCGACCTATTCTCAGGGGTCATATTGACAAATGGGTGTTAGCATTGTCTGAGTTCTCGCTACAATATACACCTCTGAAGGCACAAACCGGACAGACGGTTTCGGATTTCTTGCTTCATCATCTAGTGGAACAAGACTTACACTACAAAGAGTTAGACGTAGTGGCTATTCTAATGCAGCCTTGGGAGTTATACTTTGATGGAAGCAGCACTGAAAGTTTGTTTGGCGCTGGGATATCTTTGGTAAGTCCTTTGGGGGTTCGTCACTCTTATTCTTTCCAACTGGAATGGAAATGTACCAATAATCAGGCCGAGTATGAAGCGTTAATAATCGGGTTGGAAATGTTGCTCGCGATGGGGGCAACAGTGGTAAGTGTGTTTGGCGATTCTTTGTTGGTGATTAATCAGCTTAAGGGTTTATACAAGTGTACAACGTTCACCCTGGTGCCATTCTGGGAAAGGGCTACAGAGCTACTGGAGCAATTCAGTGATGTCACTTTAGATTATATCCCAAGGGCACACAACTTTGCAGCGAATGAGTTGGCACAAATTGCCACTGGCATAACATTGACTGATGGAGTCTGCGAGCGAATTTTGAAGGTTGAAAGGAGAACGTTGCCTTCCTTCATGACTCGTAGGGTAGATGCGGATGAATGGTATGTTGCTACAGTGGAAGCTATCGATACAGATTGGCGTCAGCCACTCATTGATTACTTGGATAATCCATCTGCTCTAGTGGATAGACAAGTCAGATACTTTGCCACTAACTATGTGTTAAGAGGTGGCGAACTCCTACGCAGAGGAGAGGATGGAGTTGATCTTAGATGTATCTTTGGAAAAGAAGCCAAGCGAGTGATGAGAGAGGTACATTTAGGAGTTTGTGGTTCACACCAGGCTGGACCAAAGATGAGGTGGCTTATCCGTCGTTATGGTTACTTTTGGCCTTCGATCTTAAAAGATTGCATTACATTTGCTCAAGGATGTCAGGAGTGTCAAGCGCATGGACCAGTGCGGCATGTTCCAGATGTGCCCATGCAACCCATTATTAAACCTTGGCCAGCAAGAGGATGGGCGTTGGATTTCATCGGAGTTATTCATCCAGCTTCGTCTCAGCAACATAAGTTTATCCTGCTGGCAACAGATTATTTCACAAAATGGGTGGAAGCTGTACCCTTAAAAGATGCATCTGCTCGTACAGTTTGCAGCTTCATCTTCAGCAACATCATTAGCAGGTATGGCATTCCAGAGTGTTTAGTCGCAGACAGGGGGGCAGCATTCCTAGCCAAGGAAACTGAAGACTTCATTGCTGACTATGGGATTAAGTTTCTACATTCCACACCATATTACGCTCAGGCGAATGGCCAGGCTGAGGCTAGCAACAAAGTCATAATCAATATCTTGCGAAAGATGTTGGTTGATAATCCTAGAGATTGGCACAATGAGCTTGATCATACTCTGTGGGCGTATCGAACATCTAAGCGGTCACCTACAGGAACCACACCCTATGCCTTGATGTTTGGGCACGATGCAGTTTTACCTATGGAGATAAGTGTCAATTCCTTAAGGGTTCGCGAGCAACATCAGTTAGTAGGGGAAGATTATGTTCAGGCTATGTTTCAAGAGCATGAACAGTTGGATACTACGCGTTTGGAAGCCCTAGATCATATAATGGTTGAGAAACAACGAGTTGCCCGCGCGTATGATGCCAGGACACGTGGCAGGAGTTTTGGAGTTGGCGACTTGGTTTGGAAAGCAGTACTTCCCTTTGGCGAGCATGTTCGCGGCAGGGGTAAGTGGTCTCCCACGTGGCAAGGGCCTTTTGTGATTGATCAGATCGTGGGTAAAGGTGCTTACTATTTGCGAGATTTGGATGGAGAAGTCCATAATAACCCTATTAATAGGAGACATCTGAAACAGTATTTTCCAAGTGTTTGGGCTTCTGACGATCCTTTGCCTCCACAGACCATAGAACAGCCTGTTTCCCATGAGGGGGGGGCAGAGTTTTGGGTCTTAGGTTTCGTTCGTTTGTTTTCTCGCAGAGCTGGAGTTTTGTCAGTTTCATTCATGTTGCTCAACGCTTCACCTATTCGAGGTGTTGCTTTTTGTGCACCTGATAAAACTGGGGGGCACCATAGTTATACAGGAACCAATTGATGTGGTTTTTCGAAATTTTTGACATTTTGTGGGGAAGAACAAGTTGTGTTTTTGAAGCCATAATTTATTTTGAACCAATACCTGTGGTTTACACATTGAACATAAACAATTTGTGTTTATTGAATCATAGATACATTTCAACAAATACAGTGTTGAACAAGAACAGAGCTGCTTGAACAATAATCTATTACAACTCTTTTCATACAGTCTCTCCTTAAACTTTTACAGTTCTAGTTTCATCTTCCACCTTGCGCGGCCAACATGTTGAAAGTAAGCCGACGGTGGTGGAGTAGAAGCAACTTGATCAGACCTGACGCGAAAGAGGCTTGACGGAGGAATCCTGTCGGCACAGAAGCCTTCTTCGGTTCCATATCAGAAGTCAATCCGCTCACCAAGTGGAAGTTGGTTCCAATGGTGCGATTTGAAGCGACTTCTGGGACAGGCACGTCAGATCTTATGCCTGAGCGTAGGTTGTGAAGCCTACCCAGAATTTGAGGTTTGGTTGTAAAGCCTAAAGGTTGAAAAGATTGGAAAAAGAGGTCTGGAGGAACTGCTTTGAGACTGAGAGGAGAATCCATGTTCTTGGTTGCTGAAGGTAATAGGAAGAGTTGGCCACTATTTATAGGCGAAATGCTAGGTTTTCACCAAAGGGATTGGATGGTTTGCTGTTCGTTCAACATTTATCACGCGTGCTGGGTTAGTTGAATACGGTAAATGCACAAGTTAATGGTGCAACGTTGCAGTTAAAGTATGGGACAGTTTTCGAGAGGTCAAAGATATGGAATTGATTCGAAAAGACCTTCTGCATTCAGAGTAATATTCGCAAGCAGAGGTAATACAGATGGTCAGTTAAATAAATTTACTGATATGTTTGATATTAGCTAAGGCAGTATCGAGGGCTTTTTGGATATTTTCTTCGTTGATCAGGGAATCTTCGATTCTGTCGTCCACCTGGTTAATCACTTGTTGAAGAGTCTGGTAGGAATTCATCTCTTGCTCCAAGACTCCTAAGTTTTGTTGGACTCCCTCCTCTGCAACTGCTAGCTGAGCCTCAATTTCAGCTTTTTACCGTTTAAGTTCAGCAATTCGGTTAGGGAGCAAATGAGTCGCGTTATGGACCAGTCCAGCGAGACTGATAGCTTTGGTTGCCCGTTCAGCTTGGAGTTTCTCAGCTTTTTGATGATATGGAAGGGTCTCCAATCGAGTTGCTTTGGCACGCTCAGACAGAGTTGCAGCACTGGTTATGAATTCCCATAGACGCCGCAATTTCTTCAAGAGTCTCTCGTCAGCCTGAATTCTAAGGATACGAATGGCATCTTCTACTTGGATCCTAGTATGTGGGTGAAGAAGATCCTCGTGCTCCAGGTTGCGAAGGAATGTTGTCGCATCAGCAATTGAGCGGTCTGCTTGAAAAGGATCCAGCATTTGTTGAACTTGCTCGATGATGGAAGGCGTAGCATGATCAGAAGAAAAGGAAACTGGGAGGTTCTCCGGAATCTGGCAAGTAAAGAAACAGTTAGTGTTTGTAAGGATACAAACAAAAGCTGTAGAATAAAGAAAAGATTTACCTTTGAGTTAGTTCCAGTTGGGATCACCGGTTGAAGCACTGGTTGAGCAATATCACTCGGGCGGATGTCACTCGTGGTAGCGGTTTCGCTCGCAAGAGAGACTACACTCGCGGGAGGAGGGACCTGCGCGCGACTTTCGGTCGCGGGAGAGGTTTCGCTCGCGAGAGGAGTGCTGGTCGCGGGAGGAATGTTCTTCACGCGAGTATCAGCCACTATTTTCTGTGGCGAGTAGGAAACAGTCTCGCGGGGGATTGACTCGTTCACAGCAACAATTTGAAGAGGAACGAGCTTAGTACTTCCTTTAAAGATCTCTCCCATCATAGTGTCAAGGTTTTGAGAAGCAGCTGTTGAATCTGACCCGGAGGAGGAACTAACCTCATATACAGGAATTGAGCCCTGAAACATCAGAAACATAATTGAGCTCAAGTTTTTCAAGATATTTCCAATTGAGTGGATTTGCAGAAGGATACCTTTAGAGCTGCTTCAGTAGGAATCTCAGTGCCCAAGTTGACTGAAGGGGGAGCTGCCTCTTGGGCCACGACAGAGGTTGCTTCAGCCAGAACAGTTAGGTTTGGAGCACCGGAAACAGCAGGATTTAAACTGCATTCTTCAGGGGATCGGGCGGCTTCGGGGCTAGGCGACATAGGCTGATCCACCTACAAGGCAATTATACAATTAGTTGACTTGTCCACATAAACATACGAGTTTTCAGATTAAATGAACCCATACCTGGGGTTGAGAAGCAGTTTCTTCTGTAGGAAGACTTGGTTTTAGCCTCTTGAGAGGGTGACCTCCAATCTTGTTCGCACGCTTCTTGGTCCTTTGAGGACGCTACAAGGAAAGAAAGTGGTCAGGAAAATGGAAAAGGTATACAAATCAGGAAGTTGATCATTACAGTTCAAGAGTTTCAAAATACCTGGGGGGCAGGGAGCACTTCTGTTCGCACCTCAGGAACCAAGGAAAGTTCAACGCTTTGTCGAGGGCCCTCAATAGCGAACACAGCTAAATCTTCAGCATGGCGGAAGTGTGTCTGATATGGCTGGAAGATCTTTCTGAACACAGGCAGGTGATCTAGGTTCCATCTACCCTCGTTAATTGAAGTCCACCACCTAGTGAACTCATCGGAGGCAGCAAAGCTTAAACGTACCCCACCGCTGGGATAGGTGTTTACAGGCTGGATGATATCCTTGAAACGGGAGGGAATGGATTCAGGATCGGTTCCAGCATTGTAAGTTTCTCGCCACGAAGTGAAATGGTTGCGGCTAGCCAATGGGGGGTATGGAATTTTTTGGCACATCCCAAATTGCCTGGCGAAGAAGTTAGGTGCATAAATTTCTACTTCAGCCCTGCCTGGCAGTTTGAGGTCGCGAATGGAGAGGAGGCGTAGAAAGAAAAAGAGTTGCTGGACCTTGTGGCGGTTACTGTGAATAAAACCTTCATCTACAAGTGAGGGGTATGTCCGTCTGCAAATATGGGTAATAGAATCTGAAGGCAGGTTTTCCATACTATACAGATAGTGGAAACAACGTAAATAACTGATGGCTGGAGGATGTGAGGCAGACACAATGGTTTGGCCTAAGACTTTATCTTTCAGGAAGCTGGTGATAGAAGAAGAACGGAAAATGGGAAAATAGGTTTGAAGCCACAAGTCTAAGATCCAAAGAGGACCACTAACAGATCTGTGTTTGAAGGGTTCTAAGGATAGGAAGTGTAACGCCCTGTATAACAATCCAGTGGCTAGCTCTAAGAGGTTGAGAGGGATACCATTGTAGAGCAGCTCAGCAGTTCTGGCCCAGGCGAAGGTGGGTTTGTTGGTGGCGCTGCATTCAACATATTTGAGGAGCCAGAATTCCAGGAATGCTAGGCCACTTAAATCATCATCAGTACTCCCATAGCGACTGACCCATGCGGTGTATGAGTTGGGGCGAGGCTGATCAGAAGGGATTTGATGTTCCAACGCGAGGTCGTTAAGAGGGCTTGGTGCGTTGAAGAAAGGAAACCCAGTAATTGTATACACATCCAGCAAGGTGATACCTAACGGATCTGCGGGGAGATGAAAGGTGTTTGAAGAAGTGTCCCAGAAACAGATTGCTGCTACCAGGGGAGCTCTGTTACAGCCAGACTTCAGGGAGAAACAGAGGTCGATAGGGTCGGCAATTCCAACGGCTTGCCATCGTTCGAGGTCTTTATTGTGGCGTTGTTGATACCATTGAATTTCGGCATCATTGGTGTTTGGCCATTGCCCAATTCTGGTCTGGGCGTCTGATTTTTGCCAGTCGGCGAAGGAAGTTTCATCCTCGCGAAAAACTAAAGGAGGAATTCGTGAGGCATGCTGAAGGTAAGGTAGTCGGTATTGGTCAGGGAAAAGATTGACCCAAGGACCCAGGTCACAGGAATTGTCAGGTTTAACTTTCAACCAGGAGCCTTCTGGTTTTCGAGCAGGTTCGAGGTCGGCCATGGTTTGTACGAAGTCTTTAGCTTCATGTTCAGAAGGAGTTCTGGGTGAGGTTTTTACAGCAGAGAAAGTATGTTTGGGTGCCATTGATTTGGAAGCAGTGGAGGAAAGCAGAAGCGGCGGCGGTTTGTTTCAGAGAGGTTTGAAAAGAGTTGCAGAGGGAAATGATGGTTGAGTGTTCTGAGGAGTTTGATAATGAAAGGACGTTTGCTTTTGTTCAAATCGATGCTTAGGTGTAACTCTTTTCGATTTTGGCAAACGGGCTTAATCTCAAGAGCTGGGGGGCAATGTTAGATCCAAAAGTAAAAAGCCCATTTATGGAAAAGCAAATGGACCGATACCTGCGGTCAAGAAGGTCAGAGGACGCTTAGAAAGTCAAATTCGCTCGCGAAGAGCACAGTAACGAGACACGCTCGCGAAGGGAGATAGTTTGCTCGCTGAAGGAAACGCGCTCGCGGAAGGGGTTGTGTATTAATGAAACACGCTCGCGGGATGAAAAGCGTTCGCGAGAGTGTTATAAAAGATGAAGCACGTGGTCACGAGAGACTAAGTTACCAACAGAAGAGTGTTGGGCTTAGAGGACTGGGCTTTAAGAGGTTGTCTTGCATTACAAGAAGAATTCTTAACCCTAGTAGTATGGTGCCGTGCCTTGATAAACAAGTAAATATCTACCCTAGTGTTCACTATATAAAGGGGTTAAGATACAAGAAGAAAACACAACGACATCTATCAACAAACAGACAACAACTTCGCCACGCGAAAGTCTTCAAGCCTCTCCGGAGCAACCAAGTCTGATCCGTCAGCAACCGTAGCCTGATCCGTCAAGCTGCACAAGGGACTTAATCCGTCAAGTCTGACAGGTTTCAATCCCTTGAAATCTCACTACTCCCCTGTTCAATCCGTTGAGCAGTTTTACTCCCGCAACCAGTTCTGGAGAATCCGTTCGCCAGTCCATATCCTGTATATCTTGATACCCGCTGCTTAGTTTCATTACATACTAAGTAAGATTCGGCCATCCGCAAAGGTTGGAGAAAAATCCTAGAGGGACTTTTCCCTTGTAGGTCTGAATAGAGAACCTAGCACAGAGGAAGAAGATCGGCGTCTGTCACGGTCGCTGTGAGAAGAAGTCAGAAGAGGGACGCGAGCAGCATCCAACTTCAAGGTTGTACCTGACCCAAAGGTACTGGCATGCCTAGCACAATTATACAAGCCGGTTGTTTGAAGGACTGCAAATTCTACACCAAACACATATGTCTGGTCCAAGTGAAACAATCTGCCCCTCAAATACCCCTGACCGACAAGCTTCATGGTAAGAAGATCCTGAAAAATCACATGTATGGGATAAAAGGTTACAGAATATTGAGACTCAGTATTTAACTAGGGAACATAAATCAAGTGATGAGACAAATCAGGTACATATAAAACATTATGTAGCTCTAAGGTAGGAGTGACATAGACCGACCCTTTCCCTAACACAGGAAAAGCTTCACAATTAGCATTAGTGACATATGACACTAGAGGGGAAGAAAACTTAGTAAAATACGATTCATCATAAGTCATATCATCAGTAGCACCAGAATCAATAATCCAAGTATCAGAACCAAAAAAGTTAGAGATTTTTAAGGTCATACCGATCTTACCACTACCTCGTGGTTTTTCAGTCACATAATTGTTACCATTAGCAGAGTCTGGCCTCACCGTACCTCTACAACTGTGAGAAAACTCAACTCTCCAGCCATTGTTGTCATTTAACTCACAAATGACATCTTCGACATCCCTACCATTGTCAAAGTCGACAAAAGCAAAACCTGATGACCTTCATGCAACCTATATTCTTCTTATGGTTCTGAATTTGCTAAACACATTTTCAAGCTCTCTTTCTCACACCAGAGAATCCAAATTTCCTAAGTACACATGAGACATTTCTTCACCTTTTTTAAACTGGTGAAGATGTACTTGTTTGGAATTAAAACCTTGAGAATGTAAAATTGATCATAACACCCACAAAATTAATCTGAACACCACGGTGAAGAACGCTGGACTTGGGATAAGAAGTCGGCGGCGGCGGTGACACAGACTGTGCAGGAGAAGGCGATATTGCATGGGCTGAAGATGAAGGCAACCTCGGCCTGAGAAGGATGAAGGACTCAATATGTTGATTCTGAGAAGTAGACGAAGCTGACAGTTTGGCGTTAATCCAAACTGGCAATGGTGCTGATCAGAGATCTAAACAAAGATCACAGTGGGTCTGACGGAGACTAAAGAAGAACAATGTCAAACAGAAGGAGCCGGCGGTGGAGACAACGTATAGCGGATTGAGGACGACGGCGACAGTTCCGTTTGTCTGTGCTGAGGACGACGTAGCCTGTGAACAGCAACTAGGTAGGCCCAAATAGTTGAATTGGTCTCCAATCGATGAAAACGAATGATTAAATGAATAGCAACCCAAAAAAAGTCGGTCTGGGTAGATAGAATGACATCAGATGCACACGAAAAGATGTTGGGGACTTGATCACTTGAGTGACGATCTGCAGACAAGGTACAGAGAAATGACGTCGTTTGGGATTAATCGACGATGATGACTAAATTCAAGTTAAAAGCGGAAGACTTGATGTAGACGGACCGAGAAGAAAACCCTAACGAACGGGATTATACCTCCTCAAATTGAAAAGCAAAACAAGAGACAAAGTCCTTTAAGATCTTTGCTCTGATACAAACTCAAATATAATGAAGATGAAAGAATGAATTTTCTGATATATTATTCATCTCCATATGAAGATTTATATAAGAGATTATAAAGAATAAATCTACAATTGGTAAGTATAAATTTACAATATAATTACAAAATTACATTTCTAAAATAACTCACCCTCACATGCTGGTGTCCGGTCTGTTTAACTCTATTATTTTGTACACCCAGTACGTTCTCCACATCGCTTGAAATCATGTTTTATTAGGACTTTGAGATCGAGTAACTAACACGTATATTGACTATATGGACTCAAATTCTTACTTAATAGAAACGTACTCTTGTCGATCAAACCTGATCAACAAAATCAAGTAAATTCTATCGCAAAAAGCTAGGCAAAACCAAACAAAGCAATTACTAGTTTATACTTTCTTGTCCAGAAAGAAAAAGAAAAAAATGTGATCGAGTCTCAGAAGTTGATCACTCACTGACTCACTCTTCTCCCACGTACTCTTATCACTGCAGCTTCCATGCCAAGAAGTCTATAAATAGAGAGGTCCGAGCTAACAAGTACTTCACTCAGAAATCAATCACCTCTTGCATATACACCTTCCTACAAACTGTAAGCAATCCAGATATCGAGATGGCATTCTCAAAGACTTTCCTTCTTGTCGCCCTTGCTTTTGCTGTCCTCCTCATCTCTGCTGAGGTCTCGGCTCACCGTGACCTTGCTGAGAATACTACTACTACTACTACTCGTGAGTGTCTCACTTTCTTAATCATTCAACTAGCTGGGATTGAATTACATTCTATAATTTGACTGTATTATATGTGTGATTCTTTGCTTCAACTTTAACGTATAGATTTTTTTGTGTAGAGAAAGCCAACACTGATGGCTATCACGGATACGATCGTAAACATGGTGGATGGAACCGTGGACGCGGAGGACGCGGAGGACGCTACGGAGGGCATGGACCTCATGGTGTTGAGACTGAAACTGAAAACTAGATGATGAAGACCCTTTGTACGTGTGCATGCTGTGGTGTATACATTGCAGGCATATACGTACCTGATGCAAAGGGTGGTATTAATATGGAAGCATATAGTAGCTTGTTTGGTAATGAATAATAAGTGTATGTGTATTGGTTGAGCAGTCCAAACCACTCTGAATCGATCATATATATCTTTGTAGTTCTATTTCTCCATGTCATGAACTATCTACGATCCACTTTATATATATAACTGATCGAGTCTATGCTTGTCTCTGTATGACTATCTCTATATATGAGATCGAGATTGAGCAGAGGATAAAATGTTAGAGAACATGTTCGGATATATTTTGTTTGTTGGTTCTCCCTTCTCCCTGGATTTTGAGTTCGCGATTTTTCTGCATTCTTCATTACTACAAAAAAGGCCCTATGAAGAAAATAAACAAGGGAAAAATTACCAACTCCGGAAATCTCTCAACTTTCAGAGTTCGTGCATTTTGATCTAAATCTCAAGTTTAAGCCATATATGAGACTTCATATATCCTTATGTTTTATAGGGTTTGGCTGCTATACATATTTATATGACATATATTAAACCTAAGTCGTCCGATTATTTAACAATTTAAAATTTAAAATGATGGGACGATTCACAACTTAATGTAGAAAAATTCATGATTTATGAACCAACTACTACGTTCTTAAAGATCGACCAATAAAACCCTTACACAGCTCGACATGCGTGCATTCAAGTTAAAACTCATGAGTCATGAACGCCTATGAAAAGTTGTCAAGTAGCTAGTATATCCTTCTTGAAAGTAAAATAATTAATAGTCTCACAAGGATCTAAAGAACAGTAAAAGAATTGAAGAAGTTTGTATATTGTATTGGATGATTTATTTATAACAGTAGCTCTCTTTAGGAGAAGCTATAATTTAAGGTAAATAATATCTTTACACTTCAATTACATGATACTCATATCAAAAATAATGCTACTAAATGTAGCCAATAAATATCTAATTAGACCAAACAAACTTTATACACCAATATTATAGAATCTCTAAATAGATCCAGCAACTTTTCAAAAAGACCATTTTTTGTACCCAACAATAAACATACTCAGTAAAACTCAACCAACACTGAAACAAGGACAAACGACACTCTTCTCACCCCATGAGAGTAGGGCTGGATTCGGTAGTAAACCGATCCCAAACAGGTCCAACCGGTACCGAACCGAAGTGGATCGGTATAGGTTTTTTGGGCCGAAACCGAACCATTGCAGACCAATACCGAACATTCGGTATACCGATGTTTCGGTCGGTAGAGTTCGGTAATGGTCTTCTACCGAAATATTTGGCCCATTCAAGTTTTTGAGAACTTTTAAGGCCCAATTATATTTTCAATTTTGAGCCCATTTCTGGGTTATACAAGAATAATTCTTCCAAAACATATGAACCTGCTTTAAGCCTAATTCTGAGTTCTACAATACATTTCTACAAGAATAATTTTTTCAAAACATATGAACTGCCAAATGTAAATTATCAAGTCCAAAAGTCCCATAAAAAACTAGTAGTTAACTAAATATTACATACCAAAATATATTATCAAGTCCAAAAGTCCCATGAAAAACTAGTAGTTAACTAAATATTACAGACCAAAATATATTATAAACTAAACGTAATAAGGTGATGGGGAACTGATTTTAAAGAGATTGCGACCCTAGCCAGCACGAAATTGACCAACCTGCACAGACAATGCAAACAGACCATAGGAACTTATATATAAAAATAATCACAGCCAGTGCACACAAAACATTAGAGACTATAATATATAGGAGAAGTACCAAAATAATATCATATCAATTTGCAGCGGTGGTCGTAGAAGCGCTTGGCTCATCTAATGTAAGTCTAGAAGTTTCTACAAAATTCAAATTGGAATAAAGGATTAAAATTGAACAATCAAATAAATAACACAACCAAGTAAATTGCAGAAACCAGTAAGCATAGATTATTGTAATCTTACCATTTTCCAATGCTTCAAGCTCTCGATATACCTCCAATTCATCCACAGTTGGTTCTTTATAGAAGTTAGGTTGTGTGGCATTCAACCAATCACTTGAGCAGACCAAACACTCCACCATTTTTGGTGTTAAGGAACTCCTATAAGGATCCATAACCCTTTTACCCAAACTAAAGGCATTTTCACTTGCAACAGTGCTACAGGGGATGGCAAATATATCTTTTGCAAGTTTGGACAAAATGGGGTATACACCAACATTCACCTTCCACCATTGTGCAACATCGAAACCTGGTGTCAATGGATGTACATATCTAGTATTTATCGACCTCATTGCATATCATTTCATCTTGTTCAGCAATTCTTTCATGCATCAAATCTGCCAATATCTTAGCTTGTCCACCATCATATCCACCATCAAATTCAACCCCTTCCATAGGCAGAACTCCCTCAGCTGTGTTGGTTTGTGAAGAGGAAGCTTCAGGAACTCTATATTCATCATACATACGCATCAAAATTTCCTTCAGCTCACTGGTTATTAGACAAACATTTCCAACCGAACAACCAACCTTGGCAAATGCCTTTTTTCTGGTACTGCAGCTTCCACCTAGGGTCTAACACATTGGCTATGACAATGATTTTGTTCATTTGTTCAAATGAACCCCAATACTTGTCAAACTT
Organism: Comarum palustre; assembly: GCA_951800085.1. Classification (NCBI taxonomy): domain Eukaryota; kingdom Viridiplantae; phylum Streptophyta; class Magnoliopsida; order Rosales; family Rosaceae; genus Comarum; species Comarum palustre. The sequence goes on from OX637578.1 coordinate 16,640,352, forward strand.
CTCCTTCATCCCCTTAGCCACTCTTTGTAAAACAGGGTCTGATGGATCTTTTACCTTCATGTCAATCTCAGTTTGCAGCCCTATCATCTCAGTGAATAGCAAATGTGCAGTCACTTTCTTCCAAGCACTCATCTTGATAGTTGCCTCATAAAACTTACCAAGATAATGCACTAGAGCTTGTGCATTCCTCCAATCTTCTTTCTCAAGAGGACCAACCCTCTTATTCCCCTTGACATCTTTTTCAAAGTACTTTATAAAAGCATCGTCGTAAAGAGCCATCCTTTCAAACACCTTTTCATACTTTAACACTGCATCCAACATCAAGTATGTGCTGTTCCACCTTGTCATAACATCGAGGGGGACATTTGCAGTCTTGCTCAGCTTCTCAAGCACCGAAAATTCTCTAAATTTATCAAGCCTACTTGAAAAAGACCTAATCAACTTAACACAATACCAAATAGCCTCTATTCCATCCTCAATCTCAGCAATTTCATCCTTCACAATCAAATTTATGATGTGACAAGCACACCGTAGGTGTAAAAAGTCACCACCAAAGTTTAAAGTCCTAAGCCTTCTCTTCATATAATGAACAGCAGTATCATTTGCAGAAGCATTGTCCACTGTTATGGTAAAGACATTATTAATTCCCCAGCTTACTAGACACTGCTCTAAAACCCTCCCTATATCATCCCCTTTATGGCTAATGATTGAACAAAAGCTGATTATCCTTTTGTGAAGGTTCCAATCACTATCCAGAAAGTGGGCAGTAACCACCATGTAGTTTATATTTTGAATACTCGTCCAAGTATCAGTGGTTATGCTCACTCTAGTTTGGTGAGCAGCAAACTCGCTCATCAACTTTGCTTTCTCAATTTGGTACAACTCCCATACTCCTCTAGCAACTTGTTTTCTGTTCATCCTTGTCCATTGAGGTTGCAACTCAAAGACAAACTGCTTAAAACCCTTCCCTTCTACATGCATAAAAGGGAGTTCATCCATTATAATCATCTTAACACACGCAGCATCACACCTTTTTGGGTTGAATTTATGATAAGTAACTCCCCCACTCACGTTATCCCTATTAAGGGTAGTTTGAGCCTTATCGTCTACGGGTTTTATGTAAAGGGGGCTAGGTTTACACTTCTTACCATGAGACCACAACGAAGAAGTCCCATTGCCCTCAGTGTTCGCAGGTACAATTGTTTTGCAGAAATTACACTCTACCCACTCTGGATCGTCACTCCCATCACTCAATTTAGGCCTAGTGAAATAATCTCAGGTTTTACTTCTTACAACCCTCGACTTAGTCCCTTTTCCAACTCTAGGTGCTGATTTCTTTCGTTTCCAACCACCCCTACCAGGCAAATCATTGTCCTGCCCCTCTTGAGTTGGAATGTTTTGGGTTACGACTGGGACTGTTTCTGAGATTATGTTTGGAATAGGGTTTGAACTTGGATGTGGTTGGGTTTGGGTTGTGTTTGGGTTTAGAGACATATTACTGCATATTGATGGGAGGCTCATTGAACTAGAGGAAGATGCCATCTATAAACACAATAAACACCAAGATTCAAACACAAAAATCATCCACACACCCAATGTAAATTAATGCAATGTAAAGAAGCATCATAGACAACTCACAAGAGCCAAAAAAAATAAAAAATAAAATACATTAAGATTGACCACATACATTCTTGTTCTTTTCAGTAATCCGGCAACCCTGAATTAGCTTCCTTCTTCTTCCTTCAACACAACCCTAAATCCCTGCATGACCAAGTATACATTGATATAAGAATTCTCATAGTCACATTAATCACAATACCAATTCTGATACCAACCTTTAATTTCAATTTAATTAAGTTTTGATTCGAACCGTACAATGAATACAATCATAAATATATAGTGAAACAAAGAATAAGTGGAAGGTAATATATAATTTGTAAATTTCAGTTTCCAGTAAAGCTCGATCTACGAGTGCCAAGGTTAGAGTGAAACAGAAAGCTTTGTTGCGAGGACTACTCTGTGATATAATGTGAGGACTACTGTATTAAACAAAAAGCAAAATCTAAAATCGAATCCAACTGATGATAGAATACTATGAATTCCTGGTTTTTTTATCTCATTTCGCAATGATTCATAAGTAGATGAAAATATGAAATCGAATCCAACTGATGGTGATGTTACAAACCTTCGTAAGTAGATGAGACTGATGATTGGGATGCGGGATCGAATCCGATCGATACTTTGAAAGTTGATGGTTCTTGGTTCTTTGAGAATGAAGGAGGCTGAGACTGAGAGAGAGAGAGAGAGAGAGAGAGAATGGACGAGGTTGGCTGCGATTGTGAATTTGTTATTTGTGAATGAGTTGAGTGAAATCAGTGAATGATGCGAAACCCTAGTTTAATTAGTGTTCGGATTCGTCATCAAGAAGTGATAAATATAAAATTTGTGCATATATTATTGAAAGCGTGAGTTGCTTCAGTGGTGGAAAGCAAAACTCGCGTGTTAGAGGTCAGGTGTTCGAACCTTACCTCTCTTAACATTTTTAAAATATTATTGAATTTCTCGATATACGTATGTATATTCGGTCGGTACGGTATACCGATGGTATATTACTACAGTTATCGTAACCGAGCCGATATCTATATTCGGTACGGCTGAGCTGAGCCGAACTCTCGGTAAGCCGAAGTTTCGGCACAGATCGGTACGGCTCGGTTCGAAAATCGGCTGGCTCGGCTCAAAATGCCAGCCCTACATGAGAGGGTCACACTAATTTTGTTGAGTCATTACCCAGTCCCAAACTAAAGAATTTCTCCCAAACTTCTTCGGTCATCGATCATGCTCTCTTGCACCTATCGGCACTGTTTCACTCTTTTACTTCGAGATATCTCTTGATTGCTTAAATTTCCTTCTACGAAGTCTTTCATTAGTAATTTCTTGGTTTAGGAGTTGAATTTTTGTTCAGTTATTGGCCGATTTACATATGTTTTCATTTGGTTCATGGATATTGTTTTGTTTTGCTCTTAACTCAATTTGATGGTGAATTTGATATGTAGCAGATTAGTTAAATTTCCAAGTCCCGTTTTTAGTGATTCTATTGGTTTTAGTTTTTTGGAACTTAGATTTCAAGGAGTGCAGCACTCGATTGCAAATGCTGTAAGGTCGTAGTATTTTGCATAGATATAATATATACATCTGGGTATATATATAATTTTGTTTCTATAATAATTAAATTCTGAGAAGATTTTGTATCTGCAATTCATGTTAACTTGATTCAGCAACACTACCAAAATTTGGTTCTGCTTATTATACATTACATATAGAGCATTGCAGTGCGAGGAAATAGGATTATCTACTTGTTTGATTGATATATTTTCATCCCAAATAACAGCCTTATTTTGATCCCAAATAACAGCCGTAAAACATTGCTTAGCAATCATAATGGCTTTTTGGTTGGCAAACTGGGTGATGAAATGGTTTTAGCCAAAGAAAGAGATCTTACCCATATTTAGATGTTCTGAAATTTCGAGTCAGTCACTGATGTACTCGGAATTTGAGGTCAATTTCTTCTAATGATCCTCAGAACACATCTTAAAGATGTTAGAAAACAATGGTCAATGGTGATTGTATTGTTTATAAACTAACAAAATGAAATAAGAAAAATTAAGTCTAATTAATTAACTTACATGAACGTGAATAAAACCATAAAATGACAAATTAAGGATTTGAAAAGAAGAATTCAACCAATGGAAGTTTGTCGAGTCTCGTATATCACACGGTGTCCTTAAGATGAATTACGGCGTCTTAATCGGTGCAAGGACCTCAATGCTGCTTGGTCTCCTAAGATAAAACGACAATCAAACTCAAAGTGGTTGCACTACGAACAAGAACTTCAACGAAATAGGAAGTGGCTTCAAACTATCACCGATTTTTTAGAGAACTGAGCAGGAGCAGAGAAGTTTTTTAGAGAATAAAAGAAGTGTTTGTTGTTGTTGGTGTGTTCAGAATGAAGGATTGGTAGTCTTTATATAGTGTTGGGAATCATCTACAAATTGATAGTTTTCTGTCTGTTACATACCAATTATAAACAGCCTTAATAAGTATGTTACAAAATCATGACAAAACTTAATAGCTCTGTTACAGATTTATGGTGGTATTGAATTCTTGTAACAGCTTACTGACATAAAAATGTCAAAAAATAAAAGCTGTCAGTTCAAAAACAACCTGGGCCCTCGGGCCACAAATTCAAAAATTTGAGCTACATTCATCTAGATGGTGCACCAACTTTCAGCCCTTATAAACTTTGGTGCACCAACTTTTTAAAATATCAGATTAGTGCATCAACTTTCTTCCTTGACCTAGTTTTGATGCACTTTACCGTTGGCTCGGTTACCACCGTTGCTAGCTCATGATTTTTCTTGAGTATTTTGGTCTCTCCATCACGAAAATTCAAACCAAAGTTTTAACGAAAATTCAGTTTTTTTTCTTTAAATAAAACACTTTCTCTCCCAATATATCTCTCTCATTTTTTAGTTCTAAATTTCTAAACCCTCATCTTCTATCCCTTATCTTCTTGTTCTTTTAAAAAATTATTGTAAATAAATAAATTTACCAAAATACCCCTCTTTTTAATTTTGATTAACGGTGGTAACAGAGCTAACGGTAAAGAGCATCAAAGCTGGGTCGGGAGAAAAAGTTGATGCATCAATCTGATATTTTAAAAAGTTGGAGCACCAAAGTTTATAACGGCTGAAAGTTTTTGCATCGGCTAAAGTCCACTTTAGCCGAAAAAAAATTCCGTCTGCTAAGTTAAATTTTCATCGGCTAAAGTGGAATTTTAGCCGACGAAATAATTTTTCGTCAGCTAAACTATTTTTTTCGTTGGCTATAGTGGAATTTTAGCCAACGACAATTTTTTTCGTCGGCTATAGTCTGTGAACTTTAGCCAACGAAATTTGAAAAATTTAGCCGACAAAATTAGGGTATTTCGTCGGCTAAAGTACCTTTTAGTTACAAAATTGTACTACGACTATTGTGATACCAATCTGGAAGCAGAACGACCTTGCGAGTCAAACTCATGGGAATTCCATGATGTATGAGCTTTTTTGGCCATCCAAGTTCGTTTAAGGCTTTAAAATGACATTTTTCTAAACACTTAACATACGAAAATGCCCATATCTACACCTATATGAGGTATTTTGGTCGAACCTTCAACACAACAAACACTCACCATAATGAGACGCAACTGTCCATCAAAAAATTTTGAGACATTTACCCCTCTTTGAGATAAATAATGATAAATATTAGGCATGTTGTAATTCCGGTCATAAAATTCACAAACAAAAATACAACCGTCAGATATTATCAATATGTTGAAATATGTCTATGGTAAAAAATTCAACTTGAACCGATAAATTTAAGGGCTTCATCCAGACGGTCAATCCCGTAAGTCAAACCCCTAAATTGTATTGACCGCAACTATCGGCACCGAGACTTTACCGGAATTACGTGATTTTTCAACTATTGACATATTTCACCATTCCGGTCAAATCTTATTTCACGACTTTTTTGCGTTTGAATTTTCTACATAGAGTTTGTTTTAGAAACAGAACATTTACTTAAAGCTTAGTAAACAAGTTATACAACATTAGTAGGCACGTTGTGATTCCGATGATCAAAGTTGAGAAACAAAATTCCGACCGTCCTATATGATCATTATGTTGAAATATGTTTATAGGAAAAAATTCAACTTAATCTGACAACGTTAAGGGCTCGATCCTTACGGTCAATCCCATAAGTCAAATCCCTTAACGCACGGAAACGGTCATTTGACCATCTAAATTACGTATTTTGCTCGGACCTTCAACTGAAAATAGTTTCAAATCGATGAGACGCAACCAGTGGTATAAAAATTTTATGAAAAATAACCACCGGAGATAAGGCTACCGCTAGGGAGAAAGAATGGAAAATTGCGTTAATCGCAACTATCGGCACCCAGACTTTACCGGAATTACGTGATTTTTCAACCATAGACGTATTTCACCATTCTGGTCATATCTTATTTCATGACTTTTTTTCGTTTGAAGCTTCTACGTATATGATTTAGGGTTTAGGGTTTTAGCCGACGAAATTAGGGTAATTCGTCGGCTAAAGTTAAATAAATAAAATAAATAACTATAGCCAATGAAATTAGGGTAATTCGTCAGCTAAGGTTAAATAAAAAAATAAAAAACTATAGCAGACGAATTACCCTAATTTCGTCAGCTAAAGTCAAATAAATAAATAACTAGCCGAAGAAATTTATTAAAAAATTCGTCGGCTAAAGTTAATTAAAAATTTAATTTTTTTGGCGGGGATTTTGAAATTTTTCCGACTAAAGTTCAAAATTTTCTATATTTTTCATTTTTCTCCTTCTCCTCATCTTCATCTTCCTTCTCCTCCTCCTAATCCGACGACAACAACGTACTCCTCTCCTCCTCCCCTATCTCCTCTCTCCTCCTCCTAGCCTTGCTCCTCCTCTTCTCCTCCTTCTCTTCTCCTTCTCCACCACCGGTGTAAAAACGAAAAAGAAGCAAAAAAAAATTTAATCAAAAATACAAGGAAAAAAAAGAAAAAAAATATGCAAAAAATAAAATAACTATAGCCGACGAATTACCTTAAAATTCGTCGGCTAAAGTTTAAAAAAGAAAAAAAAAATAAAAAAATAATAACTTTAGCCAATGAATTTTATTAAATTCGTCGGCTAAAGTTAAATAAATAAATAAAAATAATAGTTATAGCCAACGAAATTTTATTAAATTTCGTCGGCTAAAGTCCAAAAATTCGTCGGTTATAGTCCAAAAATTAAGCGAGAAAAATTTCTTCGTCGGCTAAAGTCTTGGCCGACGGTTTTTTTCCGACGACTTCTTAGCTAACGAGGCTTCGTCGGCTAAGACTTTAGCCGACGAATTTTAGAGTTTAGCCGATGAAATTTTTTCGTCGACTAAAGTAGTTGTTCCGGTAGTGGGGAGAGGCGCGAGCTTCCCCTCTCCGCTAAGTTTGCAGTTGGTCAATGAAAGTATTTTGGTCCTTTAGTTCGGATAGGATAATTATTTCTTTATTAATTTCAACAGTTGCTCTAAACTCTAAAGTGATTCTTTATTTATTTGTACTTCTTGCTGTCTTGTTCTGTAAATATAAATACAACCAAATATATGACTTTTTAGCTAATTCTGTAATTTTTATTATTATTATTATTTTTAAAAGGGCTAGTATTGCTAAAATATAGCTCAATGCATGTTAATTTTATTTTTTTTAGTAATATTTGTTTTTGAAATCGCATAGTTTCGTAATTAAAAACACATAGTTTTGATTGAGTTAATTAGGCTAAATCTCTAAAGTATCTATTATATGAGAGCCCTTTTAGTGAGGACCTCTAAGTTGAAGACTAGTTGAGAACTTTTCGGTTTATTCCGCTTTTCGATCTTATATCCACATCTTAATCGTTCATTTTATAAATATTTATAAGTAGATCATTTTTACAAATTTTTAACTAAATTGAAAATCGTTAAGGCATTCATAAGTGTGATTTACTAATTATGAATTTGAACGGTTTATGTTTAACAGATTTGGTTCGTCTATTGATTTGATATAAAACTAGTACTTAACGATCACTAATTTGGCTAAAATTTTGTATGATTGATCTACTTGTATAAATCTACAACTTCAATGGTTAAGATGTTAAATTTTGATCAAAAAGTTGGTCTAATAAATAATTAATTTAAAATTTTTTAACTAGTTCTCAACTTAAAGGTTCTCATTAGAATGTCTGCCTCCATTATATAACTTGAAGCTTGGTGAGTGCCTGACCTACATATCCATAGCTGACTGGTAGCGGAGTCGAATGCTAATTAAGTATGCAGCTTACCTATGTGATGCCATTATTACCATATATTGGGTTGTTTCAGCTACGAAAATTACCAATATATACCAACTATCTAACCAAAGTGCAGTGAGTCACTCTTCTAATAGAAAACGACCAATCCGTAAAACAAATTAAATCGACGCCCCGCGCGCTTCCATAATTGAAGTGTCGAGTGACGCAGCGAGGGACGTATGCTGCTATCCTTCTTTTCCATTTGGTCGGAAAAAGCGGAAGTATTCATTTGAGAAAAGAAACTAGAAAACCATCAAATCAAACCCCTCTCGAATTACTTGTCGACTAGAGAGATCGACAATGTGAATGGCCTCCCTGTTCAAACTCTGCGGCCACGAATACAATTATCCAATGCCTTTTAATTTGGCCTCGATCTCTACTTTAAAGGTCATTTGACTACGTGTTTTGGTCTCTTGTGGTCTTATAATATCAACCGGTTGAAATCGTCTTCATTAGTTTTTTGAAAGATTTTTTTTCCGACATTTTTTTCTAAAACGTGGATAATATCAAAAGTATCTTTAATACACGGTTGTGTATGTAAACGATATATATGAATGAATGAGATTAGAAGATATAATATTAATACATAAATGGTCAAACATATGACTTATTATGAATGACTAAAATTACATCGTGTATATGTATACAAGAATTTTTCAGACGATATCATGTAACAAATATTAGTTAATCAACCAAATCCCAACAACTACCCTGACTTATAGAGTGATGCAAAAAGGTTAATTTAGAGGATATGTTACGCGGAGCATGCATATATGGATGGATCTCACCATTCTCACGCATACGAACATCCAACTGATAATTTTCAACCTATTTGTTTGAATTGTATTGTAAATCTAATTCTTCATTGAATTGTATCAGTTAAGCTAGAATCTCGATCCTTCTACCTATCCATCTTATCATCAAAACCAAATAATTAACGTGTCCATTCTTTCTATTCCAGAAATTAAAAACGTAGGCCTCAAAAATTGGCCTCCATCTCTGACTTTTTTGCCTCACACTCTTCGATCTCCTCACTCTCTCTTGCAGCTTGTGTCTATAAATAGAGAGCGTCTAGCTACATGAAGTTCACTCCAAAATCAATCACCTCTTACATTACCCCTCACAGATACAAACCGTAAGCAATCATCTGAGAAATGACGTACTCAAAGACTATTCTGCTTGTTGTCTTTGCCGTTCTCCTCATCACTGCTGAGGTCTCGGCTCATCGTGACCTATCTGAGACAACAGCTGCAACTACTGGTAAATTTCGATCCGGACCGCTTCCATTGTTTCCTAAAAATTATTTTTCATTCTTGTAATAATCAATCTGTTAGTTAATTAAGGAATGCATGTATATGTAATGTGAGTCATTGTCAATTAAGATGTATATGATTAGTACGTCATCTTTTGTTTTCCTTTCTAACCCTAAAATATATTTTGGAATGAAGATGGCAGAGGGGGGTACAACAGAGGAGGCAACGGAGGGCACGAAGGGGGACCCAATGGAGGAAACGGAGGAGGCAAGGGAGGAAATGGCGGCCATGGAGGAAAGGGAGGACGTGGAGGGCATGGACCCGAAACAAAGAACTAGATGAAGCATGCACTGGCTAGCTTCTTTGTTGATCAATAAATTTGTATTATTGGTTGAGCAGTCTATGAAGCTCTCAATCATATCTATGTAATTCGATCCTTTGGATCTACTTGTTTTGTTCTATGTACTACCTCTAATCCACTTAATTTTCTGAGTTTATGGTGTCAGTTTTTTATTAATTAGCAATTTAGATATGATACAAACCATAATAACAATTTAGATTGAAGAATAGACAACGTGCTTCGCTGCCTTGTTGGTTCTGCTGGCTAGAAGCGGTGGCGCAGTGGATTTGATTGGAGGAAACCCGGTTAAAAAATCTTCTCAATCCTATTTGTGACGTATAGGCCTACAAATCCAATGGAGTAGGACTACGTATGAAAGTCCAACTCAGAAAAATTAAGGGCACTGATCAATATTAAACAATGAAAATTGGAAATTAGAAACTTAACCTACACATACTCGATCCCGTAACCACATCGGACTTGAAATCGACGCTATACAGTATATAAATAAGCCATCCATCACCACTGTCCTTTCTCTTGCAAATTCAATCACCGATCTTTCTAAGCCTACGATTACCAGAGACCATGAAGTTCATGATTAATCCTTCATCTCTTCTCAACAACCTTGGAAGAAGCTGCTCCAAGAAGTCATACGAAAGGCTCGTACACGAAGATGACCTGCAGGTCGAGAGGTCCAACAAGCAGAAGCGTGGATCAACTCCAAAAGGTTCTATAGATTTGGTTATGGCAAAGAGGAGAAGATATACTCAGTTCCTCTTGAGTACCTCTCACACCCAAAGCTCCAAGAACTCCTCAAGAAGTACCAAGAACCTTGTGTTTGATCCAAGATTTGGTGATGCGATTTTTCTTGAATACTGTTTTACGGAAACCTTTGATCAGGTTCTCCATAGAACAAGAATCGACAAAGAGTATATTTAGAATTTAAAGTTGTCTTATGCATGTATTCAAGAATCAAGAACATCAATTACTATTGGAGCAAGGCGGGAGAAGTTTACGTGCTTCACAAGGCGGCCGTGGAGGACTGGAGAGTGGGAAAGAAGCTCTGGGCCGAGAATGAGTCCGGCAAGATTATATTACGCTTTCGTTATCCGCGTCCGAGTTTCATGTCCGTAACCGGTACCGGTGTGATGGTGTTTCTGTATTGACGAATATTGTATGTACGTGGTCGCATGTTGCTGTGGTGGGTACGTCGCGCGTGGTGGTGCCCGCCTGGAACCTGATGATCCGAAGATTGCAGTGTTGAAGGAAGGAGATGAGGCAGTGATGGTTTCTCAGTTTATGGTGGAATTACAGGGATTGGAGTAACATGCCGGTGACGAGGAAGAATTGAATCGAAGGCCATATGGTGGACGCTGAATGTATATAGCTGGAGACATCTCTCCTTTAAAATTGTCAAATTTAATTTACAAAAAAAATAAATTTTCTTTAGTCATTCTTTAACAACAGCACGATTTTGTTTAAAAATAATACAAACTTAATTTCAACAATTAATGTTCTTTATACCAATTTGTAAATGAACATACACTCTTGAAAAAGTCCATTACTTTATTTTGAATTTTCATAATTTCATGCACGATAAGTATTGAAAAATTTGTTTTCAGACATAATGTACATCATTGTATGATAATTAAACATCAATGTGTTATTTCCATTTAGTTTATTTATAAAAAAACAATAAATGAAATTTAAAACACTAAATTACATATTAGTAAGGATTAGTAAGATAAGAAACTCTTGACATAAATTGTATTAATTAGACTAATGTTATAGAATATTCTGTTATGTGTGTCTTGGTCTTATGCAATTAGGATAAGGAATCCATATTCTATATAGAGATAGATTTACTAGCTATTTAAGGATATGTCCTATGTAATCCTCTATAAATAGAGACACCTATCTATGAATAAAGTATTTCTCTTTCACGATTCTCTATTCGCTTTATTATCATACTTCATCACGTTATCATCAGCTTTTGAGTTGATAGCAACCATAAACCCTAAAACATAAAACAAAAAGCCTCAAGCCCCCTCGGCTACTCCTCCTCGGATTCCTTCTTCTTGACTCCTCCGCCCGCCGCTGCACCGCCTCCGCTTCTTGACCACTCATCAGCCGCCGTAGGCTCCGAGATCATCTCGCCTACTTTTGAGACACATCTGAGGCCACATTCTCAAGTCCTCTTCAAGCAAATTCTAAGATAAGGTCAAAGCAAATTTAAACTCTTTTCAAGTTCAATAACCTCAGAGAGGATAAATCAAGTTCCTCCCTTCTTCTACACCATTCTATGCTTGGTGTGAAAATTGCAGGTTTTTTTAAATCCCCAAATCGGGGTCACCTTTTTAGGTTTTTTTCAAAACATGATTTTTAAGAAGCTCGGATTGCTTAATTTTGATCCTTGTGAAAGAGACAAACCTTATAAAAGCATTATATTAGTGGCCATAATCGGTCTTGAAACTAAACATACGGCTTGGTTTTGTATGCAAGAGCAATGCAACATTCTGCTCACATGAATTTGACTTAGATATGGAACCATTCATTATAAAGGACTTCACCATAAATATTGACTCTGAGGCTATTAAGCCTAGATGCCGAGATTTATAATCTCTTGAGCTCAAATTTTTGACGCGCTATATCGACAAATGCCCTTAATGGCAACATGTGCAAAAAGTAATGACCACAAAGAACTGTGGATACACTCATAGACCGTGTCAGACCTCGAATGTTTTTACCATGGTTAACGACAAGTTACTGAGGTTTAAGTCGTACTCGGTAACTTCACGAGTGAACGACCACGTTCATTTTTGAGTTTTTCTAAACTCTTCAAATTTCTCATTTAAGGACACAATGTCATAGTACGTGTCGACACGAGTCTCCCGGTATTTTCAGAATATTTTTCAGAGGTTACATTTATTTTCTACGAATTCTTGAAGTTTCTTGTAATTTTTAATTACCATTATGGTAAAAACTGTTTTACCATTTACATTTTTATCTTCTTTGAATCTGGGTCTTTAGATCGATCCCAGATTGAATCTGAACTGTCCATTTTCCTATAAATATAGGTGAAAGGTTTGACTCGGTCAAACCTCCCATTTTGGGTCAACCAGAGCTCTCCCGAGGTCTCTCTGCCTCCGCTGTCCTCCGTCCGACGCCGGCGGCTCCAGCCACCATCGGATGTCGCACCACCACCGGAGTCACCACTCTCTCTTATCTCTCTACCCATGTTCACAAATCCCCAATTCATCCATCTCCTTCTTCAATTCAAAATCAAGAACCCTAAGCCCCAAATCGGTTCGTCCTCTGATTCATCCTTCTCCGGCAACGCCGTCGTTCTCCCAAAGGTAATCTCTCTCCTTTCCTTCGATTTTGAGCCCCTTAAGCTTTGATTTGAGTTTGGGACCTAACCCTTCTTTCCTCTCTTCTTTGGGTCCCTCTGTGTCAGAGTCATCGGCCACCGTGACGCCGCTGGCGTGTGTAAAGCATGGAAGAGGACCTGAGACAAGGAACAACAGCTTGGCCCTTAGAACAGTAGAGGAAACTCGAGGCTTGGTCTCGGTGGAGAGGGAAGGAGCCGAGGAGGAGGTACTGAAAAAAATCTTGGTTTTAGTTTTGGTTTTGTTGTTGCTCCTGTGTTGTATGGTTGGTAATTGATGGATTAATTAGTTTAATTGTGATGAGGAGAAGTTTAGAGTGAAGTACAGAGGGGAGGCTACAGCTTATGGAGTCTCTGTTGACAGGGCAACAGTTTGACTAGGAATGTGGAGATAAGAAATCAAAGTCTTCTTGTAGTTGCATTACAGGATACATAACTACGCTCGCCTTAAATCACTTTTCGAGCACGATACTCTCGTCTCCTCTCTGCCGTCGTAAATTGACTCTACAAGGCTTGCCTCTTAGCTCTTCTCGAGTCAATTCCCCAAATGGTAATTTGGTAGCTTTCCAAGACACAACATAGACTAAATCGTAGTCAACACGTATGTTTTACTTACACAACTGCCACACTTGACCCTTAACGCCAACGTCCTCCTATTGGAAGGACGGAAATGCTACAGTCCATCATCGTAGGGGAACTCATACGTCTCTCGCACCTTGCGAGACAAAAGAAACGCGCACTGACTTCACGAAGCCTTGAGGCTAAGGACATATTATCTCATGAGTCCTTCATTCAAAAATTCTCATTCCTTATTCCTTATACTCCAACTTTCAATCACGGGCTCGTACGAACTCACATACCACAATACGATCTCACAACTGCTAACTCGAGCTAATGACTCCGCTAAGCGACTTCGCTCCAACATGGATGTCATCTCCACATACTCGGTCACAAATGAATTTCATCATCCTACTCCACTCTCCCGAGATGGAGTCTATAGTAGGACATTTCACAACAATCAGAGCTAACAAGCTCGCACACTAACTCCTTTCTGCTCAAGTCCTGCCTAAAGGACAAAAGTTTAGCTCAAAATCTTACTTGCATCTCATAGTGCTTATATAATCAATTTAAATATTACACCTACCAGCGCAACATCTCTCATTCCTCATGAATGAGTTTTCCTCGAAGAGATACCCCGATCTCTTTTACCAAAATTCAACCACCACTTATGCAAGCGATCACGAGCAACCCGAACCGTCTCCAACTATACCCGTAGAAACCCAGAGTACCTCACTCCTAAATCGTATATACCATCCATAACCAGCGTAGACATGTCAGCCTCCTAGGCTAGGGCTGGAACTTCTCAGACACTGAAAGCTTTAGAGTGAGTGGACCAAAAATCAATGTCATTAATAATGGTTCAAAATCATAAATTTCAAATTTCATTTTCATTTTTCCGAAAACAATCCAGGCCTTACGCCCAAAAACAAATAATTTTCTGGCCCACGGCCAAACATAAATCTAGTCCCGGCATGTAGCCAATATAAAACAAATCGTGGCTTTCAGCCGTATAAAATCAAATCATGACCTGCAGCCGTATAAAATCAAATCATGGTCTGCTGTCGTATAAAATTAAATCATGGCCTGCAGCCGTATAAAATAAAATTAAATCATGGCCTGCAGCCGTATAAAATCAAATCATGGTCTGCAGCCGTATAAAATCAAATCATGACCTGCGGCCGTATAAAATCAAATAATGGCCTGCAGCCGTATAAAATCAAATCATGGTCTGCACCCGTATAAAATCAAATCATGGCCTGTACTCGTATAAAATCAAATCGGGAAAAACATTTCACAAACGATCAATCACACATACCAGGGTCAGAGCTAAGAGCTCTAGCGTACCTCTTAGTAAGTACGCAATCTGCGCTAACATTACCATCTCCCCCAAGGGAAGAGGAGCACAATGAGTGACGCGCTTCCACTACGCTGAAAGAGGATTGCCGCTTGCTAGCTAATAATAAACAATACGTCAGACGACCCTTCATGACAGTGAACCTCACAGGCTAGGATCGGACCTAAGAGCTCTGGTGTCTTATCCACTGTCTAGTGAGAACGCAAATCTCCATAACATCCACACTCAGTAAGAACACACATATCCTGCGCTTCCACTCCGCTGAACGAGGAACACCGCCCGCTAGCTATAATCATCCGACGACCCTTAATGGTGAAATTAAAACAAATTTATGATATTTTCATAAATCCAAGCCCGACGCCCATTTATAAAATCCAGGTCCGAAGCCTATTTATAAAATGCCCGAAACCTATTTATAAAATCCCAGCAATTGCCAAAAATTTAACCCAATCCCAGTAAAACATCGGGTCTGATTCCCATCTGTATGACGGACTCTCCCGTCGAAAACCATTCAAACTCCAAGTGAAAATAAGCGAGCAGAAATCCATTAATCAAATGGAAATAAACAAATAAATATCCTTCACTAGGGTGCTCGTAAAACCAAAGGAATCGAAAATATACTTAAACCCAAAAAATCATTCATTCTGGGAATATTTTAAAACCATTTAATTAATAAACCATGGCATGCATTTCTTTAAAACAAATCAAAAGTTCACTCATCACACTAGCTACGCATCTCCTGCTCTAGGTACGGTATTCTAAACGTCCTCATACTTGGTGACGTCTTTCTTGCCCGAAAGCGGTTTCCTAACCTTCGTAAAATATTCCTCCTCGAGCTTTATACCCACCACGCGTCCGCTGCTCCACTATGATACTTTACGCAATCTGTCTCTCTTGACCTCAACCAGCACCTCAATCACCAGATCATCCTCGAATATAATTACGCAACACAACTATGTTGACATAAGTGGTCATACCTACTCTTTTAACCTATCAATCAAATGTAGGACGCGAAACGACCATCGAATAGTCTAACAGTCCAATTTTTCCTAGTTTATCTAGAAAAAATAAATGATTGACTTTAGGGTTGACCAAGTCTTTCCTGTGTTAACTAGGAAATTGGCCAAAACTTTCTGACTAATCGACAAAGATCAAACCTTAATAAGCTTTTAAATTGTCAATTTATAAATTCGCATAATATTAGGCGCACTTTTAAGCCTATTCACGCCAAATACTGAAATTCAAATTTATTTTTCCAAATCTGGCTCGATACTAAACTTACGAACCACTCGACTTTTAGGTCCAACGAAAAATCTATATCGATATCTAAATATAATTGATGTCGCAAACTCTATCGTTACATTTAACTTTACTAACTTCAACTTCTGGTGGCAACCCTTGCCACCATATATACTAATAAGTATACCGACTTGTTCCACTTGGAAAGTCAATATCATATTTAAACATTTCCAAGACTTTAATTACCCAAACCTTTGGTCTGAGATTTGAACCTAGGCTCTGATACCAGTTGTCATGTCCCGGTCCGAATTTACCTTCCTAAACCCGGGTTAGGACGTGCAGGACCCAACCCAAGTGAAATTTACTTGGAATCCCCCTTAAGAAGGGATAACCCTTTTCCCAAACCAATTTATATATTCCAAACGATACCAGAATAGATCTCACATCCCGAGGTTATCCCGATATGTGAATTTGGATCTCAAACAATTACTTTAGAGGGCCTAGGGTTCTAATATTATTTGTGAAACACCCGAATCTCGGTCAGGCTGCCTACATACCCTGTACTCAGGGATCAAGCCACACGTAGCTCTTATTTTAAATTAACGCCCTAACCGGGCTAATCCCGCTTTACTAGTTATTGGTCGATCTATTAATATGGGTAGCAACACCTATTTCATATCGGGATTGTAACCTCTCCGCTGAGGTATTCAACGACCAACTATTTTTCGGGATTATCCCGAACATATCATCAAACTTATATAAACATTTACACACATAAATATTAAAACATAGATACAACCACGTAAATAACAAATCTTGTAGGAGCAATAATGTCAATTCAACCTCAGTGGTAGTTTGGTAATTATGCTAAGCTGTCAGGGACATTTTTAGAATTTCACTCTTCGGGGCATACCCTATAATTAATTAAAACTTTCAGGGGTAGTACTGTCCTTTTTACCTCAGTGGCAGTTTGGTAAATATCTCTAACTGCTAGGGGCGTTTATGGGATTTCAGCTTCAATGACATCCTTGTAATTAACTCAAACTATAAGGGGCAGTTCCGACATTTCACACCAGCGATAAAATGGTAAAATTCCAAATCTACCGCGGTAACACCTAGGGATTTACACTTTTTAACCCTTACCTATCACCGGTCGGCAAACCGTTTGGATTTCTGCCCTAAACCGGCAACACAATCCAACACAACACAGGTATAGTGAAACAGAGAGGAGGGGAGACAAATACCTCTCGGTTCCGCTCGGGAACCCCCCACTGTGCACCCAAGAAGCACCCCCCCTCTCGGCTCCAACCACTCCCAACACGACCGGAACCCCTCTGGACTCTACTGTCGACGTCATAAGTCCCTAGGGAGTCGCCGAGAAGCTCCAAAGGCCGTCATCGAAGGTGGAGCAGAAAACCTAGAAAAAAAATCAAACGAAAAATGGGGATTTTTAGAACTCAATCCAAATCGAATAATAAAGTCATAGAATTGAAGGGAAAGAAGAGAGGAGTCAGAACATACACTTACGCGCCATCCACTCGCTTGAACGGCAAGTTTTCACCAGAAAACCGCTTGTCCTCAATTTCTCCGATCTCCACCAATTTTCACTGCCTGGGGTTTTGAATAACAAGGCTAGGACGAGGAAGGTGGGAGGAGTCGAAAGGTGATGGCAGTGAGAAGAGACGCGCAGTGGCGCGGCATGACCGAGGCGGTCTCCGTCGAGGAGATAGAGAGAGAAAAGAGAGAGGAGGAGAGAGAAAGTGCCGGTCTCCCCCTCCCCCGATCTGAATATATATATATATATATATAAACAACCCAGATTTGATCTCCACCATCAACGGCCCAGATCATCTATGAAAAAGTTACCGCACAGTAACTATAAACGACCCAGATTTGATCTCCACCATCAACGGCCCAGATCATCTATGAAAAAGTTACCGCACAGTAACTATACATTATCTTGAATAACTTCCGTATACGAACTCCGATTAATTCATAGGACATACCCACGGGTTCGTATTAACGTTCTCTACAATTCTCCCGAATGAACTTTCCCCAAATTCTCGACTTATCGCAAAGTCATCTTTTTACGGTAAAATAAATAATTTTTATTACTTCCGTAAACTGAATAAATACATGTTAAAAAGCCCGTAGCTCCAAATTCTGGACATACATGTGGACTCGTATTAACATAATCTATCACCTCGGGACATTAATTCTGTCTCCCCCCAGAATCGAGAATATCTCGATATTAAACTCGAATAGTAGTTCAGAGAAAACTATCAGCGTGATTACAACTCTCTGTAACCCACCTGATCCCGGTAAAAAGGTAAATTTCTGGACCGGGGTGTTACATGTGTGGAGCCTCATTTCCTATTCAGTGTGTCGTCCGAGCCATAGACATTTGACATACTTTATCCTTCGAGTCATTTACCAGAGTATTTAACATAAACAGTAAAGGTGTCCTCCTGACTTGTTAACCCTGTATATGTTTTTATTGTTGTCGCTAAAGTTTTTAATTGACCCTTTAATTTTTCCACCTTCCGCGAAATGGGTAAAACTCTGATGAATGTTTTAAGAAATTCTTGTGGTGCCACTGGAGTTTAAAAATTAATTTTATTTTACCTACTAAATAGCCTACGACTTTAGGTTAATAAGTTATCGGCATGTCCTCTGGACGTGTTGGCTTCTTGTTGGCTTAAATTCATGGTCACTGTAGCTCCCCCTTCCGGGCCGCTACAGAGCGTTTCTTGAAATGTACATGTAACTCTGATCTACTCGTTAAGTTCTAAGTCAAGTGGATTGTTCACCACTTATTTTGACTACATATGGTAGATAATATTTCATATCATTATGTTCCACAAATCTTTGGTGGAATGATTATAATATACGTTAATGAGAAAAATGTATTAGCCTACACATATGAGATTTTCTATTAGTTTGTGAAGGCAATGTGGATCATGGCAATGGCAAAAGAAGCCGCGCTAATGTCTAGAAAAGAGGGGGAGGCGCCTCTGACTTTTAGTGATTCTACTCCTAGTCTAGACACCAAATTGTCAAATCTAATCACGTCAGCTCATGACAATGTAACCATTATTGATCATTCACCGGTTCAAGATGTCAAACTAATTCTACAATCGTCACAGCATATAAAAATGTACAAAAGTATCATTGGATATCAATTGTACGGATTGAGATTGCTCTCTCATTTCCAAGCTATGTAATATGAAATTATATGAATGTCATGATTAGTGTTTACTTTTTCAAAGTTTCGAGACATTGATTTATAACGTTTTATTAATGTAATTCCATTCACGAAATTGTTCCTTTGTCTCCATGGTTTGTATTGATTTACAACAAAGATGTATTGATTTACAACATAGATGTATAATTTACAACATCCTTAGACTATGGCACAATTTGTAATCCAAAAGAGTGGATTATGCCGAATTCCGTTTCTCCCAAAGGAAGGAGACACGCTGCTATGCATCCTCAATGAGGATTGCGACGTGTTTTCTGGTTAAGTCTTCTATACATAGCGGATTTACCATCATCAAATTATAAGTATGCTCATCCGAGCTTAACGTGATGTCTAGGATCATACGAAATTAAGGAGATAGTGGTTTTAAGTATGTCTCGCACTACCGACCCTCCACGTACATTACTGGTCATATTGACTCGGAGCTACTGAACGACTTTGATTTTGGTTCCCTCTACACTATTTAACCAATTGTCACCTTTTATAAGACGTTTAAGACTCTCTCAGACTCATCAAAGATGAGCACGCACGTCCTTCGTGTAAGGCTTAAAGCCTCCATGCGAGTTTGCAAGCTTAGAATGCTTAGCACGTGTCAAATCTGCGAAAACACCAATCTGTCCCTTTCTGGACAGAAACTTAGGACCAGCATTGTGAACTTCTCCAGATGAACTCGAAAGCCTATTTTATATCAGTGGAAAGCTCAACGAGTCTATTTTTCAGAACAGTTGGCCGTTTGCTCATATCTATTTAACGAATAAGTTATTGCTATTTTACTGTGCAAAGGTCATTCTGCGCGGAAGTTTTTATGCACTCTCGGGATTGTTGCCTTTTGTAGCACCTTTTCAATCCCTCTAAATGGTTCAAAATCAAACTATTTACTCATATATCTACCTCTTGTTTGTAGATAAGTCTTATGGAGACATTGAGTGTTTTGCAGATAGTGGAATTATTCATAATAGTCTAAGGAACCGACAACTATCTTTGGATTTTATGCTATGTAAATCATTTGTGACCATGATACACGTCACATATGCGCTCTAATTGAGAATCAACCGAACCATGTTGAGTTTCAAGAACAGTTGCGCTACTGGTTAAAAAGACCTAGAGTTTTTTTGTGTATAACTTTTCATGAATGCAAACTGAAGTGCTTCTTTAGTTCATGAGTCAATCTACTGTACTGTATGTCACTACGATTTGAATATCGAATCCTATGTTGTCACCAATTATACTTGATTTTGGGATACTGACTCATATAGGCTTTGTTTTGATCGATTCGGACACCATGAAAAAGATATGATGATCCAAATTTTGAGAAATTCTCATGGATATCACTACAAGAGAATAAGGTGTGTTAAACCTTCTCTTGATGTTTCACTGCCCCCTGCAATGCTTATCACTCGTTTTGATAGCCTATTCTTTAGCTAAAAAGGAGCGATACCCTCCAACGCTAAATGACACAAAAGAAAATACTTCATTTGTACATCAAATCATGTAGATTGATACAACCAACTTGTAGACACTTTTTTTGCTTTAAGGTGATTGTTTGAAGGGTAAATACACTAGTCATGTGTTACACTATTATCTACTTATGTTGCTTATATTTCTATGGGCTCACTACCCATTCTTTAAAGAAGTTTTATCGAGAGAAGTTGAAGCATTTTGACTACCAATTGTAAATTTTGATTTATCTCATCCATTGATTAGCTTTTAATGTGATGATCAACAATTAGAGTATAAAATTACCTAAAATCTGATAAGCATATATCAGCTTAACTTTTTATATTATCATTTCATTAGTATTCATAGATATTTAAGCTTATTTAATTATGATTTTTATCAAAATTTAAAAGAGTCCTTTATGTTTCACTAAAGAATAATCAAAAATAATTAAACTATTAAATAAATTTGAGAATGATGAATGGATGCTAACTACGCCCGTGAAGGGACGTACATCCAGTAGGAAGACATTCACTTATAGATAGAAGCAATGAAACTAATTGGAAAATAATGGTAATTAATATTGGTCATCATGATGCATTCAAGCTTGTATATTTACTATCAAATATCTTTGTTGCAACGACGAAGATATATATAATATATGTGATAAGAACATGTGTTTTAAAAAAAATTCAAAACATTTCATTCATACCCTTATAATGATAAGAACATGTTGAATTCATTAAGGGTGTGACATATTTATACGTACGCTGATTTACATACTGAGTAAAATTGGGTAAGCTTGATTGATGAATTGATCAGTGCATGAAACTACCAATTTCAAATCAGTCGACTAGTTTGGAAAGCCTACCGATCGATATTTCAAATTAATCAAAGCTACTTTGACCGCTCCTATGATATAATTACTTGAGAGAGAACTATATCTGCCAATTAATTAGTACAGCAGGTTAAGTGGATATGAACAGGCCTTTTGATAATCATTCGTATGTTTTCATAAATTTCAGCTAGTTAATATTTCCATATATATACATCGCTTGAAATCTTATCTTTATAAGCCTATGTGATTAAGACTTGATTATTATCAATTATATTGCGGTCCTCCCTGGAAATCTCTTCTTTACGTGGACTCCAATTCTTACTTGAATGCTAAGCTTAGGTTCTCTATCCTTCTAACTATCCACCTTATCATCAAAGCCAATTGATTAAAAGCATTATTGATTAATTAAAAGTACGTCCATGCTCATTCTTCGATATCTTCTCACTCTCTCTTACAGCTTGTGTCTATAAATAGAGAGCAGCACGCCACATTAAGGCTGGGTTTGGTACAGCTGGGCTTATAAGATATAAGCTGATTTTTAGCTTATAAGCAGAAGGTGGGTGTTTGCAGCTTCTCCTTTTTCTCTCAAAACACTTTATACTTTTTTAAAAAGTAGCTTATTTTTGGACTTACCAAACACTAAAACCTTTGGTGCTTAAAAGCAAAGGAGCTTATAAGCTCTCCCAAACCCAGCGTAAGTTCACTACAAAAACAATCACCTCTTGCATTTCTCCTTTACTGTAAGCAATCAACTGAGAAATGGCATACTCAAAGACTCTTCCGCTTGTTGTCTTTGCCGTTCTCCTCATCACTGCTGAGGTCTCGGCTCATCGTGATGGATCTATCTGAGACAACAGCTGCAACTACTGGTAAAAGTTCCATCTGGAACACTTTCTTATGATGACATACAAATTATTCCTGTAATATTAATGAACATGTGCGTTAACTGAGGCATGCATGCATATACAGAGCGAGTTTCTGAATTACGGCATATACATACAATTTAGTGCCATCATCTTTTATTTTCCTTGTTGGCCTGTAAAATGCATGTGTGTTGTTCGAATGAAGATGGCAGAGGCGGATACAACAGAGGAAAAGGAGGAGGCAAGGGAGGAATACTTTCGGATGAAGATGGAAGAGGGGGATAAAACAAGGTAAATGGAGGAAATGGAGGAGGTGGCAAGGGAGGAAACGGAGGGGGCAAGGGAGGAAACGGAGGAGGCAGGGGAGGAAACGGAGGAGGCAAGGGAGGAAATGGAGGGGGAGAGCATGGACACGAAACCCAGAACTAGATGATGATGATTATCCATTGATCCTGATGCAGCTGCAAGAGTATTAGGTCGGTGGAGGAATAGAATGCAATAGCTTATGTTTCCTGATCAATAAATTTGTATTGGTTGAGTAGGATCTAGAAAATTCTCAATCATATCTATCTGGCTCTGTATTTCGATCAACTTGTTATGCTTTGTGTACTATCTAATAAATCTAGTTGATTCGCTGAGTTTATAAGGTAAATTATAGATATGATTTGCTATGTACGTACGCCAAATATATATCACAAACCTTTGCCAATATATATATATATATATATATATATATATATATATATATATATATATTACAAACCCTAATAACAATTGCATAAGAAACGCAATTAAAGAGAAGGTTTAGGTGGCAAATGATCTTCTCCATACAACAAATAAAGATATCAACATATTAGGCTCCTAGAGGCAAACAAAAAATCACAAAGAAACCAAAAAAAATTACGACTATCGGTCAAAACCAGGTAGCTCATTTGTGTGAACTATGTACTTAACAGCAAGAAAACGCATATGGCCACACTGCAACAAGCATGCAATATTCTTCAAAGTTTCATTTTAAACTAGATATATATTTGGCTCTACTACTCAAATGTAATCTTCATTTGATCGATTTACAAATCTGTCTGGTAAAAAATGGGGAAGCTATATATGATGATCAATTCCAACTCTTCCGTCTCCTCGTCGAGACATAAAGCTCTTACATGTACATGCAGGCATGTTTTGGCTTCTACCCTTTATTCCTAAAATGAATCCAATATGACTACCTCTTACATGCGAAAAGTTCAAAAACCAAGTGACCAACATCTTTTTTGACTCATGGACTTAGGGTCTGTTAGTGCATGTTTCGTACAGGGTATTATTTTACGTGATTCTATTATTAATACTTCGCATACTCTCATTTGAGTAGGTTTAGTTAACACTAGCTTGACCTATGTTTGGTGAGCCGTTACTGCATAAGGTAGGACGGCTCCACAATCATCCAAATGAAACTCAAGCTAAGAAAAACCACCCATAACAGAATTTGTAATGGAAGGAATATGAACACCACTCCTCTCTTAGACCATCTCCAACAGCTTCCTCAAATTCTTGGTTTTCTCAAATTTGGGGAAGATTTTGGGTGTTTTTCCCCAACAGATTCTCTATAATTTTCTCTAAAATGGGGAATGTGAGGAGAGAGAAAACCAAATTCCCTATATTTGCAGCAAACTCTAAAATTTGAAGGAAGGATTTGGGGAATGAACATAAAATCTCCAAAATAAAGAATCTGTTGGAGTTGGAGAAGAAAAATTGCTTGAAGCATTGCCTTTTGCTTCCCCATTATAGAGAAATTATGGGGAAGCTCTTGGAGATGGTCTTAGAAATTTGCGATACCCAGAAAAAGGCCTAAATTATATCACATCAAAACCTGATTGCAATACCCAAAACCAATATTGACTAGTTTATGCAAATTCAAACTAACCGGCCAAGAACAAATTCAGAAAAAAGATACAAAAAATTAATGAAAAAAGTTCAGAAATCCTAGATTTTCTTCATACGCAAAATCCAAACCCAAATTTTCTTCAAATACAGAAACTCATAATTCTTCAAACCCATATTTTCTTCTAATTAATCTTCAAACCGAGATTTCCCAAATGCTTAAACTCAGATTTCTCGTCCATGTTACTCATTACCCAAAATGCAGAAAACCAAAAGCCTTGAGAGAAAAACAAATTGATGATGAGGAAGAAGATCAGAAGAGTTTAAATCAATTTTGTCTTGAGAGAAAAAGTGAGTGATGAAAGGAAGGAGGAGAGGGATATGATGCTATCTTAGGCCTCAAAAATGAGTACCCTCGTTAAAACCACCTAAGGAGGTCAAATGGAAAATCAGGTCCAACCTAAGTCCATTTATTTTAGTACCTATTGAGTAGGCTAGGGGTGGCCATTCGGGACCTAAAACCGGAAAAAACCGTTTTGATCGAGCCAACGTTGTCAGATCCAGTTGAATTTTTTTTCATAGACAACTTCTTAATATTGATCATATCATAAGGTCGAATTTTTATTTGTGAATTTTAGTCATCAGAATCACAGTGTACCTACTAATTAATATTGTATAACTTGTTTAGTATATGTTTTAAGCACATACACAACTTTGAGAACCAACTCTACATAAAAGCAAAATTATCAAAAATCTCGTAAAATACGATGTGATCAGAATGGTGAAATACCGCTATGTTTCAAAAATCACATAATTTGGGTAACGTCTCAGTGTAGATAGTAGCGGTCAACCCTATTTACAATTATTATTTCCTATGTAGAGCCCTATCATCGAGAGGTAAATGTCCCAAACTTTTTATATGGGCAGTTATGTGCCATCTACGTGATAATTAATTGTGTGGAAGGTTCGACTAAACTGCACCATATAGAGGTAGATATGAGCGTTTTCGTGTGATAAGTGTCGATAGATTAGGGTTGATCATTTCGATCGAGCACTTAACGTTGTCGGATCCATTTGAATTTTTTACCATAGACATTTTTCGTCATAATGATCATAAATGATGTTCGAATTTTCGATCGTGAATTTTAGTCATCGAAATTCACAATGTGTCTACTAATATTGTATAACTTGTTTAGTAGGTTGTAAACAAATGTACAACTTTGTGAACCATAACCATTTTTCACTATAATGATCATAAGAAGAAAAATTATCAAAATTATAAAAAAAAACCGGAAAAAAAAACTGAACCGGACCGAATCGTAGGTGTGGTGTGGTTTGTGGTTTTGTATTTGAAAACGTAGAAAACTAGATCGGACCAAACCAAAGTATAACATTGGTTTAGTTTGCGGTTTGGGGTATAAACCGGACTGAAGTGGACCCGAGCCAGCCTTACTATTGACATAAATCATGGGACTAGCCTACTTGGACTCCTTATTTAACACAATCTTAGTTTGTAATGAGGACCAAACATGTACTTAGTGACTTAGTGAAGAACTACAAATATTAAGTAGGTTAACGTTGGATTATAAATGTTTCTCACATGGATATTTTTGTCTATAATTAACTACGTCCACGAGAGCATCTTCAATATACGGCTGTGTATGTACACAATACAAACTACCAGGACAAGTACTTTAGCTGTCGAAAAAGTTTCGTCAGCTAAAGTCATAGCCAACGAACCTTCGTCAGCTAAAGTCATAGCCAACGAACCTTCGTCGGCCATGGTTTCGTCAGGGAAAAACCGTCGACTATGACTTTAACCGACGAAACTTGAAACCGTCATCCTCTAAAGTCTGGGACTTTGGCCGACGATGATATCTCATAGACTTCGTCGGCTAAAGTCTCAGACTATAGCCGACGACTTTAGCCAAAAAAAATATACGAGATATCGTCGACTAAAGTATTTAATTAATAAATTAAAAAATAACTATAGCCTACAAGTTATCATCGGTTAAAGAATAATTTAAAAAATAAATAAAATCAGCAATAATTTTTTTTTTAAAAAAATTGAAATACTATAGTCGACGACTTATGTCAGTTTCGTTGACTAAAGTATAAAAAAGGAAAAAAAATATTTTAGCCGACAAATTATGATAAGTTTCGTTAGCTAAAATAAAAAAATAAAAATAAAATACTATAGCCGACGAATTATATTTTGTTGGCTAAAGTAAAAAAAATAAAAACAAAATACTATAGCCGACGAATGTTGGTAAGTTTCGTCGGTTAAAGTAAAGAAAAATAAAAAAAATTACTATAGCCGACGAATTATGGTAAGTTTCTTCGGCTATAAGTCCATTACTGTAAAAAAAGCCTGAAATTTCTAAATTACCATTCCAAGAAACCTGCAAAATAAACCAAAACAATTGCATATAACCAGCAACACCAAAAATGGTGACAAAACACGTTTTCCATTAAAAATTTAAAAAATTGTTCATATATACACATAAAACTATATAATTATTCAACTATGTAAAATCTATATGGTCTAAATTTATATTAGAGGTTGCGGGCTGCTGCTGAGAAGGTTGCGGCGGCTGAGGTAGAGGTATTATAGGCAGCCTGAGCGATTTGTTGTTCCCGTAACCTCTGAATTTCTGACTCTAGCTGAGTCGTTCTGCTGCTTGTCGAGACCGCTTTTTGTTGAAATCTTAGAGTGTTCTTCAGGATCCCGTTGCACCTCTCTCTTAGACCCTAATAGTAGAAGTTGTCTCCCTCGCGGTGTAAAGGTTATGCCCATGATCATAGCCCCAACCCTCAGATCCGAAGTGTCGATCCGGGACATGGCTTCAGACATGTCTTCCTCCTGCCTGGCCATGTCTCCCTCACCATAACACTCATCACCTTGTCACTAGTCTACCTCACATTCGCCTAATTAGATAAGAAACAATAATTAGTAAATATTTTAACATATATATATATAAGTAGAATTAAAAAGTTAAAAACGTAAGATAACTGACAATATCCTCCTCGACGTTAGGATATACCCTCTTGTAAGTATAGACGTACTGATTGACTTCTAAACGTTCTCTGACCGCCTCGTCCATCAATACAACGAACGGTCTAGAACCGGCACAATGGTTCCTAGTGTTGCGTTGCCAGTTTTAAGCGAATCCCGGAAACGGCCTTTAACAAAAAAAATAATGTAAACGTAATTCTAAAGTGGCTAGCCAAAATGACATTTTGGCTAATTTAGCTAAAATTTAATTAAAAGGACTAGGTTTGCTAAAGAAGTTTTATCTAACACTTTTGAGGTTATGTATTCAAAACTCACTAACATATGTAACGAAAGAATGATTTAAAAGATATTTATTAATATATTTTTTATTGCTAGTCTCATTATATGTAAGTGAACAGCACATATCCTTCATGGAGCAAAGATATTTACACAAGTGCATAATTGTCGGGTTAACCCTTTTTTGTTAAGGGAGAAATCATTAGAATTTTGTCAGCTTCCATCAAAATGATGTCTTGCAACCTAACTATGGCACAAGCTCTTACACATATCAGGTAGTCCTCAATGCTACAACTGAGCACGCACAAATAAAACCTATCACATATGATATCAAACTATCCTATCTAATCGCATTATAAGTAAGGCTGACATCATTCTTCTGCATAGGAAAGGTGATGCATGGCAGTGGAGCCAAGGGCTTCTTTGGTGGCTTAGAAACCATGTTCTTGCTTCCACCCTTCCTTTTCTTTGGTTGGAGTCCCAAAGCCTTCTATGTCAGCATAATAACTCACTTGTGCGAGCCGCTGATACAGTTGAAAATTTCTCCGAGTTCAAACTCTGAGATTCAGCAATCAACTCCATTTCAAGCCCAATTTCACCAGGCCCAGCTGGCCCAAGAGGAGCAGCGCCAGCTCGAAAACCAACCAGAGGTCCAATCATCAATCCTGCGTGTCGAAATGTAGGATTTGTCGTTGAAATTTTTGGGAGAAGACTTTCGTCAACTGCCGCCTCAATCCTGTGCGTCTCCGTTCCCTAGAGCCGGCCTTGCCTATAGGCGACGACACATGACACCAGATGTTTGGGGGCATAATTTTTTTTGGTAGTTTTTCATTACAAAAATTTATGTAACAAAAAAGTATTTATACATGTATAAGGTATTAATAAAACGTGATTTAGGGATGAGAGTTCCAATCATCAATTAAAGTTGTTTTTTTGTCGAGTCTGATTTTTAGTCCTTAATTAATACAATATAGAATTTGCTTCTATTTATAGATGTTGTAAGAAAAAAGTGTTTTTATTATTTTTGTTAAGAGAATGTTTTAATATTTGTTGTTAAATGTTTTAAAAAAAATTACACCTATAAATAAAAATATATACTCGTTTACCATGAAACACCGCACCAAAAGTACCGGCCTGGCGTTCCCACACCGACGCCCACTACCAGAGAACTGACGTCCAGATCCACCGCCTATGCGAGCACGGTCAGTCCATGATCACAATTCCGACTACCGTGATAAAAAAAACCAGTGCAGATTCCATTGCACTTTTCAAATCCTTGAAGTCCAAATCGGGAGAAATCTTCGATGAGTAATCAAAGACACGCCTCGCCGGGATCCGGCATCGAAGATCCAGAACAACCCGGATCTTCTGCACCTTCTCCTTTCGCTGCACCACAGCCGAATCCGCCCGAATGAAGGCTCCCAGTTCATTTCCAACCCGAGCTAAAACCTTCTTGTTCCTCATAGCCACCCGGAGCCCTAACACCGCTACCCAAACCTTGAGGTGGTGGAGCGGGATCTTCCCTACCGGGCTCATTTCGTCATAGGCTGCCAGAACCAACATACAACCGCTAAAATACCACAGCCCCCACCAAGAATGCCAGGCTCATTGTTTGTCTCACTTTGTTGTGTTTATATGTATGAGGTTTTTCCATTTCCATTCCTTTACGTTCTTCATCTTCTCAATTCTCGTATCATTGCTTTACGTCCGGCATTCTAATTAGTTCTCTCTTAGTCATACTCATAATTAACGAAAATAAACAAAAAACAGGAAAGGGACTAAAGACACTATGCGCGCTTGGTTTTGATAGTGCTGGACTACTCATGCTCTTAACTTTTAAGATTTGTTCTCATCGTTAATATCTGCCTTATCATCGAAACCCACTCGAGATCTAATAAATTGAAACTTTGCGGCCACATGCTCGACTTTGCCTTCTTTCTTTATAGTCAATGAAACTACGTACTGAGAAATGACCGACACTTTGTTCTCTGTATCCTTTTTTTGGTCAAGTTGTTTCTCTGTATCCATTGATCTTAATATGGCTACATGCATGTAGATAGTTCCTCGCTTTAGTTGCAAATTGTTGTTCTTGACGAAGCTAGCTTTTGTATTTCTTTAGTTTAACTTTGTCCTTTAATATGCATCTGCAGATGGTATTGTTGACCCAATGGACTTCATTTTCTTACTTAATAGAGACGTACTCCTTTAAACCTTATCAGAAAATCCTAATAAGGCTAAGCATTCTTTCATAAACAATTTGTTTATGCAGGCCATCTTTTCCAAAATGTGAAAAAGTTGTTTGAGTGTTCAAATTCGATCTCTCTCCTTCTCGATTGCTCACACTTCTCCCGCTCACTGATCTGCTCAAAGGTTGTCTATAAATAGAGACGGCCAAGCTACATTAACTTCACTCCAAAATTAATCACTCTTACATACCTTCACACATAAACGCAAAATAGCAATCAACTAATTAAGAAATGGCATTCTCAAAGAATCTTCTTCTTGTTAGCCTTCTCTTTGCCGTTCTCCTCATCTCTTCCGAGGTCGTCTCAGCTCATCGTCAACTAGCTGAGACTACCACTACTCGTAAGTTTATTTCATTCTTTGTTAGCTAGTTAGGTCTTTAAATTACCTAATGTCCGATACAGATCAACTGTGCATTGAACGTTCTTGATCTTACTAGCAAGTTAAGGTGCATACAAGATCTAACTAACAATAATATTTACTGAATGCAGAAAATGCAAACGCTGATGGGTTCCATGGCAACGATCATGGACATGGTGACCACGGAGGGCGTGGAGGACACGGAGGACGTGGTGGCCATGGAGGAAGTGCAAACACTGATGGTTTCCATGGCAACGATCATGGACATGGTGGCCACGGAGGGCGTGGAGGACACGGAGGGCGTGGAGGACACGGAGGACGTGGTGGCCATGGAGACACTGAGACCCAAAATTAGATAACCCTTTGATGGCTCTGCATGCATGCAGCTGTGTGTGCATTGGTGCCTTGGAGTTGGAGGTGTACCTGGTGGCACGCAGAGTATCAGACTACCAGTTACTATAGCTTGTTTTCTGTATCAATAAACTTGTATTGGTTGAGTTGTCGATGAAACTCTCGATCATATACGAGGTCTCTCCTTCTTAAGGTTTATCTCTGTACGTAATTCCTCGGATTATCTCTCCGTGTTATGTACTATCGATCTATAATCAGCTGTTTCATGACTAAAATTGCAAGAGCTCATATATTATACGTAAGCGCATGCATGAAATAAGCTAAGATATCCTTGTATATACGTCCAGCATACTCAATAACACATACAAGAGGCAGCGGCGATCCTTAGCTTATCCTAAGATCAACAATATATATATCACAACAAAGAAAACAATTGCAAATATTCAATCTCAACACTCGTCCTGTGATTATGAGCAGCAAAGTCTAGGCTCTATTATTTTCAAAGTTAATGCAGAACTGAGATTACTTTCAAAACTCTTTTGGCAAACTGACCTAAACAATCACCAATTAACCATAATCGATCATCTCATGTAAAACTGTCACGACTCAAATTTTAGAATAACTAAAAATCTCAAAACTCGAGTCATGCTAACCTTGTCAATAAGCTAAAACTCAATAAAGCCGCGCTCCAAGGAACATACTACCAAACCAACGACCGCTACAAGCAGAGTTTCAACACCGACAAGTTAGCTCTTAAGCCTCCACTCTGCAACAATCTGATATTTCCAAACCTGCAAGATCAACCCTACACCATAGATTGGTGCACCGGGTTGTAAACAAATAAACCCGGTAAGCTTTTCAGCTCGTATGAGTATATCTAAACACAATCACGAACTCGCACCCCACAGATACGAGAGCTTCCAAAATAAGAAATTTAATAACAAAAAAGTAAAGATTTAAATAAAACAAGCATTCATTGATATAAAATAAACATAACAATAAAATTATACATTTTCTGAATAAAGATTAATTCAGAAAATTGAACAGAAAAATCATAATTCAAGACATGAAAATTCTAGCAATTAAGGGTAGTTCTGAAATTACTCAAAACCACAAAAATCAAGACATGAGAGAGAAAATAAAATTAAATAAATAATAAAATCAATCACGCTCCACCTGAGCCAAACGTCATACTAAGAAAATATGTATACACACCACGAAGGAGGAAATAACCTACCAAACCAGAATAGATCTATTCGCCACTAAAGAGGATCTAGACTGCAATACCGGAATAGATCAATTCGCCACACAAGAGGATCTAAACCCCACACAAACACGACAGATCCTTTCGCCACAAAGGAGGATCTGACCGCTACACAGAAAATAATAGATCATTTCACCACACAAGAGGATCTAGACGCCACATAGGAAACAATAGATCCATTCGCCACAAAGGATGATCTAGACACCCGCAGCTAAAACACGGAGTTCACCACTAGAACACGAGTCCTCTGAATAATCATGAGGCACAACTACTCCCTTAACCTCAGACACCGCACAAGTTTAAATACGTATTTTGATTCATCTAACTTTTCACCTGGCACATTTGCCGGGAGTCAATATCAACATCTCCACCAGTCCAACTTTAGCTCCATCTGTCATCCCGAAATCATTGGAGCGTCTACGTCACTATATGATGACCAACACACACAACCTCCTCTTCTAAATATTGCATAGCAATACTTCTTTCTTAGTAATGACGTAATCTCAAACCGTCATCACGCCTTTTATAGTTCATAGTCGCAAAACTGATTAAAATCGTTTTATAAATGAAAATCATTTTAACTTACCAATGGACCGTAGTCAAGTCCTTTTATTTATATTTTTTAAATCAAAACTTAGTTCTCAAGAAAAGCAATTTCATAATTTTACTACAATGAACCATAATGAAAAATAATGGTTCCACTGTGAACTAGGTGAGATATTGCTCATCACATGATAATCATCTAACCATGCCGCTCCGTATATTAATGATATATTATATATACACGTATATATATATATACATACGTGTATAATATATTAATGATATATATATACACGTACATTTTCATGAATATTCTCACATAATATTCTATTCGCAACAACCAATATAATTACGTTCAAATAATTATATAAAACCAAAACAGAACCTCAGTGAGATTTACTCACCTCGAAATCCCACTACGTCTTCTACCATCACATAGTAAGTCCTCAACACTTAGTCGATCAATAAAACACCTAACAATATATATAATCAACCTTAGTGTCATACAAACGTAATAATGACTCGATCCAACTGAACGTCATACTCCAATCCTTCAAAACAATCAACCATAATTTAAACGAACTTCATCATCTCTAAACTACTCCGAAACACCCAACGGATTTACCCTCGGTAGAAACCGAAGATAAATAAACTTCGACGAAACACTACTCACATAAAAAGATAACCGAAACTGGCAAATTATATATCTACACATTTGTATCGACGAGTACTTGAACTTGGAACAACTTACTGCCCCTGAGAATGTCAGACGTGCCGCCACAGGCGGCTGCGCGTGGGCCCCACGTGCCACCACTCTCAAACCTGCAAACTTCACCCAAAAACCACCTACATGCAACCACAAGAACCCTAGAAAGCCTATAGGAGCAACCAGAACCGTCGGAAGCGCAGCCACAGACGGCGGCGCCTCCACCAAATCACCGAATTTCAACAAACTCCAAACATGAAAGTTGAAGATTAAAATAAGGGATATAACACCCCATCCCAAAATTCACCCTTTTACCGCGATCTCGCAGGTTACAGAGAGTTGTAACCGCGCTATTAGTTCTCCTCGAATTATTATTCGAATATTATATCGAGATATTTTTGGTTTTTGGGAAAACTAGATTATATGTCCTCGAGGGTGTAGAATATATTAATACGAGTCCTCCGATATGTCCGGAATATTTTTCGGAGCTACGGGCTGATTAATATGGATTTATTTAGCTTACGGGAATAATAAATGTTATTTATTTTACCGTAAAAAGGCGACTTTGTGATAAATATAGAATTTGAGAAACTTCCTTCCAAAAAGTTATAGGGGACGTTAATACGAACTTGTGAGTATGTCTTATGATTTAATCGGAGTTTATATGCGGATGTTATTAAGGATAATGTGTTGTTACTATGCGGTAAATAGTAAACCAAAAATATATTTATGTTCACAGTAACTTTTTATAATTCAATCTGGACCGTCAGATCAATCAGGGATTTGATCTGGGCCGTTAGTTTTTGAATATACATAGGATTCAGGCCGAATCTCTCTCTCCTTTATCCTCTTTCCTTTCTTCTCATCCTTTCTTTTTTCCCTCCTTTCTCTTTCGGTCTCTCTCTTTCCTTTTTGGTCTGAAACTCTCTCTCTCTCCTTAACGGTGACCGACCCAGCTGCTTCCTTACAGCCGCGTGTGTTGCCTCACCGCCATAACCAGTGGCTCCGTCTTGCCCCGGCGACCAAGTCTTGACCTTCATCCACGCCAGAGCCGCCGTGACTGCCGCCTAGTAGAGGAGAGAGGAAGCTCGAGCACTGCCCAGCTGGAGTTGACGTCGAGCCAGGACCGGAGGCGAGCCAAGGGACTTTCAGGCAACACCAAGAGCTGCCTAGGAGCAAGCAGGAGGAAGGAGGAAACCAGCAAAGCTCCGCCGAAGGAGATCTACCAGAGTTTACAGAGGTTGACTACACGGTCCCATTCTATATTTTTCTTGTGTTTGTGTTGTTGGACTACCTAGGATGTTTAGAAGCTAGAAATGCAGGTGTAGAAGCTCAGTTAAGCCGAAAAAGATTGGTTTTCTGACGAACCAGTCGATCGGAGAAGTTACCTTTTTACTGTGGGGTAAAGTTACCGAATAATGAAATGTCAGAACTACCCCTGATAATTCAAGATAATTACAGGGATGCCACCGAGGCGGAAATCCTAGAAATGCCTTTAGCAGTTTTGCATATTTATAAGGCTGCCACTAAGGTCAAAAAGACAATATTGTCCCCGATAGATCTAGTTAATTACGGGGTTGCCTCTTAGGTTGAAATCCTAGAAATGCCCATAGCAGTTTAGCGTAATTACCAAACTGTCATTGAGGCTGAATTGACAATACTGCCCCTGGTAGTTTAAGTTAATTACAAGGGTGCCCCTTGAGTTGTTTTACCTTTATGTCCTTGGTGGATTTATATAATTACATGGTTGCCATTATATTTATTTATTTATGTGATTAAAATTTGTTTGGATGTTGTTTATCGGTTTGGAAATAGTCGTTGAGTAATCTGGATAAATAGATGTTTAATGCTACCTCAGCGGAGGAGTTGAACTCTGGATTTACGATAAGAATACTTTTAGCGGGTTGTTAAATGGTCCGTTAAATAGAAAAGGAGAAATTATCTGGTTAGAAAATTAAAGTATATAAGAGCTATGTATGACTTGATCCTTGCGTACAGGGTACGTAGGCCGCCTGTCCGGGATACAGGTGTAGTCACAAATAATATTTAGACCCTAGGTCCTCTAAGTAATTAGTATGAAATCCAATTCGGTAATCGGAACAACCTCAGGTTTTATGAGGTATGTTTCGGTGTCGTTTGGACTGTTGAAAATGGTTTGGGTAAAGGGTTATCTCTTCTCAAGGGGATTATGAGGAAATCTCTCTTGTGATGGATCCCGCATGTTCTATCCTGGGTTTAGAGAGGTAAACTCGGGCCGGGACGTGACAAGGGGAACTACTTTAATACTTGGAGTTTCGATCAATTCGAATCAGAAGCAGCTCAAACTACCTCGACAGGAAGAATTCGTGATCTGCACATCCACGCTCCAATTTGACCTTCAAGGGATACAAAATCTTGTTCAGAAGGAGGAGATGATCACAACAAGGGTGGTTTCAGCTCCTAGAACCACCGCAAACGACGGGGCAACATCCGGTTCTAAACCGGGTCACCGCCGCCACTGTTTAATCCTAGTTGCGTCATTCCGGGCCGAACTAGACCACGTCGCCACCTTAGGGAGGCTCGCACGGAGGAGAGGAAGCAATTTCGACTTGTCTCGATTTCTCAAGTGGCCGGATTTCACCGTAAAAGTTGGGTCGGGTCGGGTGGGCCGGATTCGGGTCGGGTGGGCTGGAAATCTTCGATACTGAAGAGAGAGAGAGAAAGAGAGAACACATGGAAAAAGGGAAAGGAAAATGGGAGTTTCCCATTTTGGAAACCCAAGTTTCCTTTTATATTCTTTCCAATATCAGAAACCCAAGTTTCCTTTTATGTGCACGGACTCATATCGTTGAGCACTACAACTTTCGTGAAGGAAGTTTTCCGAGAAACTCGACGTAGCAAAAAGTCAACCTTTGACCCTTAAATAAAACGTTTTCGAGCATCCCTTCACTCCGAACACTTCGGCACTCTTCTTGAAAGTACGAATACACACCAATCCCACTAATTAATTTCCAAACAATATTAGAAATTAACATTTGAATCTTCGAGTTATTACAATCCACCCTCAAAGATATTTTGTCCCCGAAATTTACATGCAATAATTCACCTAGAGTTACCAACTCCTCCCCGAAAGAACATCTCATTCCTCCAACAATCGTCCTCGTCTTGAATCTCCATGAGAAATCTACGTTCCCATGACAATTCGTCGTACCAAACCTCCTCGAAACATGGTTATCAGATGTTGCCCCAAAAGACTTGGACATGATCTCACAATTGATTGGACAACTTCTCATCATAAGAATCTTCATACCAGGGCCCGACACCTCTGCCCACTCCCAAGCTCTACCTAATATTACTGATAGCACCTGGAACGCTATCCAATTGGTAGGTTTTGAAAAGTCGCCCGCAAGAATAAAACGTTATGTATTCATGAGTCCCCGACACTTTAGACAGTGCCTCCCATGACATAAAATGATAACACGGTATCCATGAATCTCAGATACCCTAAATTGGATTAGACATCTTTGCCACTAAGTAATGTCTATCTAACGTCGTCGCTTGACACGGTGTCTAACAACTCTCAATTTAATTACCCTGCAATCGTTAGTAGTATAGAAAAGTAGAGATCGTTCTAGCCGGGACACCAAAGGGTGATCGAACAAAGAGAAAACAAACAACTTATAAATAAATATTCACATATACAATTATCTGTCACATAATATACAAGTATGAACATATATACATTGAAATATCGGGGGTTAAGATTGATTTAATCTAACAAATAACCTAATGAAAATTAAACATAAGCTATACAAGTGATCAACATACTCATGCAACACATAACACGAAAAACCCTCAAGAACACATAACAATTTCATGCAAGACCGAGCAGCATTGTTCAAATTATCCTAGACACTAACCAATTTTGATTCTAATTAGAGCCGTTGCGGTTATCTAATCGTTAAGACTTCTCAAGTATTTAGAACCATCTTTGCGCTTGATCCTAAACATGAATGCTAACTCATTTAAAGACACATTGCGTAGAGATTAAACAAGAAAACACTTGAACACAAGAGTCAATCGGAAACATGATCTAAGGCATGGTGTCACTCATCCTATTAGCATGTAAATTATCAGAATTATATCCACCCTAAGTTAATAACAAAGACCAAGACAACTTTGCGTATGAATCGATCTAAAATTATTATGGTAGATGAAACCACACCCTAAGGACAACCATGGCCAAGACAACCTCAAGGATTGTTTTAGATGCACGAATTCATGAAAATTAATCAATTAGAAATTAAGAACACATAAGAACATGCTAGTGCCCCTAAACCTAAATCACAAAATCATCATATATTCAAGAAGTTACAAATCAAAACATAGAACAATTCACAGATCACAATGAAATTCGAAACCCATGTTTGATAAATAAAACCAAAAAGCATATTACATTAGAAATTCAAAAATATACAGAAAATAATATAAATAGCCATGAGAAAATCACACTCTTACAACCTTGAATGAGTTCGGCAAGTATGGGGAATTCGGTGGAAAGATGAAACGATTTGTATGACTTGTGGATGAATCGGCTAAGTATTTTTTTTCTGTATAGGGTTTTGGTAGAATTTCGGCTATGTAATGGCAAGGTAGTGATGATGTTTTTCTATCTACATACAAGCCTATTTATAAAGGAATATACATATAGGGTCGGCAGCCACATGTTCTAAACCAAATAGGTTTAAGTTTTCCTTCTTGAACGTGGTTTGCTTGGTCAACAAGACTTGGAGATTCTAGAGGCTTCTTTAGCCGAATTTTGGACTTTCAATTCTTCAATGGACTTCTCTTCATGGACTAGGCTTCATGGATCGGTTGTTTTGCTTCCCTAGGTCCATCAGGAACACTTTCTCTCGGTAGCACTAAGCTGCCATGTTTCGGCAGACTGACCTCCGGCCATTGTTTTCATCATAACTCCTTCCTCAGAACTTGGATTGCTGTGATTCCAAAATATTTAGAAACTATACTCACACAGCTTTCCGTTCATATATGATACATCTTCTAATCCTTTGTGAGTCGTCCTGCAGAAATTTTTGAAGTTAGGTGATGTGCCAAGGAAATTCCTGCTTTTGCTGCTCTCGGCCCCTTTGATGTTGGCTTCCATAGCTCCGATTCTCTTGATTCTTTCTCCCATGAACTCTTTCACATGTCACCTAAGTATAAGAGAAGTTAAAATCAATTTATGACAATGTAAAAGTTTCACAGAATCATCAAAACATCTCTAAGACTCCACAAATCGGGTTTTGACAATTTTGTTCACAACTTCCAAAACAATATTGATATATAACATATATCATACTACCAAACTCCAAGTCAACAAAACACAAAGTCATAAATCCTACACATGACTTCTCCGTACAGACATATCACATGTCTCAACCACTTCATAGTACAAAACCAATCAATTGCAAACACAAACAATTCTCACATAAAAACAAAATGCGAAACTAAACGTGTATAAAATGTGACAGAACTCTACTCTGGCATCACACTCAAACATATGACATTACAAGGATGTATCAAACAACATTCCAAAAGAACAATGCCAAGAGTCAACCACAAGTTTAACTACACATATTAACAAACATCATCATAACTCATCACAACAAGCAGAGTCAAATAAAAGTATCTCTCCTGGATACTACTGATCAATAGCTAACACTCTAGCCTGACCTGTGGGTAATCGTCTCTACTGGTTCCCTTACCTACCATCGTGAGGTCTACCTCAATATGCCCACATCTATAGCATACCCAAACCTTGGGCCTCGTACACTCTCTGGAAATATGCCCTAACACTCCACAGTTGTGACATCTAAGTGGTGCTACCTGTCTGATAAGTGTAGCTGCCACAGCCACTAGAGCCTGCTGATGGGTCCGTTGCCTCTTCCCATCCTCTCCATGATAACCCTCAGAGTCGTCACTCCTAGCAATCGCTTTTCCCTTCCCACGAACATCTCTCTCACTCTCACTCTCCTGCACAACAAAATCCTGCTCGATCGCCATGACACTCTCGACTGCCTCAGCTAAGGTAGAAAATCGATGAGAAGTCACAATAGTTCTGAGCTCACCCTTTAAACCCCAAACAAACTTTCGTGCCCAGGCTACCGGATCCAACTCCCATGCATAATGATACAATTGAGAGAACCGAGCCTCATACATTATAACTTTCATATCACCTGCCGTAGGTCTAAGAACTCAACCTCTAACTGCTCCCTGACTGTAGTGGGAAAGTACTTCTCTGGAAAGAGTCGTACAAAGCTCTCCCATGTCAAGGTGGACACGTCTCTAGCTCTCATCACACTACTTCACCATACACGGGGCCTCCTCCTTCAGGAAGAAGGTAGCAGTCTGCCTCTTCTCAATCTCAAGGTGAATCTCCATGTCCTCGATTCAGTGATCAGCCTCTAAATAATCTGTGCCCCCAAAGAAAGCAGGTGCTCTCAACCTAGTCATCTGAGTGACCATCCGGGCTCCATCTCTAACTCCTCATAGGGCTCATCCTCAAGTCGAGCTCTACCCCTGTCTCTAGTCCCGCTTGCTCCTCTAGCCTACCCTGTCCCCTAGCTCTACCTCCACGAGGATATATCACCTAAGAAGCAAGTAAACTTGATCAATACACAAATAAAACTTAACCCAAAGTAAACTTGATCAAGACACTACTTTATTTGATGGACAAAAGTTTCAATGTCTCTCTAACAGAGTAATTTATTACTTTGACAACCTATCTTGAGACGACACCTACCTCTTTCACATACCCAATGACATACCAATATCGAAAGGAATGGTGATCCGCTGTAGTCGAACGATCACTCCAAGGCCCTGATTATCACCAAATATGTAAACCTAAGCTCTGATACCAACTGTCATGACCCGAATTTTAGGATAACCAAAAATCCCAAAACTCGAGTCATGCTAACCTTGCCAACAAGCTAAACCCCAATAAAGTCGCACTCCAAGGAACTTACTACCAAACTAACGACCGCTAAAAGTAGAGTTCCAACACCAACAAGTAAGCTACTAAGCCTCTACTCCGCAAAACGCTGATATTCCTAAACCTGGAAGATCAACCCTACACCATAGATTGGTGTACCGGGTTGTAAACAAGCAAACCTGGTAAGCTTTTCAGTCCGTATGAGTAAACATAAAGACAATCACGAACTCGCATCCCACAGATACGAGAGCTTCTGAAATAAGAATATTTAATAACAAAAAAAGTAAAGATTTAAATAAAACAAGCATTCATTGATATAAAATAAATATAATAATAAAATTATATATTTTCTGAATAAAGATTAGTTCAAGAAATTGCACAGAAAAATCATAATTCAAGACTTGAAAATTCCAGCAATTAAGGGTAGTTCCGGAATTACCCAAATCCATAGAAAATCAAGACATGACAGAGACAAAATTAAATAAATAATAAAATCAAACATGCTCCACCTAAGCCAAACGTCACACTAGGAAAATATGTCCGCACACCACGAAAGAGGACATAACCTACCAAACCAGAATAGATCTCTTCGTCACTAAAGAAGATCTAGACTGCAACATTGGAATAGATCTTTTCGCCACACAGGAGAATCTAATCCCACACAAACACGACATATCTCTTTGCCACAAAGGAGGATCTGACCGCCACACATGAAATAATAGATCCCTTCGCCATACAGGAGGATCTAGATGTCACACAAGAAACAATAGATCCATTCGCCACAAATGAGTATTTAGACGCCACATAGGTAAGCATACAGGTCACTCTCCTGTAGCTAAAACATGCAGTTCACCATTAGAACACAAGTCCTCTGAATAATCACGAGGCACTGCCACATCCTGATCCTAGAAATTATTTTACGGTTGGTTACTTTGGTCTTTTACCATTTGTAGTAACTATTTTACCGTAGAAGGTCATAAAGTTGACTTTTCGTAAAGTCAAGAATTTGGGAAAACTTTTTTCATGAAAGTTGTAGATGACGTCGATATGAGTTCGTGGACATATAGCACGCTCAAATCGGAGTTCGTATGAAAGGGTTATAAGGGTCCGAAGTTAGTAAAATAGGCTATAAATAGCCCATTTCAGGAAAAAAAAAACAAAAAAGGTTACCGGACCTTCTTGGCGTCGATGCCGCCGATCCAGGCCACCTCAGGTGGTGAGGCTAATCCCAAAATATCCGTCGACATCTCTACTTCATTTATAGGTAAGTTCCCGGTCTATCTTGCCGTGTTTTTGGTAAAATTTCAAGTTGTTTGCCGAGTGTACAGTATGAGGTTTTGATCAGATTTCTCCCTCCTCATGCCACCAATTGGTGAGTTTTATATATAGTTAGAATGAGTTTTAGGAGTACTACTCACCCCTAAAGTTTGGTGGATTGATTTGGAGTGTGGAGGGAGAATCGAATATTTGAAGTTTTTGTTTAAAATTTTGGGATTTTTGAATATTGTTTCGATTGACCTAGTTATAGGCTGAATTGGCATTCGAGTTGAACTAGAAAGTTGATTAAAATGAGGAGACGAAGCTACTATTAAAATTTAATGGTGATTGGAGGTGGCCGATGTTTTGGCCAAAAATTTTGTAGTTTTGGTTTGGTTTTGGAAATTTTCAAGTTTAGTATTATTGTCGGATAATAAATATTATTCCGACTATCGTTTATTGCTGATTAAGGTTTAAGGAATATTTTAAGAACTCCTAAGTTGTTGATGAATGTCGAAGATTTTGTTGACTAAATTTGAGTGTTTTGACCTAGGGTATCGTCTTGCCAATTTTAAATAATTATTCGTTGAACAGGATATGAGGAGTTCTTGCTTGAGAAGCGATCCAGATTTCGTCAGGCTGAGGCCTAAGTCTGTGAATGGACCTTTTGATTTTAAGACGTGCATGATTAATTATTTATGAAAGTTTATAAACAACATGATTTTTATTGATTTAATGAGCTGGTGGGGCCGGGAATGTGGGTTGCTCCCCTTTCATAAGCTCTTATGTTATGTCGGCTGAAATCTGTGATTTATTGATTAAATTTGGAATGCTATTTTATGGCCATTGTTTTGAGGGTGGTCGGAGAACCGTGCCTTATGCATAAGATGCGTGTTTTAATTTACGGGGGAGGAGTCATATATTATTGACTTTTCGTATTTGTTTATTTTCTTCATCATGAATGGTCGTTATATATATTATCATTGCTAGCTATCTATACGGCCCCCACTTAAAGAAGTGAAGGGGCCAATAGTAGCCTTACTTAGCTTCGACCCTAGCTTAAAAGGTTCATTGTCATGGTGGAATCTCTCCACCATGAAAGGTCGTTCATTAGTTAGTAGCCTTCAGAAGGCTCCAACCCTAGTCTGGGAGACTCTCTGTCATGATGAAACTTCTTTCCCTATTTTTAATAATGATTAATAAGCCAATGAGATTGGCATATTTTGTTTTGATTTTTGAAACGATTATTTGAGATTTTTTTCCAATGAGACATGCATTAACGAATTTCAAAACTATAAAAGGAGAACATTAAAATCGGCATTTTCCTACCATTAAATATTATTTTTGTCCACTCACTCTAACGACACTATTTTTAATGTTTTTCCTTGGGC
This sequence comes from Comarum palustre, assembly GCA_951800085.1. NCBI lineage: Eukaryota > Viridiplantae > Streptophyta > Magnoliopsida > Rosales > Rosaceae > Comarum > Comarum palustre. Next base: position 16,683,049 of record OX637578.1, read on the forward strand.
CCTTCGTTTTCAAATGGCTGGTGTTGCAGGGTTGCTAAGAGGAGGTCGTGCGTACATAAGGCAGAGCAAAATCAACTAATTTGATGTCGATAGTATGTCTATTTCGGTATTGATTCCACGTAGAATGCTCTTATTACCCCAGTTTAATTTAGTTTAGTTGAATTATATTATGGTGAAGTGTAGATGCAATTTGAGGAGCAGGATGGTGTCAGGTGTTGGGGTTGGATTTTAAGTGTTTAGTTGGTTTGCTGGAAGGATTATTCATTTCAATGGGGGGTTTCTGGTAAAAATTTCTCTTGAGGTGGACCTCGCAGGATTCACCTCGGGTTAAAAAGGTTAATCCGGGGTGGGTCTCGACAGTACGTATCAGAGCATTAAGTTATCATTTCCTGTTACTACCTCATGTAATTGGTAACAATTAGTGTCTATAGAGTGATGGTCCGACCGCGATGGATCCATCGACATTTTATGCTTGAGACGCTCAGTATTATTAGGGATATGATTTAGTAGTTCCTAATGAATTTATGCACCGGATGGTTCCATAAATGTCTGCATATTCAAAACTATGTCTCAGTATGCCGACCTCTCAGTGAGTTCCCGTAAGAAAAAAGGTAAGTAATTGGTGATTTCCATTTGTGCATTTGCTGGATTAATTGAGATTTGGAATAGAGATACGAGTTAGGAACTCGAGTTGGGGAACTCCAGTATTTGATATTGTCTGGGCATATTGTGCAAATGCTCAGAGGTTGAAACATTTGATTCCTGCCTAGGAGGTTGTTGTGAAAGTTGGCAAGGATAGAGTTGTAGAAGTCTAAGGTGAGGCCTTGGTGTCAGAATGGATATTAAAGTGTTAAGTTCTCGTTTGGAAAAGTAAGTTTTATAAGCATTTTTTTACGAGTTTAAAGTGTTTAAGCGGGATATTGAATTGAAATACGAGTTAGGAACTCGTTTATAAGATATTTATATAGGCTATGGTGGAAATGTTAAGTTGGGCATTTGATGCTTGTTGGTTGTGTTTTAATAACATAATCGTGCCCTAGAATAGTTGGTGTAGACCATGAGTAAAAAGAAGAAAGTACTTGAGTTGGAGAATTCAGGCACTAATATGAGTGGCCCATGTGAATGGAAAGTCGAGAGAAAAATGTAAAATATGTGGAAATTGTCAATGTAAAGTTGGATATTGATAGGAGCATTTTATGCTACGTTCTTAATATGTTTTTACCCTCATTTATGCTTTGTTTATCCATTATTAGTATAGTTTTAGTAGTTATTTAGCATAAGGGATTATTTGTAGAACATTGGCTAAAACATGTGTAAAATAGATAAATTATGTGCAATATTGTTAAAAGCTGACTTATGAAGTTATCGTGTTATTTCTTATGATTCTGTAAATTTATACATTGTCACTACTTGATTATATCTTTTGAATGTTTAGGTGACATGTATGTGGACATAACGAAACAAGAATCATGAGGATCAGACTTATGGAAGGTAGCAAAAGAAGCATGGAAAGACAAGAGGCCAAGAACATGAATTCGGAACAAAAACAGAGGATTTCCAGAAACCATAACTCAACTTCAAAAATTTTCCTAGGACGATCCAGGAGGAAACAGGGAACGTGCCATATATGGATGGAAAGCTGTGGATGTCTAGTTTCTAAATCTTTTGGAATCGCAGCAATCCAAGTTCGGAAGAAGGAGTTATGCCAGAAACAATGGCCGGAGGTCGGTCCCACTCGCGAGTGAAATCTCTCCCGCGAGCAGAAATTTACAGAAACCCTATATCAACTTCGGAAAATCATATCTAAATATCCAGGAGGAATCTGAGGACGAGTCATATATCACTGGAAAGATACGGAAGTCTAGTTTTCAGATCTTCTTGAATCGCAGCATTTGGAGTTCAGATGAAGGAGTTATGATCAAAACAATGGCCGGAGGTCAGTCTGCTGGAAACAGAACAGATTTTGCTGAAGTTGTCTACCGAGTTCGTGAGTGTGTTTCTTCACCAAAATTCTTCCCAAGCATGCCAAATGATTGATGAAGAGCTTAATGATGATATGTGAAGTTGTTTAGAAGAAGAAGAGTCCAAGAATTCAGAAAAAGAAGTATAAACCATTTTCCAAGTCAGCAAATTAAAGAAAGAGAGACCAAATCCAACAAGGAAAGAAGAAAAACCTACCCGGTTTGGGACACAAGGAGTGGCTGCCGAATTCCTAGGTTTCTTTAGGGTTTTGTCTCTATAAATACACATATAATACAACTGAAAAAGGGTCCTCAATTTTGTGAAAACCTTAGCTAGCCAACTCTACCAAAAACCCCTCAAAACAGCCGAAGCACAAAGCTTGCCGCCGATCACTCTTTGCAGCCGCCAACCACCCTTGCCCTATCCGACCCTTTAGGTAGGATTTGGTATGAATTCCTCCAAGTCTTTGCGTAATTCTACTGTATTTTATTCAAAGATTGATATATATTTGTATTTTGGTTTATGGTTTTATGTTATGAACATGGTTATTTGTCTTTCTTTGTGATCTACTAATAAACTTGTTTGTTAGCATAACATTTAGAATGCATGCTAGGTTTTGGATTTAGAATAGGTTGTGTATGTTTATGTTATTGTTGTTTTCCAATTGATTAATCACATACCTGAACATGTAATCGAACCTAAGGGTAGTCTGTGCACGGATGTTCCTAAGGGGGGAGTTTCATATGCCGTAGTGTTCTAAGGGTTAAGATCAGGCGATTGTAGGTCTTGATTCTTAGTCACTACCAAGGGTTTTTAGGGTTAAGTGATTTGCATGATGAATAGGATGAGTGACGCCATACCTAGAACCATGTTTCCAATGACTCTCGTTCGATCAGTGTATTTTGTCTTAATGTCAGGCGATTGTAGGCATTAAACAGGATGACACATATACAAACTTAGTGTCAGGCGATTGTAGGCACTAAGTTTACATGAGAAGTCTAAATATTTGGAATTAATTAGAATTCAAGAAAACATATTTCATTGCATCTTGTTCTTGTGTAAAACTTATGTGTGTTCTATTTGGTGTTAGTTATGTTTTGTGTTTAACAAAATTGATCGACCAATGTAAATATTAGATTTAGATTTAGGACTTTAGAAATCACCATAAAATCCCTATCATAATTCGGTAAATATGTGAATAGTATGTAAATAATTTAATTCTTTTTGTTCATAAATTTCGATGTCATGTCTATGTTTTATGGATTGTATATGATCATGTGTGTTATACTTGTATAGTTGTGACAGAATTGTACTTGTATGTTTATATTATATTTGTGAATGTTACTAACTTGTTTTAATGCAGATATAATCCTTCCCTAGTGTCCCCGGCTTGAACGATCCATACTTACAGTTACTACAATGATAGGGTTTAAATTGCAGGTTGTTAACAAACGGCCTCGTCAGTTTTTGGCGCCGTTGCCGGGGATGCTAAAAAGGATTTGTATGTATATTTTGTGCTAACTTTTTTCTCTTATATTCATGTGTATTACCGATTTGTACATTGTATATTAGTGTATGTGCCGAATTCCCTTGTATGAAAGTTGTATATTTTGTGCCATATTTTTGACTAACAATTTCTCTCTTGTATATTCCTTTGTGTGTATATTCCTTTAATTTTTGAGGTATATCGGACGAAGCATAACACTACCTTGGGCTGTATCAGTCTATTGCACAGTGGTCTTCCCTGCTCCACGTACCTTGAAAATTAGAGAGTTAATAAAATCAGCTAGCAACTTTACTAGGTTGCCGACACTTTTGTGCTTACATGTCATTGAATTCGAAACTTATGCCATGCCATGATGTTGTCGAAATTTTTATGTAAGCTAAGTTTCGAATTCTATCTAAGTTTTTGACAATGCTCACTTGATCTTTGTCAATTATGCCAGATTTGTTTTGCAGGTTCCCATAAATGACCAGTTCTGACGAGAAATTGTTTGGTGACGTTGGACGCAAGGAAGCCAAACCTGGTCATGATATCGTGCACAATGCTAAACAAAGTGAAGTAGAGCATGTTTTAAAGAAAAAAATTGAGCTCAGCCAAGCAAGGAAGACTTGGAAGCACTAAAAAGGATTTAGCAAGGGCCGGATTTGACAAGAATGGAGATGGGATGAAGAGACGCAACATAGTCTGGAGTTGTCCATACTAACAGTGGTTGATAAGCTTGAAGCACGATCCTACACTCAGAGGTATGATTCTCCTTTGTCAATTCCAATTATTACTAACAAAATGTTGTCATCTTTGGAACAGGGCCCTAAGTTAGAATTTAAAGATCTCCCCAAGCACTTGAAGTATGCATATCTAGGAGAAGAGGACACTTTACCAGATATTGTGTCTTCATCGTTGAATGAGCAACAAGAGCACAAATGTTGAAAAGCACAATGTGGGAGAGCCATGGCAACAAAGGATGGCGCCATCAGAAAGGAAGAAGAAGTCTAGGCTGACAGACTTAAAACATTAAGCGCTGCATGAGAGGCAACTCATTCTAACCGTCGCAGTGGAGGAGCCATCAACGAGAGTTTGCATATTCAATTTTTCTCCTTCACTTGTTTCGGTTTCGTTTTCAATTCAATCTTTTGTGCCGAATTTAATTTTTAGGATTAATTGTGTTTTTATTTTTGTGTTTATTATGTGACTTAGACGCATGTTTAGGAAATTATGACATTATTTTGTGTTTACTGATAGGTGCATTATATGTAACGTTTTTAATGTATTTCCAACCCTATTTAGCTATGTAATTCCTTTAACAATGATCATTATAACTAAGTTTATGTTTTTAGGTCACAAATAAAGCCAAGAAGCACAAAAGAGGAGAAAGAGGAAATCTTGAAGGAAAAGGAATCCAAGTCGTGCAAGGAAAGAAGTCCAAAATCTGCCAGAAATTGTCAGTCAACTTCGACAGAAGATTGTGATCAGCTCACAACGATCCAGGAGGTGTGCTATATATCATTGGAAAGCTACATCAGTCTAGTTTCCAGAAATTTTTACGGATCGTCAATACCTATTTTGAGGAAGAAGTTATGACCATTTTAGTGGACGAAGGTCAGTCTACCCGAATCCTGACTTGGACCAAAAAATTCTTATGTCAAGGCCCGACCCTAATGGCTAGCCCGTGGACGAGATTTAAGGGTTTTTAACCCTAAAAACATGATCTGAGCGGAGACAACTTAGACGACACAGAGAAACAACGAAGGGAGAAGCGGCAAAGAACATCATCGATTCCTCTTCCCTCCATAGTTCTCCTCTCATTGTAATCCTTAACTCTCTTCTTGTATGATTGCTAGAACTATGTGTGGCTAGTTTCTCTTAGTTAGGGGTGAGGTTAGAAGCCCCAATTATGTGATAAACATGACGATTTGAATCTTGGTTTCAATATTATTCAGTTTTTGAAGACGTTTATTTGGTTTTGTTTTATGGATATTACTTACTTGTTTATGTTCGTGTGAGCGCGACATAGGGCATTATGAACTTGTAAGTAGGGCTAGGACTGAGTTGTGTAATCTCCTAAACGGTTAGTATGGCTCAGTTCAAGGTAGTAAAACCTATTGGACGATAGGTGAAACCAAATAGAAAGAATTGCATGCTAGGTAGGCGTTCCACACTAGTTTTGCATACTTGTTTCGATCAAACTTCCAATGTGTTCAATGCTTAGGATAATTCATTGAAAGGATAGTGTCTATACCTGGATTGGTTATTCTAAAGGCTTGGTAACGGTGCGTTCATCTTGCTTAAGTAGTTAAGGGAAGTAGTAAGGATTTATGCAGTGCGTTCACGGTTTGTCCTTGATTGAAACCGTTTTCTTGACTTGATAATTGAAACCTAGATTGATTCACATGTTTTGGAACATATTTGGTGGTGGAAACCTTAGTCTCTAACATCTTTATCATCTGATTTCTTTTCCGTTATTAAAGTGTTTTTGTTATTTCTTGTTTGTTCATCTTATTTCTCAAACATTCAAAACTCCCTAGTTTTTTCTCCTTCTGTTCTCTGTATTTCGTGATTTATTTAGTATAGCAAACGAATTCCGAATCCTTTGAAATTTTGTATGCGAGTTCGTCTGTTTGTCTAGTATAGGTTTGTAAATTTTTATAATTTTCTGAGTAGTTTAGGTTAGGTAGTTAATTAGATTTTCGTCTGCTGTTCATTAGGAACAGTAGACGTTTTTGTGACATTGTTTTTGGTGTGTGAAGTTAAATACCCTCGATCTTTGGCAATGAACGATCCTTGCTTACATTATACTACGATTGACAATCTTTTGCAGGGTTAAATTGTGAGGCTATTTTAGCCGTAGCAATTTTGGCGCCGCATCGCCCGGGATTGTAAAATTTTAATTTTGCACACTATTTGTTTAGAGTCTATTTTCTTCTTTGTAGCTAACGTTTTTCTACTTGTTTTGTAGGGAATTTCAGTTGTGTATGCATACAAGGAACAATCCGAAAGGCGTGCCATCTGCCAGTTGAACTAGAACATAAGGCATTCTGGGCAGTGAAGGAGTTCAATATGAACATTGACAAGGCTGGACTACACCGCAAGCTTCAAGTTAGTGAGTTGGAGGAACTACGCAATGATGCATATGAGAGTGCACGGATTTACAAGGAGAAAACTAAAGCATTCCATGATAAGATGATTCGTGGCAAAACTTTTATTGTCGGACAGAAAGTTTTGCTTTTCCATTCGCGACTTAAGCTATTTCCAGGTAAGCTTCGCTCTCGTTGGATCGGTCCCTTCGTTGTTACTAATGTTTTCTCTCATGGAGCTGTGCAGATTCGTAGTGAAAAGAGTGGCAATGACTTCAAAGTCAATGGACACCGCCTCAAGCCATACTATGAGGCCTTTCAAGAGTACACTGTAGAGGAGGAGCACCTCTGCAATGCGCCACCCCCTATGGACTAAAGATAAAACTTCGTCTGGCTGCAGACGCTAAATCAAGCGCTTGTTGGGAGGCAACCCAACCTTTTATGCTTTCTTTGTTTTCTTTTTGTTCATCTTGATGTGTTTTGTGTGTGTGCATGTTAGAATTGAGAAAGGTTGAAGGAAACTCCCAAGTTATACCGAAGCAGTCTTCTAGGCAGTGACTGTCTGCCAACTTTGGAGTACGACGGTTTGCAGCTCACAAGACCTGAGAACGTGTGCCTTATATCAAAAGAAAGATCTCTGAGTCTAGTTTCTGTAGGATTTTACAGAACTAGATTCGGATACCTGAGTCATTCCCAGTTTCATTTGGAAGGCAGCAAGGTCACTGCCCAGAAACCAGATGCAGTACAGCCAGAAAACGACCAGACAAAGGATGCTTCCAGCCCTACTTTAGATAAAAGCTATATATTTGTAGAAAGGTTATTGAGTTAGCTTTAACTTTTCTTTGAGGTACTTTGACATTCGGGCAGTGGAAGTCACCGGAAATCAGGTATGAACAGGTAAAGGTCTGTGTTTCAGCTTTTCTGTGCGAATTCTGTTTTTCGACTAAATTTGCAGGGCTCCCATTTTCAATCTATTTGGAGCTAGGAAACGTGCCACATATGCACGCATAGCTTACAACACCATCTTTCATCTCCAATTGGAATCTCAGACGTTGGATGCTGCATGGGAAACGTATACGAGCTGGAAGTTGGCTGCAAAGCACACAATGGGGGAGCTTTTTCTAAACTTTCTCTCCTTAGCCTTTCGTTTTGTTCTCTTTCCTCTTTATATCTTTGTTGCATTGTGGTCAATGCAGGGTTTAAGTGTGGGGGAAGGGAATGCACGCATTTTGTGTTTTGTTTTGTTTTGTTTCTATTAGAGTCTAAAAAAAAATATTAGTGTTTCTTTGGTTTTTGTTTTTGTTTTGAGTCTTAGGAGCCCCTAACAAGTCTAGGATGATATTAATCCTTTGAAATCATGGCTAAGAGATGATCATTATATTGGGATGATGAGCATAACATTCTTTGGTTAATCGAGTCTTATGTGAGGCATGCGTACTTGTAGTAGATATGGCTTGAGATTTTGGTACAGAATTTGAACATGCTCTTCGAATTTTGATTTCAAAACAACCCTATGTGAGATTATAGCCTTGGAGTGTTATGATTAAGTGCTTGCCGCAGATTTTAATGGATTGAGAGAGTTTACTAGAACTTGCTTTTGCCACCTTGCAAAACTTTTAGTCATGACATGCCCTGATCTGGGAAGGGATTGAGGCACTTAGGATCTCCACCAAAGCCAAATTAAGCCTGTGTCCCTAATTGTTTACACAAGATGTACACCCCCCCTAGATTAACCCCATTGAGCCTACATTTTAAACCATTTTGTCATCACCCTCATTATCTTCACCTTGAGCTTAGTATTTATAGCTATATCTCTACCCTTGTTCTGGAATCTAGTAGAGCTATAAATGAGATTTATGAACAACCAAGGTATGTGAAGTTGATGACACAGAATAAGTGTGGGGGATGATTCAAGCTGCATTTCAATCCCTGGCCATAAAAATAAAATAAATAAAAAAAGACACAGAAAATCAGAAAGAGAGAAAAAAAAAGTTTGCATGGCCAGGAAGAGGAAGAAAGGAAAAAAAATGTGGAAGATCTAGCTTGATTTCTTGAAGTGTTTAGAATGAAGCAGTGGCCCAACACAATGACATTTGGCCGTTTTGTATGGAAAAAAATGATGAAGTTGCAATAAGGAGACTTTGATGGTTGTATGATCGCAAGAGGAGAATCTCTCTACATCGCCAAAAGCTCTACTAGGTTTCAGGATACTTGTTTGAATTCCTATCCTTTTGTTTCTTTAGCCCTAAGCCTAGCCCCATTACAACCTTGGAAAAGACCTACTTGATCCTTGAGATGGGCAAACTATGATCTGTGGAGTTAGGTGCAAAAGTAAGCATATGGTTGGGTGTCCATTTGGCAAGTACTTAATTTCTAAAAAAAAAATCATGAGTGAAAGCTTTTAAGCATACCCTGAATCTTGAGAGAAAAAAATAAGAGTGCAATCCTTGTGAGGTGAAATCATGATTTGTTTGATGCATGTTGAGCTTTAACTATCACCGTTGTTCTCCCCCATGTCTTACTTGTGCTATGTTGAACATGAGTCTTTATTAACTCTTGAATGTGAGCTTAGTTCTTGGTGGAATGTTATTCTTGGTGCTATGAGAGTAAAGGATTGCTGAGACAATTTGTTAAGGGCAATAGAGTTTGAGACAAGTTTAGTTGAGTCCTTGATTTTGCTAAGGGACTAGCAAAAGCTAAGTATGGGGGAATTTGATAGGTGCATTATATGTAACGTTTTTAATGTATTTCCAACCCTATTTAGCTATGTAATTCCTTTAACAATGATCATTATAACTAAGTTTATGTTTTTAGGTCACAAATAAAGCCAAGAAGCACAAAAGAGGAGAAAGAGGAAATCTTGAAGGAAAAGGAATCCAAGTCGTGCAAGGAAAGAAGTCCAAAATCTGCCAGAAATTGTCAGTCAACTTCGACAGAAGATTGTGATCAGCTCACAACGATCCAGGAGGTGTGCTATATATCATTGGAAAGCTACATCAGTCTAGTTTCCAGAAATTTTTACGGATCGTCAATACCTATTTTGAGGAAGAAGTTATGACCATTTTAGTGGACGAAGGTCAGTCTACCCGAATCCTGACTTGGACCAAAAAATTCTTATGTCAAGGCCCGACCCTAATGGCTAGCCCGTGGACGAGATTTAAGGGTTTTTAACCCTAAAAACATGATCTGAGCGGAGACAACTTGGACGACACAGAGAAACAACTAAGGGAGAAGCGGCGAAGAACATCATCGATTCCTCTTCCCTCCATAGTTCTCCTCTCGTTGTAATCCTTAACTCTCTTCTTGTATGATTGCTAGAACTATGTGTGGCTAGTTTCTCTTAGTTAGGGGCGAGGTTAGAAGCCCCAATTATGTGATAAACATGACGATTTGATTCTTGGTTTCAATATTATTCAGTTTTTGAAGACGTTTATTTGGTTTTGTTTTATGGATATTACTTACTTGTTTATGTTCGTGTGAGCGCGACATAGGGCATTATGAACTTGTAAGTAGGGCTAGGAATGAGTTGTGTAATCTCCTAAACGGTTAGTATGGCTCAGTTCAAGGTAGTAAAACCTATTGGACGATAGGTGAAACCAAATAGAAAGAATTGCATGCTAGGTAGGCGTTCCACACTAGTTTTGCATACTTGTTTCGATCAAACTTCCAATGTGTTCAATGCTTAGGATAATTCATTGAAAGGATAGTGTCTATACCTGGATTGGTTATTCTAAAGGCTTGGTAACGGTGCGTTCATCTTGCTTAAGTAGTTAAGGGAAGTAGTAAGGATTTATGTAGTGCGTTCACGGTTTGTCCTTGATTGAAACCGTTTTCTTGACTTGATAATTGAAACCTAGATTGATTCACATGTTTTGGAACATATTTGGTGGTGGAAACCTTAGTCTCTAACATCTTTATCATCTGATTTCTTTTCCGTTATTAAAGTGTTTTTGTTATTTCTTGTTTGTTCATCTTATTTCTCAAACATTCAAAACTCCCTAGTTTTTTCTCCTTCTGTTCTCTGTATTTCGTGATTTATTTAGTATAGCAAACGAATTCCGAATCCTTTGAAATTTTGTATGCGAGTTCGTCTGTGTGTCTAGTATAGGTTTGTAAATTTTTATAATTTTCTGAGTAGTTTAGGTTAGGTAGTTAATTAGATTTTCGTCTGCTGTTCATTAGGAACAGTAGACGTTTTTGTGACATTGTTTTTGGTGTGTGAAGTTAAATACCCTCGATCTTTGGAAATGAACGATCCTTGCTTACATTATACTACGATTGACAATCTTTTGCAGGGTTAAATTGTGAGGCTATCTAGGAGAAGAGGACACTTTACCAGATATTGTGTCTTCATCGTTGAATGAGCAACAAGAGCACAAATGTTGAAAAGCACAATGTGGGAGAGCCATGGCAACAAAGGATGGCGCCATCAGAAAGGAAGAAGAAGTCTAGGCTGACAGACTTAAAACATTAAGCGCTGCATGAGAGGCAACTCATTCTAACCGTCGCAGTGGAGGAGCCATCAACGAGAGTTTGCATATTCAATTTTTCTCCTTCACTTGTTTCGGTTTCGTTTTCAATTCAATCTTTTGTGCCTAATTTAATTTTTAGGATTAATTGTGTTTTTATTTTTATGTGTTTATTATGTGACTTAGACGCATGTTTAGGAAATTATGACATTATTTTGTGTTTACATTGAGGACAACGTAATTTTCTAATTGTGGGGTAGAAGTTACATAGTAACATGTTTTGTTTAGTTTTTGTCTTAAGATATACCCTTAAAAGTCTATGATGAACTATATCTTTAATTGCATAATTGATAGTTTGACATTTATTTTAAGAAATTGCAAGTTTCATGGATATTGTGAATTAGTATGAATATTTGAGACTTGATTGATAATGAAGTATGCATGTTTGATTAGATTGTTCCAAAATAACCTATGTGAGCTTTTGAGCCTAAAAACTTTCTTTCTTGAGTGAATTCTGTGCCGATTTTGTCTAAATTTTTCAAAATTTTCACTACTTTCTCACTATCTTTTGAAACCTCATCATTCTTTGCATATTCAATAACTATGTGCTATAGCTTTTTAATGGACTCTAGAATTTACTAGAACTTGCTTATGTGATTTTCGAAACTTTATAATCATAAATTTCGATGTCATGTTTATGTTTTATGGATTGTATATGATCATGTGTGTTATACTTGTATAGTTGTGACAGAATTGTACTTGTATGTTTATATTATATTTGTGAATGTTACTAACTTGTTTTAATGCAGATATAATCCTTCCCTAGTGTTCCCGGCTTGAACGATTCCTACTTACAGTTACTACAATGATGGGGTTTAAATTGCAGGTTGTTAACAAACGGCCTCGTCAGATATAGTGAGAAGCGAGAGAATAAAGGATATAGGAGTTGATGGACAATATTTATGATTATTTTCGGTTAAGATGAGGCATTGGAATTACGTAAGTTGTCGAGCATCAATTATAATATATTTTTTTATTCCTTGAGGTTTTGGTTGATTAAAAGTCGTCGGCTCTAGCTTGGTGGCCAAGGGGATGTTTTGGTTCGGATGAGAAATTTAGTATTTGAATCGTGCCATTAAATTGTTATAATTTCAGAAATTATAAGATTATCGAGTAAGTTAAAGGATGTTAATTATAAGGTCATGGTGAGATCTCCGAGATAGTTAGAGTTAGAGGTCAAGCTTCTAGAGTTGTCGGACATTTTGGAAAGACAATTAAGTATAGCCTTGAGTTATATATGGTAGGTCGAAAGGTAGATGACAGTGGTCATTCCGACATTTCAAGAAGTTATGAGTATATGAATGCCCATTGGATAATTAACTTTATTTTACGACCAAAGTCTATCTGTTAACGACACTTGGTCCCATGGTGGTGATTAGCTGTGGCATGTTGACGTGGGAATCTGCCCACTCATTGATTATTATTAAATCGATTATATTCGTGATCGAAGTATTGTGATGTGACGTATTTAAGGATACATAAATTATCCTCATTGCAGTAATGGGTAGTATCCTCAAATTTCGAGTCTGTGGAGTACATACATTAGTGTCTGGGGGATAAGGTCCTGATATAATTTTATGGAAATCTTAAGAGGAATGAAGAATCGATAGTAATGTTGCAGTGAGGGGTCAATTAAGTAGTGACCCTACTTGATCTGGATTTCGATTTGACGTCACATCTTAGAGCCTCATGTTTTGAGTTGTGATAAGTGTCGCGAGAAGTGGTTTATTAAATGGTTACATTATGGTGGTTATATTTTGTGGTGATTTCAGAAAAGAAGTTTCCCTAATAATTCAGAATTTATTTATTCTTTAGAGATTGTGATTGGTAAGCAGATTGCCAAAATGGTGGCGGTCCCTATGGCTATCATTGAGTGGTGAGACCACTTACTAATCTTTGTATGACCTAAGAGGTCATCACTTTTTGAGTATGTGTCCATCAGTCAGTTTTAAGGTAATTGGCTGAAACTGTTCTGTGGACGTATGGTATTGGCAGTGTTCTAAAACTCGGCCTAGTCGGTCGAGTACTCGCTAGTCGGCATCCACCCGAGGCGATTTAAGAAAATCAGAGTACAAAGTCAGCCGAAAGAAAATCGGCCGAGAAGTCTGCCCAACTTGAAAAAAATCGGCCCAACTCGGTAAAAAATCGGCCCAACTCGGTAAAAAAATCAGTCCAACTCGGAAAAAATCGGCCAAACTCGGCATTTTATTGACTATTTTTATTATTTTGGACATTATATTACCTTTTAAAAAATTATATTTAATTTTATGTTTTAAAAATAAAAATAAATCCAAAAATTAAAAACCGAGTACTTCCCGACTACTCCCTCGACTACTCCTCTACTCGCTAGTCCCCGGCTAGCTGGCCGACCGACTGACGACTAGCGACTTTTAGAACCTTGGGTATTGGCCATGGGTTAATTTGAGTTAGTATCAAGAATTGTTGAGGCGCTGACATCATAGTTTAAAAGATAAGAGATTCTTGATGGTTTGTTGTGTGCCCAAGGAGAGTGCAGACTTGACTGTAGAGTGAAAGTCAGAGGTTGTGGTTAATTAAGTGGTAGCCCTATGTTAATTGGGGTCCGATTAATTAACAAACTTGGGGCCACAAGTGTTTTAATGCAGCAAGGGAGTGCGAGGTTCGGTTTATTAGTTGTCTACTTTATAGTGAGTATGAACTGTGAGAGCAGGAGAAATAATTTCTTTATTGACTCCAGAAGTATCATGAGTCAAAGGTTATAAGAGATTTATTATTGAAGGTGCCAAATTTATTGCTAAGTGGAGCAGAGATCTTTCTAGGGATCGTATTGTGGTGAAATCCCACACTGAACTAGGATTGACTTGTAAGGTCAATGTTGTTTGTGGTTGTGTCATCAACCTGGATTACGACAATTGGTCGAATCATGATGTTGACGTATGGTCCTAGTTACTATTCTAATTGGACTATTAATAATTATTTAAGAGGTGTAGGACTTTTTGATGGCGTGATGTTAGAAATTTGTTTCCTCTCGAGCAGGAGATGAGAGTGGAAGTGCGTTTTGATTTCTGCCCTATGTATCGAGCTTAATTTGTGGTGTTGTTTCTTACGAGGAAATTATTTGGTTTATGAAATGTGACTCAATATTTATCGCACGGGTAGTGTAGAAGAATGAACATCCAAGGCTGTTTTCAAACGTCGCCATTTCTGATGCTTAGTGCAACTAGCTAAGGTGTGACTTTTATTGTTGTCGTTGTTCGTTAAAATTTTTATCGATGGGAAAGTAGTGGCACCTGAGAGGTGTACGAGGATTGAGTATTTTTGCCATCGAATTGTAAATTGTTGTGAGACTGAGTATTGTTGGTAATATGAATAACAATGTGTGGTGTGGTTCATAGTAGTTGTAAGGTGAACCGGGAGTGTGGTAACATTGGTGCATTACCGAAATCAGTAGTAGCCAAAGTCGTCAGCTAAGATCTTAGCCGACAACAACTCGTCGGCTAAGATGTCGTCGTCAAAGATTCGTCGGCTATAACTTTAGCAGACGAAATAAAACTGGTCGTCGGCTATAGTTTAACACTTAGCCGACGACTTATTTTTATATTTTTCGTCAGCTAAAATAAGACTTTAGCCGACGAAATAAATTGTCGTCGGCCTCAACCTAAGACTTTGGCTGACAAACTATAAATATTTCGTCGGCCAATTTAAAAAACTATAGGCGACGAAATGTACTATAAATCGTCGGTTAAATATTTTTTAAAAAAAAATAAAAATTTAAATAATATATCCAACGAAATATAGTACATTTTGTCGGCTCAAATACTACTATCGCCGACGAATTAAGCCATATGTCGTCGGCTAAACTTTGAAAAAATAAATAAAATAAATACTATAGCCGACGAATTATGGTAAATTACATTGGCTATAGTATTTTTTATATTAAAAAACCATAAAATTTCTAAATTACCATCCAAGCAAGCTGCAAATTACACAAACAATTTAATATAACCAACAACGTACACCATCAAAAGTAGTCTAAACGTTTTCTATTAAATTATTAATTTATAAATTGTTCATAAACCCATAAAACTAAATAAAATCTATATTATCTAAATCTATATCTGCGCCAGGAAGAGGTTGCTATTGAGGAGGTTGCGGCGGCTGAGGTAGGGGAATAGGCGTAGGCATGGGCAGAGGCGGAAGTCCTTGAAGCTGGGCAGCTGAAAATCTTGCAAGTACTGGAACATTTGCTGCTGATGTACCTGGTTAGTGGCATATAATGCCGCATTATACTCTTGTAAAGCGGCTTGGTGTTCCCGTAGCATCTGAACTTCCACCTCTAGCTGAGTCGTTCTGCTGCTGGTTGAGGCTACCTTTTTTTGAAATCCCAAAGTGGTCTTTAATACCCCCTCGCCCTTCTTTCCTAGACCCTGGCAGTGGAAGTTATTTCCTCGCGGTGGGAATGCTGTGCCCATGATCCTCGCCCTAACCCTGAGATCCGAAGTGTCGATCCGAGACATGGCTTCGGACATGTCTTCCTCTTGCGTGTCTGGCCATGTCTCCCTCACTATAGCAGTCATCACCTCATCACTAGCCTGCCTCACCCTCGCCTAATTGGATAGGAAAAAATAATTAATTAACATTTTGAATTATATATAAATATAATTTTAAAAATTTGAAAACGTAAATCGACTTACAATATCCTCCTAAGTGTCAGGATATACCTTCTCGTACGTATAGACGTACCGGTTGACTTCTGGATGTTCCCTGGCCGCCTCATCCATCAACGATGCGAACAGTCTAGAACCGGCATGATGGTTCCTTGTGTTGCGTTGCCGGTTCTGAGCGTTCGCCTGGGAAACGGCCTACAAAGAAAAAAAATTAGTAAAATATTTTAAAACGTACTAATTAATGACAATATAAGAAATTATTATTTTTAATTACCTATTTATGAGGGTTGTTGAATTCTGATATCAGAAGCCAACGTCACTCGTACTCCCTGAACTGGAACTCAAGGGGGGTACTAGAACGTTCGTTCCCATGCGTAGTTCAATGGGTCCGCAACTCGTTCTTCCACTCCTTATACCTACGGATACCACAAAAAAATTATAAATATTATTGATTACACATAATTTTATTTTTTCTTTAACTTTCCAACATACCTTCCCCCATGCACAACGTCCGCCCAGGTGTTCCGCAGGTGCTGGGAACGTCAAACCACATCTACATTAAAACGTTTATTAGTTTAGTTTTTCATAAATCCACAATGTAATACATAATATTAATTGTGAATTTTTTATACTTACCGACATTGCGTTGTGGATCATGTCCTTAACCTCCTGTGGGACCTCGCCCCAGTCTGACCACAACATAGGGCCTTTATCCCTAATGAGCACTCCCACGCGGCCGGAGTACATTCTCGTCTTCCCGCCTGATACTACGTTCACATCCCTGTTAGTATAGATGACGATCCTTCCAGAGGTACTCACGGTCTTCTCGAGAGCCTTTCTTGTGACGGGGTCTTTCTTCTTCCTTGTCAGCTTGGCTCCGACGGTGCCTATCACAAATTGATTATTAATAAAAAATTCTTATTATGACATTATAAGAAAACAAATTATTTATATTTCATTATATGAGGGTGTTGGGGCGGAGGCGACGGATTCCGACCCTGTCGCCGATGATGATACCCTCGCAGAAATTAAATCCGTACCAAAAGGCACGCCCCTGCAGGGGCAGTGGTAATGCCGGTATCAACCGCAACTAAGTTAGACTGCCGGTAATGCCAGTATCAACCGCAGAAGGTAGAGAAGAGGCGGCGGCATCTGTACCCTAGAAAACCCACCATCCGAAACAGTAGGGCCCGGAGTCGCAGTCCTGGGTATCTCAGGCATACGTGGTGTAGACACCTCCGCCTGAGTCAAAGGCCACAGCTGCCTCGAGAAGTGAGGGACGCTCGGCTGTCTTGAGGAGTGAGGGGCGTCCGGCTGCCTGGAGGAATGTGTGGCCCCCAACTGTCCGGATGAATGCGAGCGCCCGACTGTCTCTGCATCAGCTCCAGAAAGGACGCACGTCGGGCTGTCATGGGGCCCTGAAACGACGCATGAGGGTTGCTAGACGTTCCCTCATACGATTCAGACATTTGGCCCTTTGAACCCTTAGTTTTACTAAACAAGTCTTTCATCCTATTTATTAAATTATTAGAATTTTTAATTTGTACAATTAATAACAATTAATATTTTAATACAAAAATATACCAAATTATCAAAAATTAACAACATTATCACAAATATATTAAATATACCAATTAATATTTTAATATACCAAATATATTAAATATACCAAATTAATAACAATTAATATTTTAATACAAAAATATACTAAATTATCAAAAATTAACAACATTATCACAAATATATTAAATATACCAATTAATATTTTAATATACCAAATTTATTAAATATACCAAATTATTACAATTAATATTTTAATACACAAATATACCAAATTTATTTAATATACCAAATTATATTAAATATTTCAACAACATTATCACAAATATATTAAATATACTAATTAATATTTTAATATACCAAATTTATTAAATATTCACAATTTCAATAACAAATATACCAAATTAACAAAAATTTCAATTCAATATATTCATCAATAAATTCATATAATTCAATATATATATATATATCAATAATTCAAAATAATTATATAATTCAATATATATATATATATATATATATATCGAATCACATACCTTAATTTCTTGAAAAATTCGGAAGAGAGAGAAGGGTAGTGGGACGCGGAAAGGGCAGTGGGAGGCCGAGGGGCGGAGTGGAGGCCGAGAGGAGAGGGAGCGGAGTGGAAGCCTAGAAGAGAGAGGGAAAGAATGGGAAAATGTTAGGGTTTTTGTCGATGGGTTTTGATATATAAGAAGAAGTATAGCTGACGACATAAAAAATTCGTCGGCTAAAACTATGTATTTCGTCGGCTATAGTTCAACTTTAGCCGACGAATTTAAAATAAATTCATCGGCTATAGTATTTTTATACTAATTTATTAAATTTATGTCTAATTTATATGTTTAATCTTGTGAAACGAAAATCCAACCATCAGATATCATCATTATGTTGAAACATGTGTGTGGTAAATTTTCAGCCTGATCCGACAAGGGTAAGGACTCGATCCGGACGGTCAATCTCGTAAGTCAAACCCCTAAACGCAAAGAAACGGTAATTTGACCGTCTAAATTACGTATTCTGCCCGGACCTTCAACTACAAATAATTTCAAATCGATGAGACGCAACTAGTGGTATAAAAATTTTAAGAAAAATAATCATCGGAGATAGGGCTACCTCTAGGGAGAAAGAATGAAAAAATGCATTGACCGCAACTATTGGCACCGAAACTTCATCGGAATTACGTGATTTTTCAACCGTAGACATATTTCATCATTCCGGTCATATCTTATTTCACGACTTTTTTTAGTTTGAAGTTGCTACGTATAGTTTATTTTAGAACGGAACATTTAACACGGTAAATTAGTTATACAACATTAGTAGGCATGTTGCGATTGTGATGATCAATCTTGTAAAATGAAAATCCGACAGTCAGATATCATCATTATGTTGAAACATGTGTGTGGGTATATTTTCAGCTTGATCTGACAACATTAAGGACTCGATCCGGACGGTCAATCTCATTAGTCAAACCCCTAAACGCAAAGAAACGGTAATTTGACCGTGTAAATTACGTATTCTACCCGGACTTTTGACTACAAATAGTTTCAAATCGATGAGACGCAACCAGTGGTATAAATTATTATTTTATTTATTTAACTTTAGCCGACAAAAAATTAGGGTATTCGTCGGCTAAGATAGTTTTAGCCGATGAAAAATGATATAATTTGTCGGCTAAAACTATCTTGGCCGACGAAATACGGCCTATTTCGTCGGCTAAAAATGAAAAATACATAAAAAAACAAGTTGTTTAATGTAACCATACCAATTTCCTGTTCATATATCACCAAAATTAAACTAAATTATGAATTCAACAGCTTGTAACATATAAAGTACACATCAATTTGTATTACAAATTCAAACTAAGAAGGTTCATAATCGGAATCATCCGATGAGTCTTCTTCGGTGTCAGAATAAATTTCTGGCAATCTATGCATTTCCTCATCACAAGAGTCGTCATCTGTTTCTTGATTTGGATCCACATCAATAAGCCTTACGTCTAAATCACGAATTCGAACCGAACGACCCGCTTTAAAATTATTAAGGCGAATTGTAGAGGAGTCAGGAATACCTGTTGCACTGGGCTCTTGATACGCAACATCTTCTTTCTCGTCTTCGGCCTCTCCAAGTGTAGCCGCCCGGTAAATGTTTCGAGGGTGCACAAAGTTGACGACTTTCCACGCGTCACCCTTAACAAGGTCATCAAGATAAAACACTTGTTTTACCGATGTGGCAAAAATGAACGGGTCATCTTCATAACAGCTTGTAGCAGTGTTCACCGATAAAATCTCGTACAGATTGATCTGCATGCTCTGCGGGCTTCTAGTATCAAACCATCCACACTTGAAGAGGTGCACTGTCATGCCTTGCCCATAAACGAGAACACCGTAATAATCAACTCCATTCCGCCCACCATGCGCCATCACCCCAGAATTTTGTGTTCTTCGTCTGTTGTCTCTTTGTTCACATATAAATTGCACGTCATTCACCTTGCACATCGGAAGTCTTAGTTCGTGCGACCAATTTGGGTGACTATCGAATTGAATATGGTTCATCTACAACTAAATATTCAATGTATTGTAAATATGAATAATTATGCAATGAATGAGTCATGAACAAAAATAAAGAATTACATACTCAGCCGCTAAAATAGTTCGCGAACTCCTTGTTGTGCTAGTCGAGATCACCTTGAATGTCTGGACAGTATAAATGGATGTCTTTCCAGTATTCAACTTCTGGACAGTTAATTAATACCCACCAATGGGCTATGACTAGCTCATGTGGTTGCAACTTGTAGGAGTCTGGCAAAATTCCATAAACTTCAACATCATTAGAGACTATGGAAAGGTTGAACTTCTGTACATCTACCGGTATGGTTTATGGAGTTTCCTTCAACGCTCCTAAATACAACTTCATGTAGGTGACACACTCGTGCGCAATATATGCTTCAGGTATTGCCGCCACAATATTGGGATGATTGCTAAGCTACCCAAAATCATACTCATTAAGCACTGCTAAAATTTCTTTCCCCGTCCATCTTCTAGGAGGCACACCGTTTTCTACAGTCTCATCAAATGTCTTGTCATCGAACCACCATTCGTGATCATACGAAAGGAGAGTATGGTGACACAATCTGCATATCTTGTTACAATGACTACTGCTCTCCTCATTGATAAGGCACTCTGGACAAGCCTTTTATCCCTTAACAACGTTGCCCGACAATATCCCACGGGCAGGAAAATCACTGATGGTACCAACAACCATGATATGCATATGAAACAACTCGTGCATGTACTTATCATAAGTGGGATGAACAACGTCCCAAAAAAAACTTAAGCTCTTCAATCAAGGGTCTCAAATACACATCAAGACACTTCTCTGGATAACTGGGCCCCGAAATCAACAAACTCAACATATTGTATTCCTTCTTCATGTACATCCATGGAGGAAGGTTGTATGGTACCAGAATCACCGGCCATACACTGTATTGAAGACTCGTGTTGCCAAAAGGATTGAACCCGTCGGATGAGAGCCCGAGCCTCACATTTCAGACCTCTGACTCAAAATGAGAAAACTCATGGTCTATATGTTTCCAAGCCTCCTTGTCAGCAGGGTGTATAAGGATATCTTCACCATGCAATTCCCTATTAGTGTTCCATCTCATAGCTTTGGGTGTGTGTGATGACATGTACAACCGTTCCAGCCAATCCCTCAACGGGAAATACCAAAGTACTTTCACAGGTTTCCTATTTCCTGCAAGAGTCAGCTAATACCTGTCACACTGACATACTGGACATGCGTCAAGGTCACCAAGGTCATTCCCTTCTAGATCTTTACCCCAGAAAAGAACACAGTTATATCTGCATGCATAGATCTTGATGTAGGAAAACCCAAGATCTTTCAGGATACATCGGACCTTATGATGAGTGGTAGGAAGACGATGACCGTGGGGCAGCATCGAAGCAGTGTACTGTAGATAGTCATCAACAGTCTTCACAGTCGATTTTGTCTCAACTTTAATCTTCATAACGTTCATCACACTTTCAAGAACCGTCTTCTGACAACTAGGGTACACAGGGGTCTGTTGGAAAGCAAGTAGTTTGTTGTACCTGTCAATTCCAGCAGTGTTGACAACTCTAGGGAAGGGCTGCACCGGCTCAGGCATATACGGTCCTTCAGAGCATACACCACTCTCATAAGAAAACATATCGTTGATGAAGGTCGTTGTTGGATCGTTGGATGTACTGCCCGTCTCAGAAAATTGCCCATAATCATGCGGATCCCCTGATGATGTTTCACCATGATAAATCTAACATGTGTACCTCTCCCAAAACTCATTACTCTTAAGGTGCTGCCAAACCTTGTCAATTGCAAATCGATGCATATCGCTGCGACACTGACATTTAGTGCACGTACAATAGAAAATTGTATTCCCTTTAGTATTATCCATCACATATTCAATAAAACTAATAACTCTTTTACCATATTTTTTGTCTTATTTTGAAAGCAAAATCCAATTCTTATCCATATCTTAAAAAGATAACATAATATATATGTTTAATTAATTAATTAATTAAATTTTTAAATCATGTAGTATTCTATCTACAGTTAACGTATAATTAATTAATAACAAATTAATAATTAACACACACACATATACATATATATATATACATATATATATATATATATATATATATGCATACATATACATACTAATTACTAATTATATAACAATATATATATATATATATATCAATTAACATCAATCATAATCAAAATATTATTTAATTCATACTATATATATGCATGAACACAATATTATAATTAAATTAATATATATATATATATATATATATATCTACTTATTAATATATATATATATATATATAATAACTTCATATATATTATCAAATTAATATATATTTCGTCGGCTAAACTTCATATAACAACTTCATATATATTATTATATATACGAAATTATATATTTCGTCGGCTAAACTTTAAAAATTTCGTCGGTTATAGTTTACAGACTATAGCCGACGAAAAATTATTTTAGCGGACGAAAAAACATTTCGTTGGCTAAAAATACACTTTTGTTGACGAAAAATTAACTTAGCTGACGATTTTTTATTTCGTTGGCTAAAGTGGACGTTAGCCGACGAATAAAAATTTCGTCGGTCTTTTTTTTTCGTCGGCTATAATGTTTATTCTGGTAGTGGTGGTATGTTAGGGCTCTTTAGATGCGAAGGATGTTGATGTTCTCACTAGTTTGTCACGAGGATGACATTTGGCCTGAGGCACGAAATTTGATAATTGAGTTGTGATGTAATTGTGCGTCACTCAAGGGTTGATGTAGAAGATGATGAGACTCGTGGTGTCTCGTCGAGGGGGTTAGGTGACTCGCTGATGCCTAATGTAAGTTATTTTAACGCCTCGATATTATTGGCTTGACTAGCAGGGAAACAGGGAGTATTATTGACTTCTCGAGATTGCATTAGTTGACTGTTGTTGTTTGGAGATGTCAACTGAGCCTTATGAGTATGGTTTCTATGGAGAAGTGGGGATCCGGACTTGTTTTATTGTGGACGTTAAAAGGGGTTTAACATAGGATATTGGATTCTCACATCTTAGGGTTAAACTTTCTCTGAGGAGTAAGTATTTTGGATTCTCACATCTTAGGGTTTTGGCACATTGGGTTCATTAATTTCAACTTTTATTAGTGCCTTGTAATCTTAGAATATTGTTTAGCGTATGCAAGTGGGAGCATCGTAGCAGTCATGTGCAGAAAGAAAATTACTCCTTATCAGTCTCATATAACGGAAAATTCATTGAAACGTGAACCAGATTATGTGATCTAGTTCACATGATGAAGAGCTCAGGATATGAATTTTCAATCAGTTCGGTTAGAGGGTTAATTGATCGTTGCGAGCTGATATGAATGCATGAGTTGCAGTGTTAACTAGTGGTTTTGACGTGGAGTTTGAAAGTAGTATGGTGATGAATTGTTATATGACGTCAAGAGATTCGATCCATGTGGTGGTATCGAACTTTACTCTTGTTCAGGTTAGCTCCTTCGGCGCGTGAAAAAGTGTGAACAAGCCTATGGGTGATTATGATTTGGCTTAGGCAACAAGGAGTTTGTAAATCTTTTCGCTGAAAACATTAGTGATTTTCGTGAGGATGGTGGACAATTGGTAGGCAGTGTCGTATTCCATCTCATACATGAGTTAGAGTATAGTAAGAAAATCGTTGTAACCAGAGGTAAGATTTCAAACGTTTTAGTGTAGACATGAGATTAGTGAGGCGTCAGAAAGTGATGGAGTATTTTTGAGGTTATCCATGTAGGGAGGAGTGCTATGTTGAATAAATGTGACATTTAACTAGGTTACTTGAGTTTGGAGATATTTATTGGGTGCCTAGTGTCACGAATGTTCTTATTACACGAATAAGTCTCTTTCCTTACATCTTGTGTGAATAGCCTTCCGGCTAGTATTGGAATTTGACTTATAAAGAGGAATTGGTAAGGATTTTTTTATCATAAGGAGCAGGTGCGTAGAGTTATGAGAATTCTATTCGCGAGACAATTGGAAAGAGTTCTTAGAAATGAGTTGATATTTGAGAACAATAAGATTATTTTAAGTGATAGTATCCCTCACTGGATTGGACTACGAGTATAGAAATTTCGGAGATGAAATTTTTATAAGGTGGGAAAATTTTCACATCCCGATTCTAGAAATTATTTTACGATTAGTTACTTTGGTCTTTTACCATTTGTAGTAACCGTTTTACTATAGAATGTCATAAAGTTGACTTTTTGAAAAGTCTATAATTTGAGAAAACTTTCTTCATGTAATTTGTAGTGGACGTCGATACGAGTTCCTGGACATGTAGCACGCTCAAATCGAAGTTCGTATGAAGGAGTTATAAGGGTCTGAAGTCAGGGGCATATGAGTAATTTTGAAAAATGGAAACAACCCAGAAAATCTACCAAACCTTCTCGGTGTCGCTGCCGCCGATACAAGACAACTCAGGTGATGAGGCCGGTCCCAAAACGTCTTTCGACGTCTCTACTTCATTTCTAAGTAAGTTTCCCGAGTGTACAGTAGGAGATTTTTATCGGATTTCTCTCTCCTCAAGCCACCAATTGGTGAGTTCTATATATAATTAGAATGAGTTTTAGGAGTACTACTCACCTCTAAAGTTGGTGGATTGATTTGGAATGTGGAGGGAGAATCGAATATTTGAAATTTTTATGTTTAAAAATTTGGGATTTTTGATTATTGTTTAGATTGATCTAGTTAGATGCTGAATTGGCTTTCGAGTTGAACTGGAAAGTTGTTCAAAATGAGAAGACAAAGCTACTGTTAAAATTTGATGCGGATTGGAGGTGGCTGGAATTTCTACCAACGGCCGCGCCGCCACTTTTTAGACAGTTTTGCATCCCAATTAAGTAGTATAAAATAATAGGAGTCTATGGTTTAAATTTGGTAATTTTTGGAGGAGTTTTGGTTAGGTTTTGGAATTTTTCAAGTTTAGTATTATTGCTGGATAATAAAATATTATTTATTTTCCGTAAGCTCCTATGTTATGTCGGCTGAAATCTGTGATTTATTGATTAAATTTGGAATACTGTTTTATGCCATTGTTTTGAGGGTGGTCGAAAAACCGTGCCTCATGCATGAGATGCGTGTTTAATTTATGGGAGATGAGTCATATATTATTGGCTTTTCATATTTGTTTGTTTTCTTCATCATGAAGGGTCGTTATATATATATTATCATTGCTAGCTATCCATACGATCCCCACTTAAGGAAGTGAAGGGGGGTAATAGTAGTCATATTTGGCTCCGACCCAACCTTAGAGGCTCATTGTTATAGTAGAAACTCTCCACCATGAAGGGTCGTTCACTACTTAGTAGCCTCCGGAAGGCTCCGACCCTAGTCTGAGAGACTCTACGTCATGATGAAACCTCTTCCCCTATTTTTAATAATGATTTATAAGCCAATGAGATTGGCATGTTTTGATTTTCGAAACGATTATTTAGGATTTTTTCCCAATGAGGCATGCATAAACGAATTTCGGAACTATAAAAGGGATAATATTAAAATTGGCATTTTCCCACCATTAAATATTATTTTTGTCCACTCACTCTAACGTCACGTTTTCAAATATTTTTCCCTGGGCCCTTCGTTTTTAAATGCCCAGTGTTACAGGGTTATTGAGAGAAGGTCATACGTACAGAAGACGGGGCATAATCAACTAATCTGATGTCACTAGTATGTCTATTTAGGTATTGCTTCCACGTATAATGCTCTGATTACCCCAGTTTAGTTTAGTTGAATTATATTAGGGTGAAGTGTATATGCAATTTGGGGAGCAGGATGACTCCAGGTGTTGGGGTAGGATTTTATTATTGTGAAAGTGTTTAGTTGGTTTGCAAGAAGGTTTGTCCATTTCAAGGGGGGTTTCTGGTAAAAATTTCCCTTGAGTTGAATCTCATAGAATTCACCTCGGGTTAAAAGGGTTAATCCGGGGTGGGTCTAGACAGGCACAACTACTCCATTAACATCAGACACCGCACGAGTTCGAATACACATTTCAATTCATCTAACTTCTCACCTGGCACATTTGCCGTGAGTCAATATCAACATCTCCACTAGTCCAACTTTAGCTCTATCTATCATCCCGAAATCATTGGAACGTTTACGTTCACTACCAGGATAAGCACTTTAGCCGACGAAATATCTGTCAGGTATTGCCGCCACTATATAGGGATGATTGTTGAGCTACCCAAAATCATACTTATTAAGCACTGCTAAAATTTCTTCCCCCGTCCATCTTTTAGGAGGCACACCAAGTTCTACAGTCCCATCAAATGCCTTGTCATCGAACCGCCATTCGTGATCATACGGAAGGAGAGTACGGTGACCCAATCTACATATCTTGTTGCAATGACTACTGCTCCCCTCATCGCTTTAGGCACTCTGGACAAGCCTTGTATCCCCTAACAACATTGCCCGACAAAATCCCATGAGCAGGAAATCACTAATGGTACCAACAACCATAGCATGCATCTGGAACATCTCGTGCATGAACTTATCATAAGTGGGATGACCAACGTCCCAAAAAAACTTAAGCTCTTCAATCAAGGGTCTCAAATACACATCGAGACACTTCCCTGGATAACCAGGTCCCGGAATCAACAAACTCAACATATTGTATTCCTTCTTCATGCACATCCATGGAGGAAGATTGTATGGTACCAAAATCACCGGCCATACACTGTATTAAAGACTCAAGTTGCCAAAAGGATTGAACCCGTCGGATTAGAGCCCGAGCCTCACATTTCGGACCTCTGACGCAAAATGAGGAAACTCCCTATCTATATGCTTCCAGACCTCCCCGTCAGCAGGGTGTATAAGGGTATCTTCGCTGTGCAATTCCCAATCAGCGTGCCATCTCATAGATTTGGCCATGTGTGATGACATGTACAACCGTTCCAGCCTATCCCTCAACGGGAAATACCGAAGTACCTTTATAAGTTTCCTATTGCCTGCAGGAGTCAACTTATACCTGTCACTCTGACATACTGGACATGTGTCAAGGTCACCAAGGTCATTCCCTTCTAGATCTTTACCCCAGAAGAGAACACAATCATATCTCCATGCATGGATCTTGATGTAGGAAAGCCCAAGATCTTTCAGTATACATCGGACCTTATGATGAGTGGTAGGAAGACGATGATCGTGGGGCAGCATTGAAGCAGTGTACTGTAGATAGTCATCAACAGTCTTCACAGTCGATTTTGTCTCAACTTTAATCTTCATAACGTCCATCACACTTTCAAGAACCGTTTTCTGACAACCGGGGTACACAGGGGTCTGTTGAAAAGCAAGTAGTTTGTTGTACCTGTCAATACCAGCAGTGTTGACAACTCTGCACCGGCTCAGACATATACGGTCCTTCAGAGCATACACCCCTCTCATAAGGAAATATATCGTTGATGAAGGCCGTTGTTGGATCGTTGGATGTACTGCCCGTCGTCAGAAAATTGCCCATGATCATGTGGACCCCCTGATGATGTTTCACCGTGATATATCAAACATGTGTACTTCTCCCAAAACCCATTACTTTTAAGGTGCTGCCAAACCTTGTCAATTGCAAATCGATGCATATCGCTGCGACACTGACATTTAATGCACGGACAATAGAAAATTGTATTTCCTTTAGTATTATCCATCACATATTCAATAAAACTAACAACTCCTTTAGCATATCTTTTGTCCCATTTTAGAAGCGAAATCCAACTCTTATCCATATCTTGAGAAGATAACATAATATATATGTATAAACGCTAATTAATTAATTAAATTTACGAATCATTCAATATATATTATATCTGGTGTTAACGTAAAATTAATTAATATATATATACATGCATATATATAATAATTACTAATTAATATAATCAAATTAATATATACATATACATATATATAACAACAACTTCATATATATTATCAAACCCAAATCGATCAACTCAATCACACTCAAAATACAATATAATTAATCAACTCTAATTAAAACTCAAAATCAATGCATAACGAAAAAAATAAAACTCTTAAATCAACTCAAAAACAAGATATACATACCTATATATAGCGCCACAAACTAATTTCGGACAGATTTCGACAACACCCAACAATTTCGCCAACCCCAAAACTTTTTCTCCCGTATTTTCTTTCACATCAGCTGTTGTCTAGATCTGGAAATATAATGACTTTTAGCCGACAAAATTATATATATCGTCGGCTAAACTTTAAAAATTTCGTCGGCTATAGTTCACAGACTATAGCCGACGAAAAAAACTATTTTAGCCGACGACATAACATTTCGTCGGCTAAAAGTCCACTTTAGCTGACGAAAATTTTACTTAGCCGACAAATTTTTTTTTCGTCGACTATGATACTTATTCTGGTAGTGGTCACTATATGATGACCAACACACACAACCTTCTCCTCTAAATATTGCATAGCAATACTTCTTTCTCAGTAATGACGTAATCTCAAACCGTCATCACGCCTTTTATAGTTCATAGTCGCAAAACTGATTAAAATCGTTTTATAAATGAAAATCATTTTAACTTACCAATGAACCGTAGTCGATCAGCTCCATTTATTTATTTTTTTAAATCAAAATTTGGTTTCCAAGAAAAGCAATTTCATAATTTTACAACAATGAACTATAATGGAAAATAATGGTTCCACCGTGAACCAAGTGAGATATTGCTCACCGCTTGATAATCATCTAACCACGCCACTCCGTAATATATTAACGATATATTATACTCATACACGTATATATAAAACTCATATATATATACGCATATTTCCACGAATATTCTCACGTAATATTCTATCTGCAACAACCAATATAATTACGTTCAAATAATTATATAAAACCAAAACAGAACCTCAGTGAGATTTACTCACCTCGAAATCCCGCTGCGTCTTCTACCGCCACACGGTAAGTCCTCAACACTTGGTCGATCAATAAAACACCTAACAATATATAATCAACATTAGTGCCACACAAAAGCAATAATGACTTGATCCAACTGAACGTCACATTCCAATCCTCCAAAACAATCAACCACAATTTAAACGAACTTTATCATCCCTCAACTACTCTGAAACTCTTTACCAAAGAAACTACTCTGAAACACCCAACGGATTAACCCTCGATAGAAAACTAAGGTAAATAAACTTCAATGAAACACTACGCACACAAAACGATAACCAAAACTGGCAAATTATATATCCACGAGCTCATATCGACAAGTACAGGAACTTGGGACAACTCACTGCCCCTGAGGATGTCACACGCACCACCACAGGCTGTTGCGCGTGGGCCCTACACGCCACCACCCTCAATCCAGCAAACTTCACCCAAAAACCACCTACATGCAACCACAACAACCCTAGAAAGCCTATAGGAGCAACCATAACCCCCAGAACTGTCGAACACGCCTACACGCGCAGCCACATATGGCGACGCATGGGCATCACGCATCTCCATCAAAACATCGAATTTCAACAAACTCCAAACATGAATGTTGAAGATCAAAGCAAGGGGAACAACTTTAATACCTGTTGTTGTGAGACCCCGAAATTTTAATTTAATTTTCCGACACATTTAGGGTTTAATTCCGATTACTTTTCAGTACGTCGTCATTTTCGTCTAACGTTTCTACGTTAAGACACACGTCGCCACAAGCGTGAAAGTATTTACGGAATATTTTCCGGCACTTCACGTATTTTTCGTACGACTTTTATGTTTGAATTTAATGTTTGGTGATTTGAAATGAATTTTTGAAAATGGTTTTGGTTTTGAAATTATTTTGGGAATTGGGATTAAATCGTGGCCGTTGATTTGATCGACGAATCGTGGCCACTCGTTTTTCTTTAAAAACCCTATCTCTTTCTCTCTTCCCTCACCACTCCTTTATCTATCTTTTTCCCCCACTTTCCGCTTCGGTCTCCTTCCCTTATCTTCACTTTCTCTTTCTGTCTTCGCTCGAAACAGAAAGCTTCTCCTTCCTCTCTCTTCGACCCAGCAGCCACCCAGGCACACCGCCCCGGCGCGCGTTGAGCCTCACCGCCGCCTTCATTAGCTTCGTCTCGCCCCGGCGACCTCAACCAGACCACCAGCGACGCCAGCGACGCCAGCGCCGCCCAGCCGAGGAGGAAAGCTTGGAGATCACTGTGCAAGGCAGATCGAAGCATACCAGCCCTTTTGGAGAGCTAGGAAGCTCCCAGGCGCCACCAGGAGCCGCCCAGGAGCAAGGAGGAGGAAGAAGAGGGCCAGCGGAGCTCCGCCGGAGGAGATTCGCCGGAGAACACAGTGGAGGCAGTGAGAGGTATAAAACTCGATCTTTTCTCCTGTTTGAAGCCTTGTTGGGTAGCTTAGGTTGTGTAGAAGGTGTTAGGACAGACCAGAAGACTCGATTTGGCCGGAAAACCGGCCAAATCCGGCGGCACAGTTGATCGGGGACCGGCACGGTAAAAACCAGAGTTTTTACCGTGTCAGTTTTACTTTTACCATTTACCCAGGGGTAGAGTTACCAATCTGCCCCTGACTGTTTGAAATAATTACAGTCACTGTTTTACTGTTTACTTTTACATTTACTGTTTTACTGTTACAGATTTACTTTTACAGTTTTACTTTTACTGTTTACTTTTTACTGTTGACTTTGATCGGTTGACTTTTTGACTTTGACCGGTTGACTTTTTGACCTTTGACTTTTTGACGGTTGACTTTACTGTTGACCGTTGACTTTTACTATTTCAAAGTTGACTTTTAACTTATACCGTAGAACACCTATTTTACGTTTTCCAACACTACGGTTAAACGTTTTAAAGACTTTTGGTTTATAAACGTGGCAAAACGACGTAAGTACTGAATAAGGAATAATCCCGACTTCTCGCCGGTTCGAGAATCGGAGTGTCAAACAAGTCAAACCCTAGTGTCAGAAAGATAAACAAAGAATGTTTATCAAGTCTTAGTCGTAGATAGTAGATCCTCGAATTACTTATACCTGACTATCACTGTTGTCTCACCCACAGACTCAGGAGCTCGTCTACGCAGACTTCAGGAGGACCAGGAGTTGGAGCGCAGCCAGCTGTACCGTCATACCAGGTAGTAGGGGGAGCACGCCCAATGGGTGAGCCGAAACCCTCTTGGGTCGGCGGCTCTTTCACTTTATACTTATAAAAATACTGTTGCATTGTTTTAAGCTTGACCACACGCTTCTTATAGCACTTGGTGTGTGTGTGTGTGAGTTTTGGATCGAAAAGTATTACCGTCGTCCTGATTTTCGGTGCTTGGCCTGAGAGCGACGGGACCTAGTATTCTAGCACTCCTGCGGTGTCGATGACCGTAAACCTCCGGAGGGGCTATGCCCTGTTTATTTTATTCATTTATCCCGCTTACGCTCGCCTCGTACAGAGTAAAGCGTGACGTAAGTGTGGCCTGCTATTTGTTGGGCGTTAGCTGGAAATGGACGCTCTCGCTATTCTGCGCACTCGGGCGCTTAGATAGTTGGCCCCGGTTTGCAGTGAAAACAAACCCGGGATTTTGGCCGCTCAGATCCAGAAAGTTCTTTCATATGTGGTCACATGTTTTACCGAGCATTGTGTGCGTGGCTTTGCATTACATTTCCACATGCTCTTTCGTACTTACGAGTACCTACATATATAAATACGAAATGTTTTCTCATGGGTTTTAAACCCCGACTTGGATGGCTTTGGCCCCATTTGGGTTAGCGAGGACGAGTTGCTCACCTCTACATCTTTTCAGGTCTTCAGCACCCATCACTAGAGGAGCTGGACTAGGAGATCGCAGAGCGTCGACGGTTATCGTGCACTTCCGGTTTCGAGGACACCCTTTCTGGTGTGGTTTCCATGTCATCTGACTTCTGTATCTTTGATGTTGTTATTCTGTTGGATATTTTGAGACACTTTTCGGGCTCATTGTTCCGAGACATTTTCTTGTACTATTTCTGTCTCGGGTATTTTCCATTATCTTCCGCTTGTAAAACCTTTGTATGCTACTCTGTGTATTTGTCATTCTGTATTTGACATTCATATTATTATTCAGGTGTTGTTTATTTCATTCATAGCCTTGTGGTTTCGGTCCGGAGAGTTATCAATACGTCGAAAGACGTATTGATTACTCGCCTGACCGGGATTACGGCGGTTACCGTCGTGTTCCGGGGCCAAGAATAGTCTCCGGGATGCGACAGTTGTTTCAATCAAATCGGACCGAAAGCAGCTCAAAACTGCCCTGAAAGGAAGAATTCGTGATCTGCACCTCCACGCTCCAAATTGACATTCAAGGGATACACCAACGTGTTCAGAAGGAGAAGACGACCACAACAAGGGTGGTTTCAGCTCCTAGAACCACCACAAATGGCGGGGCAACAACCGGTTCAAAACCGGGTCGCCCCCGTCACTATTTAGGCCTATGACATAACAAAGGAGCTAACGGAAGAGAAGCAACTCATCTTTCTGGCCCTACTAGCTCATTAAATCAATAAAATCATGTTATTTATAAACTTTCATAAATATTTGAGCATGCACGATTTAAAAAAAAAGTCCACTCACCGTATAACAAGGTCTGACGACGATCCCTAGACCCCTCAGCAAAATTCTCCTCGCGTCCAGTTTCAAGGATATATATATATATATATATATATATATATATATATATATATATATATATATATATATAATTAAACATAAGAGAACCGAGGCATTAAGACCTGATACCAGAGACCACGGAAGCAAACCATAAATTTAAAACATATAAATTTAAAACATAGTACAACTGAGTTTAATACATTCAGAACTTAAAATCAAATTACAAATAAACTTACTAATTCAAAACCGATGCATGAGGTTTTGGGGGTGAAGAAAGAAAGGGAGACTATTGACTAAGGTAAACTGTTTAATCAGAGAGCTGGAGAGTGTTTCTGAAAATGAAAAACTTGAGACTGAAAAACTTCTGAAAAAACTTAAGAATGACTGAAGGAGGGGAGCTCCTTATAAAGACTTGAGGCTCCGGGAATCACGCTGGGGAAACAGCTTTTACTGTAGAGAATCTGCTTTTACTCAGAAATGGACAAAACAGGAAGCAGCACGATTAGCTGTGTTTTGCCATGTGAGTGAACAGTAAAAAGTGATTTTACTATTCATGAATAGTGACTTGTCTTCAAATTTCAAAAGGATCCTGACTGTCTTGATACTGGGTTTGTTCGTACCAATTAGTTGGTAATTTTGATGAACTGGCAGGCTTCTGAGGGCTTGAATAACTTCTCTGACTGTGGGTCGAAGAGTGAGAAGAGGAGGAGTCTTGGGCCTTTTCTTCTTGGGCTTCTTCTTCAATTTTAACTTGGGCTGCTTGGGCCAGTAACTGGTCTGCTAACTGTTTGATTTCTGCTGAACTTAATCCTTTGCTGGATGAGGATGACTCGGTTATTTCTTTTCCTCTTGATTTTGGTAACTGTGAAGTTGGGGTAAGGGCCAAAGGTGGCGGATTTGGAGTGACCGGAGGAATGACTGATGCTGATGCAGCTTGGACTGGAAATTCAGTATTGAAGGCGTCAATGATGCGTTCGGATTTGAATTTGTCCCACCACTTGACTAAGTATTTCCGGCTGACTATGTAATCCTGTAATTCAAAATGCCATTTGAAAATCCAAGGGACTTTGTATTTGGCAATGAAGTGTAGAGTGACTGGAAATCGTTTCTCATAGTCTGAGAATTCTCGAGTTGTGGAAAATTCAGAGACTAAGACTTGAAGAGCTTCTGGAAGGATGCCGATTGGGCACCCAAAGGTGCTCCACCAATTTTCAAACCACATTGGGAACTTGCCATTGAATTTGTGGTCAAAATTGAGGAACCAAGAGTGACTGAAATCTTCGTTTTGATGCATGAAGATTTTGAACCATGCATCTTCATAATCATAATAATTAAAAGTTAACTCGCCTTCTTTGTGGAAAGTATAAGGGGGATCTTTCCAATCAGATAAATGAAAAATGTTTACTATATACAAGGAATGGTAAAGTAACTTAGTTGAATCTTTGGGATCAAAAATCCCTTTGATTGTGACTGATCCTGTTGCAAAGAGAATATCCCTGTAGAATTTGAGGGAATGACTTGGGTGATTAGGAACAAAAAAGAAGCCTGGTGGGCAGTAATACTTGACTATGGAGATTGGGTTTTTCAGGTGACTCATGTTTGTCTCAACACAAAACATGTCTTGACTAGTGCGTAAAACATAAGGTGATGATTTACGAAAGTTGGGCCTGGAAGGATTTGGGGTGCTGACTTTGAAAGGATCATGGGGATTAACCAGGGCTGACTGGAAACTGGGCTTATATGGGCCAAGAGTAGTGCCAACGTAGTTGGGCCTAATAGGGTTTTGACTGGAATAGGGGATTAATTCTTGTTTTACTAAGTGCTGACCTTGGGGTTTATCTTCAGGTGGGCTTTGGGGATTTTTCCCCGTTTGTGATCTGGTCCTCATGGGAGGATGCATGAGTTGAACCCTGAAGAAATTCTCTGGTTAGAAAATCAGGGATATGATTGTCACTGCCTTTGATGAATGCAATTTCAAAATCGAAAATACTTAAAATTGCTTGCCAACGGGCAAAAATCTGTTTACTAGCAATATTTTGAACATCTTTTTCCAAAACGTGTTTAGCACTTTTGCAGTCAACACGAACTAAAAATTTTTGATTTATTAAGTCATCTTGAAATTTACTAATACATAAAACAATAGATAAAATTTCTTTTTTAATAGTACTATAATTGCGTTGTGATTGTGACCAAGCTCCAGAATGGAACCTAACTATTTGTTCTGGCTGGTTGGGAGAGGTCTGTTGCTTAAGGATACCTCCATAGCCTAATTCTGAGGCATCAGTTTCTACAATTTTAAAAGAATCTGTTAAGGGAATTCCTAGACAAGGTAGAGTTTTCACATGAGTTTTGATTTCTTGAACAAGAGTAGTATGAATGAAAGTCCAAGGAGGGGGGTTTTCTGTAATCTGTCAAAAAGTGGTTTGCATTTTTGCCTGAGATTTTGATAGAATTCAGCAACATAATTTAGGGAACCTAAAAACCTTTGAAGTTGGTTTTTATCTAAGATAATATCTGGAAATTTATCAGCAAATTGAATAACTCTGTTGATTGGAGTGATTTGGAGTTGGTGAATACTAAATCCTAGAAATCGTATCTTTGTTTGGAATAATTGAATTTTTGAAGCCGAAATTACGAGTCCGTTGGTTTTGATGATCTGAAAGAATTGGTGTAAATGTTTCCAATGTTGTTCAATGGATTGTGAAAATATTAGAACATCATCAATGTATACGATTAAAAAATGACTATAAGGATTGAGTATATCGTTCATGATGTTTTGGAATTCACTTGGGGCATTTTTGAGCCCAAAGGGCATTACATTCCATTCGTAATGACCGAAAGGGGTGACAAAAGCAGTTTTGTATTTGTCATCTTCATGTATCTGGATTTGCCAAAAACCAGATTTCAAATCGAACTTGGAGAATATGACTGATTTATTTAATCTGTTAATGAGATCTCGTTTATTAGGAATAGGGTATCTAATCCATTCTAAAACAGTATTAAGTGGTTTATAATTAATTACTAACCTTGGGGTACCTCTTTCAAGTTCAGCATTTTTCTGAACGTAAAAGGCAGCACACGACCATGGAGATTTACTATGTCTAATAATTCCTTTGTGGAGTAGGTCTTGGATTTCCTTTTTACAGAATTCCATTACTTCGTGATTCATTTGTATTGGGGGTGCTTTCGTTGGAATATTCTTTTCATTGAAATTCTTTATATATGGAAGAGTAACAATATGTTTTTTCCTATGCCAAAAGGCAGTAGGGATATCGGAGCATAATTCTTTAACAATTTTCTCTTCAAAATTCTTAATTTGTTGTTGGAGTGATGGATTATGTAACTGGTCATCAATTCTCATAAAATTAATTTCTTCTTTAAGAAAAACTATTTGTTTTTGTTTTGATTGGATCAAATTAATTGTTTTTGAGATTGAATTGTCTTGAAATGCTTTTAATGTATGTATTTCAGGATTTGAAAGAAAAGTAAATTTAACTGGTTCACCGAATGGGTAGGTGATAATACCATTGTATTCAGTTGTATATGGGTAAAGTAAAGTAATAAAAGGAAGACCTAGAATTACTTTGTCTGTTAAGTTTTGGACCAGAACAAAAGATGTTTTAAAACAAACATTGTTTTGACATACATGGGCTTTAGAGATTTCAAATCTAATATTCATTTTTGAGCCGTTAGCAGACCTAAGGGACTCTTTTGTTTTCTCAAAATATTTAGAGGGAATTAGTCCTTCTTGAATACAGTTGAGGTCTGCACCAGAATCAATGAGTGCAGTGGTAATTAATTGAAAGTCTTTTATTTGTAATTGAATAGTGACATACCATTTTTTTAAATTAATCTGTTGAATAATATTGATAGTATTGTTTTCAGAGATTTCTTCTTCACGTAATGTGGATGGTTCTGGAATATCTTCATTTGGGAATTGTTGTAACTTGAGAAATTGGGTATCGATTTTTAATATGTTTAAATTGTCTTTGATGTCTTTATTTTCACAGATAAGATTTAAATGTTGATTTTGTAAAGTTTGTATTTGTGTTTTAATGGTTTTAATTTCATGTTGGAGATCTTGAAGTGTGATCTCTTTTCTTTTATTTTTAAATTTATCAAAAGTTGTAGTAAGGGATATTTTCTCTTGGGGAGTTTTGGTTGTATTTTCTTGGGTGATTAAATTTTTCAATTTTTTAAGGTATTCTGCTTTTAGGTCTGGATTATCAATTTTTCCAATTAAGTCAATTAATAGTTCTTCTTGTTCTTCTTGTTTTGAAAGAACATTAATTGTTTTTGATTTACAGCAAGTATCTCCACAACCTAAAGCAATATCAGGTGAGGAATAACTAGCAGAATCATATGAAGAGGAAGATGAATTTAGTTGTAGAGATTCATCTCTACTTTGGTCAATTTCAGAATCTGTGTCTTTTAATTCTAAGATTTGAATGAGTTTATCTTGATCTTCTTTACTAGTAATTATTTGTTTGATGGTATTTTTGACCGGGCATTTATTGGCAAAGTGTCCGGGTTTGTTACATTTGTAACATTTGGTGTTGCTTTTATCAAAATTTTTGTTTCTACGAAATTGGTTATTTGGCTTTGAACGATGTTTTTGGAATTTATTTTTGGAATAAAATGTATTTGGTTCAAAAATATTTTGAGCATGTCTATTATGTTTTCTTTTATGAAAATGATTAGAGGTGTAATGTTGTTTTCTTCTTCTCGAAGGAGGAAGAGAAGGCAAGCCATATTGTTCACAAAAATTGCCTAATTCGTATTTGGTTGTTTTCTTATCAGATTTAAGTTGGGCATTTAACTTCATATCGATACACATTTTTAATCCTTCCTTTTGTATTGTAGTAATAATGTTTCCATAAGTGAGAGCATTATAATCAATATGACCTGTGTCAGTACTTAAAACTTGCCTGATTTTATGTGCAAATAATTTAGGTAAACCATTAATAAATTTTTCTTTCCAGAAAGGTTGATTACTGTCATCTCTGAGCATGACTCTAGAGATAAAAACATCTTTATACCATTTGAAATCACTTAAGGTTGGACATTTTAAATTACTAAGTTGATCATGAATTCTAGAAGTAATATGACTAGGTGTACCAATAAAATGTTGGATAATGGTGAAAAATAAAGTGTTAACTGCATCTGATATTCCCATACCAGTGCTTTCATCAAAAATGGCATTTCCATTGTCATCTCGTCTGATTGCATGTTTGATTTCTAAACGTGCCTCAGCCGTTAGATGTTTATCCCACCAGGAATGGAGCATTCCGGTGAAACCAGTTGAAAGTATTTCAATAATTTCAGGTTGGGTAAAATTGTGGTTGGTGATATAACTATTGGCGGTCATTGACATATGATGGAGTTTATTTAAAATTTCTTGTTCAGATAAGTTATCTATGTTCCATTCATAAGTTTTGTCAGAAGAAACTGAGAATTGATTATTAGAGAAATTAGTAGGTTGAATATCAATAGGTAAAGGTCGTTCAATACTATTTCTGAATCTTGATTTTCGGGGATAATTAAGTCTAGATATTTGAAGGTTTTGGAATGTTTGGTTTATTTTAGAAATTGTACTGGAGTCACTATCAGATGAATTAGATGTGTTTTCAGTAGCATGGATGACTGAGATACTGTTACTAGGTTCTGGTTTTAATTTATTTAGCATTTTTTCAATTTTTTGAACCGTAGAGGTTGGTTTGAGTGTGGGTTTATTGAGATTACTGAAATGTATTAATGGTGGTTCAGGTTGAGATTGGGGAAGTATGCTAACTTTAGAACATATTGAGTCAATTTTTGTTTCGATTTTATCTAATTGACTTCCTATGGTGACTAGACTTTGGTTTGAGTAATTGTTTTGTTCAATTATTTTCTTATGATCTGGATCTGGTTTTTCATCAGGGATTTTAAAAGGCGAGGCCATAATATGTTGGTTTAAATGATCAATTACTACAGTTTCAACAGGAGGGTGAGAAGAGGTGACTACTGAAGAAGTAGTTTTCCATTTAGATTTAGTTAAAGTCTGGATTTTATTTTGATTTATTAGATCAATAAAGTCAAGGAAGAATATTTCAGTTTTAGTTTGCAACATGTGATTTTTCCAATCTTGGAATAATTGTTTTCTCTGTTCAATTAAGGGGAATTTTTGTCGATAAAGATTGCGGCGAGGAATGTTTTCTGTTAATTCCAAGTTTTGATCTAATCTGGAGTAATTGATGGTAAATGGTTGATTAAGGGTATTTAGTTGAGGGTTAATAGGAGGAATGACTTCGAAATCACCGGCTGTAGGAGCAGGGGAAGTGTCTTCGTCTTCTTCTGCTTGATTTGGAATCTCATATTGAGGATAACTGACTTGAGAAGTAGTTTTAATATTTTTAATTTTTAAATTTTTTATTTCTTCTTCTAATTCTTGGATTCTGAGAGTTTTAATTTCTCGATCTAGATCGGCATCTCTTCGAGAAATAGAGGAATCCGCCAAAGTAGAACCAGCAAAAGAATGTCTGGCTGAAACGAAGGAGTTTCGAGATGACTGCCCTAACTGTCTGGAAGATTGTCCTAATTCTTGGATTCTAGTTTGTTGGCTAGGTCTGGAATTTAGAAAATTGTCCTAATATATATATATATATATATATATATATATATATATACACACACTTCAGTTTCCAACTCCAAAAATTATAACTAAACAAATTGGCCGCAAGTGAGATGAGCGTAATACTTGCTCATCTAGCCTAACGTCCAAAACTCGTCAATTTCAGTCCTAGTCCTTCAATTTTAGCGTATGAAATCCCACGATCAACCCCTAACGCGTTTCCAAAACCCGAGCCGAAGTCCGATTAAATAATTTGCCTCCGCACAAGTAATAACTCATGAAAAAATCCCAAAACTCTTCTGAAAAAATATAAACTCCTCTCCAAAAGACCCCTCTTATTTTATGAGATTTAATGGGTAAGAAAAACTGCCTAAAAGGTGACAGCTCTGCCGCCAGCTCCATCGCCGGCAGGAAAATCCGGCCAAGCTCTGGCCACCACCAATCGCCACCAAAATTTCATTGTTTGTTCCTCTCATCATTCCGAAACAATTTGCTAGTTCAACACGAAGGCCAAATCCTAACCTAACTAGGTTAATCGAATAGAAATATGAAAAAATCCCAAATTTCGAATCAAAACTTCCAATCTACAATCAAACCTCCAAAATAGCTTAATTCCCTCCACACACAACTCCCCTAAGGTCCGAATTAGCTATTCTAAGCGACGATTAAAGCAAATGAAGCCGAAACAAGGAGAGATTTCTATCGGAAGTCACCTAGCATCGTTCTTGGCTGCTTGACATCGTTTCAGGCGGGCTGAGGGGCGGGCGCTGCTGCTGGCAGACGGTGGAAGGTCGCTGAAGGCTTGGGTCGGTGGTGGGGCTCAGCTGCCACTACTGTAGCTCGGGTTCTCCCCTCTTCCTTTCTTTCTTTTCTTCTTCCTTCTCTTCCTTCTCTCTCAGTTCTCTCTTCTGCTTCTATTCTTCTCTTTTTTATACTTCCTCCAAAATAGTAAAAAGGTAAAGTATAGAATTTTACTGAAATGGTAATTACAATTACCAATAACGTAAAAATTCCGTAGAAAATAGCCCGATGTTCTGAAAAATAATCCGGTGACACTGGTGAACTCGTATTGACGTGTATTACGACTTTGGGGCCTTAAAAGAGAAATTTGGCATTCATAGAAAATCCTGAAAATTAACATAAGCGTTTGATTAAAATACGTCTAGCGAGACTAAAATTCTTAATAATTCCTACAATACCCGGTAAAAAGGGTAACTTTAAGGTACGGGGCATTATAATCTCCTCTCCTTATAAAAATTTTGTCCTCAAAATTACATACCTGTGGGGGTATTACTGTCTCATTCGTGCCTCGGGTTCCCAAGTCGCTTCCTCTACCTCGTGACTCCTCCAAAGCACCTTAACTAGAGGAATAATTTTGTTCCTGAGCACATGCTCCTTCCAATCAAGGATCTGCACCGGCAACTCCTCATAAGTCAAATCATTTTTCAAACTGACCGGTTGCTCTTGCAACACATGAGATGGATCAGCAATATACTTGCGAAGCATGGACACATGGAAGACATTATATATCTTCGCCAAATCGGAGGGTAGATCGAACCGATAAGTAAGTGAGTCAATCCGTTCAATAATCTCATATAGGCCTATGCACCTCGGGCTAAGCTTTCCCCGCTTGCCAAAACGTACTACATCCTTCCAAAAGACAGTTTCAAGAATACCCAATCACCTACTTGAAACTCAAGATCCCTTCTTCGATTATCTACATAGCTTTTTGCCTACTTTGAGCTGTCTTGAGCTTATCCCTAACAACATTGATCTTCTCATTTATCTCATGAACCAAATCAGGACCATACAACTCTTTTTCACCTACTTCATTCCAACAGAAAGGTGTACGACACGGTCGCCCATAAAGTGCCTCAAAAAGAGACATATCAATGCTAGAATGATAGCTATTGTTGTAAGCAAACTTCATCAATGCCAAGTTCTTGTCTCAACTTCCTGTAAACTGCATAGCACAAGACCTTAACATATCTTTCAAGGTCACTTTGAGGATGAAAGGCTGTGATGAATTGAAATCTAGTGCCCAAAGCTGCCTGTAAAGCTCTCTAAAACCTGGAGACGAATCTAGGATTCCGATCAGACACGATAGTCTTAGGCATCCCATGAAGTCTCACAATCTCATTCACATACAATTCTGCCAATCTTTTCAAGGCATACTTCTTGTTCATTGGTAGAAAGTGTGCGGACTTGGTTAATCGACCAATGATCACCCAAATACCATTATGCCCATCACAGGTACGTGGCAAGTTAAAGACAAAATCCATGGCAATGTCATCCCACTTCAACACAGGAATAGGCAAAGGCTGAAGCAGACCTGCAGGCTTC
Organism: Comarum palustre; assembly: GCA_951800085.1. NCBI lineage: Eukaryota > Viridiplantae > Streptophyta > Magnoliopsida > Rosales > Rosaceae > Comarum > Comarum palustre. The sequence goes on from OX637578.1 coordinate 16,724,495, forward strand.
TGCCTCTCAATCTTAACTTGCTGACAAATTAAGCACCTACACACAAAAGCCGCAATTTCTCTCTTCATGTTCGGCCACCAATAATGATCCTTTAAGGTCTTATACATTTTTGTACTACCTGGATGTGCTGCATAAGCCGACTATGAGCTTCATCCATAATCTCCATCTTAAGTTCTTCATTCCTCTTTAGAACACAAAGTCTATTCTTGAACATCAGTGTCCCATCCTTCTTGATTAAGAAATCCACCGTTGTCCAAACAAGTGTCCGCTCAATCAACCGAACTATGGATTGATCATTATACTGTGCCTCCCACACTTTATCAATCAAAACAGACCTTACTTGAAAACTAGCCACCAAGGCCTCAACTTCATCTTCCCATAACTCAACACCATTAGTCCACAACTCATAGAGAAACTGAACCCGAACCGCTCTCAAATGAGTCAAAGAGATGGAAGAGTTACGGCTAAGTGCATCGGCCACCACATTGGCCCTTTTTGGATGATACTCAATAGTAATATCATAATTTGCAAGTAGCTCTATCCACCTTCTCTGCCTCAGATTTAAATCTCTCTGAGTAAACACATAATGAAGGCTCTTGTGTTCAGTGAAAATCTGACACTTAGCTCCGTAAAGATAGTGTCTCCACAACTTAAGGGCGAAAACTATCGCTACAAGCTCTAGATCATGGGGGGATAATTTCCTTCAAGTGGCTACAATTGTCTAAAAGCATAAGCAATAACTCTCCTATGCTACATCAACACACCACCTAACCCTTGCCTAGAAGCATCACTGTAGACCGAAAATTCTCCACTGTCGTCGGGTAGTGCCAAAACTGGGGCACTAACCAAACGACTCTTTAGTTTTTGGAAACTCTGCTCAAAATTTTCACACTATTCAAACTTCACACCTTTACTCGTCAATCTAGTAAGAGGAGCTGCAATCTTAGAAAAACCTTTCACAAAACTGCGATAGTAACCCGCTAGACCAAGAAACTTCGAATCTCTTTTACACTAGTGGGTCTCCTCCAACTCGTCACCTCCTCTATCTTTTGGGGATCCATACTAACTCCTTCGGCCTACACAATGTGGCCTAAGAATCCACTTTGTCTAACCAAAACTCACACTTACTAAGCTTTGCATACAATTGAGCTTCTCTCAAATCCGCAAAACCAACCTCAAATGTTTTGCATGCTCCTTCAAGTTCTTAGAGTAAACCAGAATGTCATCTATGAACACGAACCCAAACCGGTCAAGATTTGAGCCAAACACCCTATTCATGAGATCCATGAAAGCAGCGGGTGCATTTGTAAGCCCAAAGGACTTCACCACGCTCATAATGGCCATAACGTGACCGAAAGCAGTCTTGGCTATGTCATTCTCCCGAATCCGTAACTGATGATATCCCGACCTCAAGTCAATCTTTGAAAAGACGGTTTCCTCTCTCAATTGATCAAACAAGTTATCAATTCGAGGCAAGGGATATTTGTTATACACCGTAACTTGATTTAACTTCCTGTAATCCACACAAAGTCTCATCGTACCATCATTTTTCTTAACAAACAACACCGGGACACCCTAGGGAGATGTGCTGGGTCGAATAAATCCTTTATCTAGCAACTCCTGTAATTGAGTTCTCAACTCTGTCAATTCAGCAAGGGCCGTTCTATATGGTGCTTGAGAAATAGGTGTGGTTCTAGGGAGTAAATCGATCGTAAAATCAATCTCCCTCTCGGGTGACAAACCAGGAAACTCTTCTAGAAACACTTCAGGGAATTCCTTCATTATAAGAATATCATCCAAACACACTTCCCCCATACTAGTATCCATTATATGCGCTAGGTAGGCTTGACAATCTTTATTCAACAACTTCTTAGCGGTCACAGCTGAAATTAAATACTTTGGGAGAGCATCCCATTCTCCTTGAAATGTAACCTCTGGCATTCCAAGACTTCGAAAATCCACCTTCTTCTAAAAGCAATCAATCATAGCACTATGTGCTCCCAAGAAGTCCATGCCCAAGATCACATCAAATTATATCATGTCTAAGGGAATTAAATCCGCTTCAAACCATGACCACCCATTATCACCTCACAACCACTAAACACCTAATTTATCTTCATCATATCCCTGGATGGCAAGGATACATGCCACTCACCTAGGAGTGGCGAGGATGGCACATTAGCAAAGGGAAAAATCTACTTGACATAAAAGAATGTATCGCTCCAAGATCAATTAAAGTAAAGGCAGGCTGACCAAAAATAAATAACGTACCAATAATAACCTCAGGGGAAGTACGACCCTCATGTTGAGTCATAACATGAACCCTAACATAAGTAGTGGTATGGTGTCCTCTGATTCCTCTACTGAACATTGCCCCTGAATGGACCCACATCACGAGTACCACTACAAGAAGCTCCAGCTAAAGACTGGCCCATGACCTGAGTAGGAGCAAATGTAGCTCCCTGAGTGAGAAGAAGACAATCCTTCTTGAAATGATCCTGCTGGCCATAATGAAAACATCCTCGTGGCTGAAATTGACTCTAACCAACCTGAAATGACTGATCACCAGATGTCTCACTCTGGCTACTAGAACCCCTCCTGAACTAACCAAACTGATGTCCACTGAACTAGCTCCGAGTGTTCCTCCTACCCACCCTCTTGAACTTGGCCCTAGATCCTGATCCGATACTCGAGCTACTACCATATCCACTACCAGCAGATGACCCAGAGCCTAAAGTGTAACTCGTTCCCATGGTTAAAACATGACTAGTACCACCAAAACCAACTGGGTGACTGGCTGCCATCACCTGAGCCTTAACATTAAGGACAAACATCATGGCTTGCTGAACTGACCAATAGGACACTGTTGTCATCTGGCTCACATAAATACCTCTAAGACCCTTGATAAAGTAATAAATCTTCTCCTCAGCGTTGCTCAAAAGCCGTCACAGTCATATTGTCATCCTTCTGCAAATTCAGGAACTCCACCCTCATGTGGTTGATATAGGCTGAGCTGATGTAACGCTCCTTAAAGTGAGTTGTAAACTGGTCCCAGGTCATACCCTAGACTACATTGTCCAAGACTCTGCCCAAATTCAACCACCAATGCCAAGCTTCCTTTTCTTAAAACTGAACGGATATAACCACCTTCTTCTCCTCCAGGCACTCCGCATGCACAAACATCTTCTCCATACTCTCTAACTAATTAAAGGCATCCATCGGCTCATTGGCATGGGAGAAAATCTAGACTCCATTTAGGTGAGCCTTTTCATAATTGATTCCTGAGGAGAAGGTTGAGAGTCGACTGAAAAACTGCTCTAAGGGTCCATCTACAAGTGCTCCCTCATTCTCTCCCATTGGATGATTGGGAGGATTAGAAGGATTCTCCCTACGGACTCATCCGCATCCACGACGCATAGTTAGCTGAGAATAAAATATTTAGCATCATTCATAAAAACAGTACTAGATAAACTACTATCAATACTTAAGGAATACCAAGCATCCAATGCAAAAAAATGCTAATGATCTGTCGCGGTCGGATCATCACTCTATAGACACTGCATATTTTCAATTTGTTTCTTTTTTTTCATTGGTGTCATAGCTTTTTTAAAGTAATAGTCGTTTGATAGATTCTCAATCCTAAGTTTTAGAGAAGGTCCGGTGAATAAAGTAAATTAAAAATTAAAAATATATTATGGATGAGAAGAGAATATAGAATGATCAAAGCGAATCTTTGAAATTGAAAAAAAATATATATGTAATTAAGGTGACAAGGTAGAGTGAATAAAGTAAAATAAGAAAAAAAAATATTTTAGATATTATTAATAGGTGAACAAATTAGACTTATGATTAAAATTATATACATAACGTTTGAAAATAATATGAAATCAAACGTAGTAATTTATAAGGTGACGATAACCGAACCCAAACAAAAATACAGTTCCAAAAAAAAGAGTCGTCTTGGTATCGTATATAAGAAAAGAGCGACGGCCCACCTCTTCTCTTCTCCCCTTTGTCTCTCAATTCACAAAAAAATGGAGCCAACCAGGTTACAACTCTCACTTGTTCTTCCTCTCTAAAACCCTAATTTCCGATCTCCTCCTCCCTTCTTCTCACAAACCCACCCACCCACCTTCCCCTCTCTCTCTCACTCCACAGTCCCCGATCCCATTTCCAATCGATCCAAACGCAACGCAGCAGCCTGAAACGACGTGTCGTCTGAATTGATAGGGCTCGATCTGCGGCGGTCGAATTTCGGGTCAAGGCTGGCGGGTATTGGGGTTAAGTAAATGGCGGATCCGCCTTGGAGTCGTTTGTGAATTTGGGAATTTGTGTAGATATTAAGTGAGATAATAAAGCATGCTGAGCGTGATACGTGTGCATCTTCCTTCTGATATTCCCATTGTAGGCTGTGAGCTCACGCCTTATGTGCTCTTGCGCCGCCCTGACAAGACTGTCACTACCGACGACGTGCCCGAGTCGGCTCCTCTTGATGGCCATTTCTTGAGATACAAGTGGTGAGTGTGAATTATCCGAATCAATTTTAGTCTTCAAGATTTTGTTTGCTTCGTTTCGGATACATTTTGGTGTTTCGATTTCGGATACATTTTGGTGTTGGAGGGCTGTATGTATAAGAGCATTATAGCTCAGTGTTGCTTGTGTGTGTTTATGCACCGCATTTGATCATGGGTTTTGTATTGCTTTCTTGGGTTATAATTATTTTTTTCTCTTCCTCCCCTGACCTTATCAAAAGAGAAACTGAAAACCTAACAAGTACAGTGTTTGTGTGCTCTTGATTATCTGCCATAATATTGGCTTTTCGATATTTTCAAATGAAGAAAGTCTGTATGCCCATTTTCAAATCAAGGGTTGGGGCAATAGTAAATATCAAGGTGAGAGGTTTGTTTAGTTAAAGTACTGTGATTCAACCAGCCACCTGTTTTGATGTGCAAATTAGGTTTATTACTCACCCCTCTCTTGTACATTTTCCAATGGGAATTGGAAACAGTTTATTTTACAAATACTTGTTTAACTTGACATTAAGGATCATCTGTCAAATGTACGATTTTATATCTCAACCCGTTGGAGGGTGTTCTTTGTGTCTGTATGTCTTTACACAACCTGAACTTATTGATATGTATGAATATCAATGCTTAAAGGAGTTGTCTTCATTAAGCAAATAAACTGCTGTTGGTGGTTATAAAATTTTATATCTGTGTTTTCTTGACCCATTCTTGGTCTTGCTTGCAGGTATCGAATACAAAATGATAAAAAAGTTGCCATCTGTAGCGTACATCCATCTGAGCAAGCCACATTGCAGTGTCTAGGCTGTGTCAAAGCCAAACTACCTGTTTCCAAAAGTTACCATTGTTCCCCCAAGTGCTTCTCAGATGCATGGCAGCACCATCGTGTTCTGCATGACCGTGCCGCTAGTGCTGTGAATGAAAATGGAAATGAGGAGGAAGAGGTGTTTGGGCGCTTTAATAGCTCAGGATCTGGTGTTCTCAACACTAGCTTATCTGGTTCTGTGTCAAGTACTAGTTTAACAAACGGTTCAACACCTTTGTATCCTGCTGCTGTTACTCAAAGAAGTGGTGGTGAAACATGGTTTGAAGTGGGCCGCTCTAAAACTTATACGCCAACCACTGATGATATTGGGCATGTTCTGAAGTTTGAGTGTGCTGTAGTTGATGTTGAAACAAAAGTACCTGTCGGACATGCTAATCCCATATTAACTTCTCGTGTCATTCCAGCACCATCTCCCAGTCCAAGGCGCTTGGTTCCTGTCAATGGAGTTGACGTGATGGGACATTTAGATTCAGATGGCCGTATTTCATCTTCTGGAACTTTTACTGTGCTTTCATACAACATTTTGTCTGATGTGTATGCCACTAGCGAATCATACAGTTACTGTCCTTCATGGGCACTTTCTTGGCCATACCGCAGGCAAAATCTGTTGCGAGAAATTGTAGGCTACCGTGCAGATATTGTTTGTCTTCAGGAGGTACACATCCAGACTTTCCATTGCTCCAGTTATTGATGAGCTTTCACATATGTGATATTTGATTATTGCTTTCAGAATTTTGCCATCTTTTGACTCATAAGAGCAAGCTTATTATATAAGGTTTTAAATCATAAGAGGATATGCTCTCCTTTTGATACGACAGAGAAAAAGTTTAGATGAAGTCATAGGCTATTATAAGCCTTATTTCGGACCCAAAAAAGCACTGAAGGCAGACAGATTTGCTTTAGATATTTGGAAGTATAATGCTACATCTCACCAGGAACTCATCCTTGAGTTCGTAAATTTTGAAATATATATACATGTGCATTGCCATTGTAATATGAACTTAACAATGGACTGATCATTTGCTCTCTCAGGTTCAAAGTGATCATTTCGAAGAATTTTTCGCCCCAGAGCTGGACAAACATGGTTATCAAGCGCTATACAAGAGGAAAACAAACGAGGTCTCTGAGCCCATCCTTCACATTCCATATGATCATTTCCTGATTATATATATATATATATATATATATATATATATATTCTTGTGATTGATTTAGTTTATTCTTATTTCAGGTTTACAGTGGGAACACTCAAATTGACGGTTGTGCAACTTTTTTCCGTAGAGACAGATTTTCACATGTCAAAAAATATGAGGTTTGTATGCATAAATATATATTAGCAAACAAACTGTAGGGTTATATGGTTTTAATATGATGTAACTTGTGTTTGTATGCAGGTTGAATTTAATAAAGCTGCCCAGTCGTTGACAGACGCCATGATTCCAACTAATCAGAAGAAAAGTGCATTAAATCGACTAGTTAAGGTTGGTTATGTATGATTTTTTTTAACCTGACCTATAATCAACGATGTTGTGGTGCTCATGCCTAGTGTTGATGTCTCTTAGGATAATGTTGCGCTCATAATGGTCCTGGAAGCCAAATTTAGCAATCAGGGAGTTGATAATCCAGGGAAACGACAGCTTCTTTGTGTGGTAGGGAAAGCTTTTTTGCAATATATTATATCTTTGTTGGGATTTGTTTCCTTGCCTAGATGCCGGTGCAAATTTACCCATATTACTCATGGCATATGTATAATGATTCTCTTCTTATGGTGCAGGCTAACACACATGTAAACGTCCACCAAGATCTAAAGGACGTCAAGCTCTGGCAGGTAACTTATATTTTTGTCTTCCCTGTTTGCAATCGAATTTGTAAAGTATTTTCAAGATGTCATTATTATTTTTTTCATATAGCTTTGTTTCTTCTGTTTCATATCCAGATTCATACTCTCCTAAAAGGATTAGAGAAAATAGCTGCCAGTGCAGATATTCCAATGTTGGTCTGTGGGGACTTTAATTCGGTTCCTGGAAGGTCTGTTACTTGTGACTAATGATTTATTCTGAAATTTGAAAATCATTACCAGTAACTTGCTTGCTTAAGGTACTGCTGCTTTGTTACAGTGCTCCTCATACACTTCTAGCGATGGGAAAGGTGGATCCATCACATATTGATTTACAAGTAGATCCTCTTAATATATTGCGCCCTCTAAGCAAGCTGGCACATCAGCTTCCATTGGTAATACATGCTTTTTCATGCATCATCTACTCAATAATTCTTACAGAGAAATAGAGTTTGCGCTGGTTGTTAAACTGTTGCTATCAATCCACAGGTTAGTGCGTATTCATCCTTTGCAAGGTTGGGAGTTGGTCATGGTCTGGAGCAGCAAAGGAGAATGGACCCCACAACAAATGAACCGTTGTTTACAAATTGCACTAGAGATTTTATTGGTACCCTAGATTACATATTTTACACTGGTAAGTTTTACCATTGCAAGTTTAAATGAGACATTCGTGCCGGTGTTTATCTTCGATCACAGATTAAGTTTTATGGTTTTTGGTTTCAGCGGACTCTTTGACAGTCGAGACCTTGTTGGAGCTCTTGGATGAAGAAAGCTTAAGAAAAGATACAGCACTTCCTTCTCCAGAGTGGTCATCAGACCACATTGCACTTCTAGCTGAGTTTCGCTGCAAGCCTAGAATTAGACGTTGACAGGTTCAGGTAGGATTTGTAGTCATGATTGATTGGATTGGTTGAAAATGAATATTACACATGCTGTAATTGGTTTTGTCAATGCTTGTCATTGCTAAAAGCTTTGATTGTTGGGCGTTGTCGTAGATATTTTTGTTACTTTCATGCCCAACAATGGGTCTTTATTAGATCACGGAAAATTGAAAAATGCAACTAATCTGAAGACAGAATTGTAACTGGAGATTTGGGGATTAAGGTCGCTCCCTTTAATCTTTAGTGAGTGATATTGCTGAAACTTTTCGAGCCTTTTCAATTTGTTGCTTTAGATTGTTCTTTGTCCACGAAAGGTCCACTCCGTTTTTTTTCTGTGCCAATATTTTGGCGATGCCAAACAATTTTCGAAGCTGCTTTGTTGATTCTGGTTGAATGTTTTACTTGCTTATTTAAGCTGGACCTCACATTCTATACTTTCCTACATCATTGATATGAGAGTTTAGTTTCTATCAAGAAATGAATGCATGAAATTGTTGTGTTCGAATTTTCGAGTTTGTCAGTTTGCTGCATTTATTTTATTGATTGATGGCAATCTCAATGCTTGTAGGAGCGAAATCGGAAAAGGCTCGAGAGAAGCCGTTGGATGAAGTTAAGTTATTGTAAGATAGTAGATCATTCATCTGTTCTTTCCAGGTTTCTCCTTATGAGATAAATGCTATGATCTACTTTGTATTATGCCACCTGTCTTATAGAAAAGTTATTATGATTCCTTGCTCAATAGTCCATCTCATTTTTGCCAATAGAATTTCTTGGTGCTCACTGGCTCATCAATCCCTGAAAGGCTAGTGGTTAGTGGCCTGCAATTTCTTCATGTTCTCCAGGATGCGTCAGTCCCCATTTTCCTTTTTATATTTTAGTCAAGGAAACAAAGATAAATAATAAGATTTTTTTTTTCATTTGGGGTTATTTCCTACAGACCAGTTCATCTTATAGACTGTTGGTTTTGTGCACGAGTTCTTTTAAGTTATCCTAAATGTTGTAAGCACTACTTGACCTGTAGGTTGCATTGCTGGGCTGCTTGTGGAGCGCATTTTTCTCTATTTCTAGGAAATTAAAAGCAATGGCACCGGGAATTCATTGTCTGGATTTGTTGAGATTCTTATTTGGACATTTAACATAAATATAGAACTGTCCAGGCGTTTGAAATCAAATCCCAAAATTCATTATTATTGGCTCCAAGCAAACCTAAACGATATGAGAGGGTGAAACTTCTAGCTGTGAACTGGACACGATGAGAAATAACTACACCAATAAAGCAACTGGAAACGACGAGAAATAACTCGACCCAAAAAGAGACTACCATGGAAAGCATAGGTTTCTCTGCAATGTTGTAATTCCAAAGCTGGTTACTCCGACCACCACCACCACAGTTGATTGTAGATGAGGTTGAAACCAATAGAGGTTATAGAGGAATGGCAAATGACAAGAAAACTCGTCTGCCTTCTTCCACAACATTAACATTTGGCGAGAGTCGGAGATTTCTAACGAAGCCAAGAAAAAAATAATTTGAATTCTCATTGGCACACTGAAGTAGCAAATAAACCACATGACCATCAATCTCCCAACTCATTTTGTGGCTGTTTAGGTCAGACTATTGGGACTGCCAGTGAAATATTTCAAGGTCTACACTCAGCAGATACTAGGTACTGTGTTGATGACAGCGTAATTACATTAGCTCAAACAAGAGGCAAATTCTGCAGACTATGCATTGAAGTTGACTTGCAGAAACCTTTGTGCATCTGTTTCAATTGTGGTTGCTATGGTCATGTTAAGGAGGCTAATTGTTCTTTACCAATATAAGGGATGGAGATGCATACACTGAAACTAACACTGCTACCCTCATGAGTATGAATAAATCCCCAGCCACCACCACATGTGGTCATATGGAGAGACCAATGTTTCACCTTAGCCCTCTACTGTCATGACTGAGTCCTGAAAACGCATTCCAATCACCACCTAGTTCGGGCATCTTATTGAAACCAATGAAACGAGCCTGTCAAAATGAAATCCAAAAAAAAAACGACTAGCCACTTGTCACGCCCCGTCTAATTCACAAGGAGTTTCCTTGAACATTTTTGAGACAAGCATGACTCAAGGAAGATTTTGGAGAGAGCAAGAGCATTATAGAGACATACGGAATATGTTGGAAGGTCTTAGAAACTTCTAGAAGGTTTGAGAAACATCCGAAAAATTTCGGAATTCTCTAGTTTTGAAAAGGCTCTAGGACACTGGAACTCTCTAGAACCCTTGAGAGGTTTAAGGGTTAAAACTACTCCGAGCCTCTAGAATACTCAAGGTGTTGTTAGAGAAGTATGGAAATCTCTAAAACTTTGAAAAATGTTCATGGGTCTAGAGCACTCTAGAATTCTCTAGACTATTCAAGACATATCTTAGAGTAGTGTAGAATGCTCTAGATATATGTAGGCTTGTAACTATCCTATAATTTTCTAGAATCCTAGGCTAGAGATAGGATGCCTATAAATAGAGACACCCCTCCCATTTGTGCATATAGGCCTCATCATGAGCCGGGTTAGGGCGGGCCGGCCCGATCCTAAATTTTAGGACTTAGGGTAGGGTAGGTCTCGGTCAAAGTCAACAAAATTAAGGGCCAGGTAGGGTAGGACCGAAACTTTAATATGTAAGCCCTATCCCGCCTTAGCGGCCCATTTCGTTAAGGCTAATAGGGTCGGCCCTTTAAATAGGGCTAAACAAGGCCAAGATAGACTTGTTATTTTTTTCTCACAATTTAGCTTTAGAATTATATGTAATTAACTTTATTTTTTGTGTTATATTTAACATGCATACATATACATTATACTTAATTTAAGACATCTATCTATAAACTAAGTGATTATACTCATATATCTCACGAACTAATACTTTAAATCATCAAAATACAATCGTTAATCAACAAAATAAAAGGAAATCAAATGAACAAAGCTAGAAAATCAACTACAAAAGAGAAGATTAGTTGTATTGTATCTAAAAAATAAGAAACATATTAAAACAATACAAAAAATAAGAAATTATTATGGCCTAAAGGGAAGGCTTTTAAGGTCGGACCGGGTTCGGCCCTAAAGGGCTTATTAGGGTAGGGTCGTAGGATTGGGCCGAGTTTCATTTGCTCAACCCTTAGCCTACCCTACTCAAAAAGGGCTAGGACCGGCCCGCCCTAATAGAGGGCCAGATAAAGCTTCAGCTCTGGAGGGTAGGACGGGTTTTAAAGCGGGCTAGGGTCAAAGGGCCAAATGATGAGGTGTATGTGCATAGAGAGATAGAAAACAACATAACATTCTGGCTTCAGTTGTAAAGCTTTGTAAAGTTCTTGAGTTTAATACAAGTTCTTTGCTTTCAAGTGTTCTTCCTTTCTTTTGGTCGTTCTATCCAAGGCGTTAGCATGAGGAAGGCTGACTTAGCATTAGGGAGTGCTAAGGCCGCACAAGTACTTCAGAGGAAAGTAAGCTGGTGACATACTGCTAGCTTCATGTGAAAATAATATCCACAAACACAAACTAACCTTTTTCACACAAATTGAACTAAAAGACAGTAAATAAAGAAATTTAAATAGGTTTTAGCTTCCCTGTGGAACATGAAATTGCAAATGAACTGGCACGGTTAATAGTAGCCATCTTTAGAGGTCAAATGAATGCCAGGTTTTTGAACAACAAACTTAAAAGTAGATGAAGTTAATGAATTAGCTAGGTCCTTTGTGCAAGACATGGCTTCTTGGCTCCTGGCACTCTGGCAGTATATATGGAATTTAAGACTGGCCTTGATGGGGGACTGGCATAGTTTATAGGGCAAGGATCACTTTTTGTAAGACTGAGGTTTTATCTAATGTTGTCAGTATCCTACTTTAAAATCTAAAATGGATGTTCATATCAGTAATTTCAATGCTCTATCAGAATATTTGTTTCATAAATCTTGAGAACAGGATGAAAATACAGATTTAGATTCCTGAGGTCCTAAAGAGTGAATGCACAGCACAAAGCTGACAAACCACATAACACTAAAACTCAAAATGTATAGGTTTACTGTTTCTTAGAAGTGTATTCTGAATGGCACATACTAGCTGTGCACTTTGAAGCACCGTAACTTTGGAAACAATTTAAGCAATTCATCACGACTCCGTCTCTACAAGGGAACAAATATACAATTAGGTCTACTGGTCCAACTACTGGTAACAATTCCTGTTACGAAGTGTTAACTGCACGTTACCTTGATTCCAATACATCCATTCACATCAAGAGTAGTAATTGTGTTCGAACAGGTCCTTGAAAGGGATTCCAGGCATGCATCGGTCACCCCAACTATCCCAAATAAGCTGCATTTTTGTATTTTCATTATTCAATTCTTCCAGAAATTATTCAAAAAATGGGAACCCTATAGGGTTAATTAAAAAAATAAAAGAAGTTCAAGCAAGTGTACATTTTCAGTTTCAGTTAAATATATATGTATAATAATATTAACCATAATATATGAAGTCAAAGCATTTCCAGAAAGCAGTTTGTCAACTGCACCAACTATTGTGGTATAAACAGAGGTAAGTAAAATTATAAAAAGCTAACTACTTTATTTCATTCTGGAAGTGATAAGCTCAAAGCAATATTGTAGCTTAATAAAGTGTAGCATGAACATGCTTATCAATCTCAATATGACTTTCGATGAAGAAATTATGAAGAAAAGTAACATCAGTGACAATTGGCTAACCAGCTACTCAGAAGCGGTTCCATAAAAGCAAAAGAATTCAAGCTCTTGTAATGCGTGTCATCTACCAAAGATGTTCACAAATAATATTTGGAAAGGGTAGACCTCAGAACAAAAACATAACTCAGAACGCTTGGCATTCCACAGTTGACATTCATAGACCTCAGTAATTAGGTTATTCAAAATTTCTACCTGAGGTATTCGAGAGAGGTGCAACTCTCTGCAATGGCTATGACCCCCACATCAGTGACACGTACACACCTATAAGAAAATAGAGATTGGTATAGAAAATATCAATTGACGCACTTCATATGCTTCAGATACATATCTACGAGTTCGGAAGCTTCAGTTACCATGTCAAACTGAGAGAGAGAAGCCCGTTGCACCTAGCTATACAAGAAAGCCCTTCATCTGATAGATTCTGAAATCGAATTTCCTTAAGTATTTTATCATTCGAAGATTCATCATATAATAGTGTGATAAATTTTCACCTGGGCACCACATAGATCCAAGAATTTAAGATGGGCTAGAAGTGATATCCTCTTGTAAGCTTCATCAGTGAAGCTGAACAAAGGAAATGCTACGGATCAATATACAGCAAGAAAACAATCAAAACATAGTTTAAAGTAAGCAAAGACTCTGAAAAAAATACCTAGATAGGGCATATAAGTTGAGACTCTGGAGACTGGAGCAACTGTTCAATATCTGCTGCAAGCCAAAATCTGTTAACTTGACACACCTACGGATTGCAACGTACAATATGTGAGCTAGGACATAAATTACTTTGCACAGTTCAATTTCACTACTTGACTATGGAGAAAGGAAAGTGTTTGAGAGGAGTTTGGAATGCCAGAAAATCACCAAACAATCTCACTTTTACCAACTTTCTACCCTCACCTTGTCATGCTAATTATCAATCATTTGAATTGCAAAAGCCTAGATATATGATGTTTTGATATTGTACAAGAGTTATATTCAATCTTTACATCAGCTTTCTAACATAATCTAATGAAGAGCGTTTTCTACCTTGTCAGATTCAGTATCTGCAATTCTGGATAAGTCTGAGCAACCAGTTGTAAACTTTTGTCTGAAAGATTCTGTGATTTTCATATCAAATCTCCATTCAATAAAAATTATTCATGAAAGTATGCACTAACCTAGTTCAAGAGATCTACTATAACAAAATTTTGCCGAGATAAGCTTCATTAGATAGCCATATAAACTATGCATAGCAAAGCATGAAGTAGGATGAGACTCAGTAATCAAATACCTTACAGCCACTTATATTCAGATCAATGATATACTTGCAATTCTTCACCAGGTGTGTTATACCTGTATCTGTGACCCTGAAATTCATATTCCACATTCACTAACAGCGATGAAATTTTCATTTAGCAGTATGGTTTTAAGCACAGAGAAACCTTCAATACCTCACATTCCAATAAATAGAGAAGACTTTCAGATTGGTACAAGCACTGGTTATATCTTCAACTCCCTTATCAGAAATCTTTTGGCAGCTATTCATATTCAGAACTTCAAGGACTTGAAGAGAGTCAAGACACTGTAGAAATGGTTAAATTTCAGGCCATGCAATAGCAACTCTAACAATAGAATTGCAAAATTATGGTCAGCTACCTTTGTCAAGGTGGACACAGTATTCTTTTCAGAGTTTTAAAAACGATGATGAACCAGGGGTAGAGGTTTACAAAAAGCAGGTGTAAAGAGCAACACAACCTTTTTCATTCTGTACCTCATGATACACAAACATGCCTTATGCCTTGTGTTGTAAAAGTTAGGACCGCCCGAACCAAGAACAACATGTAACATAAAAGCTAAGACAAGAGCCTAATTAATTTTATCAAGGGAAATATGGAAATGTGAAGCCTAACAGAAATGAATGCAGTCTAAGACAAGAATGGTGGTTACAAGTCCTAAAACCTTATCTCACGTCCCATTCCTTAAAAAATATTGACCACTAAATTGGTAACTTGATCTTCACAAAATCAACAATACACAGGTAACCTTATCTCAAGTGGTAACAGAATGGGATGTTACCTTGTTCTTTATGATCTCAAGATGTTTGTCTTCAATATCTTGTGCAAATTCAAGGTTTATCAGCTTCACATGCCGATATCGCGGCTAGAAAGATTGCAGCATCAAGGAAATGGTCAGTTGAACAATGCCAATACCCGCCGGTAAACATTAGCAAACTCACACATCATTTTGGTATGATTAGTATACAAAATTGGCAAACATCATACTATGCCAGGATCACAAATTCACAGTAACTCACCAGTGTCAAAGCAGCTATTAGGCGATTCCCAGCATCATTCATCTCACGAAAATCGATAAGCTGAACAAAGAAGCAAAACCCACATCACAGAGACCGACGTGGATTGAATACTCAGCAGACTCAACAAAAGAAAAGATTACCAGCCAAAGGGAAGGGTGGGAGATGAGAGTGGAGTTGAGCCAAGGGCTGACTAGTAAGAGAGAGATGAGGTCTCTCTGAGGGAGTCTTGGGCTCACTATCTTCAAAACCTTGGGAACTGTTTCTTTGCTCCAGGTGACGTCATCAGCTGTTTCGACTTCCATTTTTTGTTCAGAAACCAACCAAAATCTGGTTTTGCGTTTCTGCATACACTACATGAAATCAAGGAAGAAATACCAGTAGCGGGCTAGCTGCCGGGCCGGGTTTATGTCAAACCAGAAATGACTTTAATTTAACCGGTGTAAGTGGTCAAATCACTCTAATGTTCTTGTCTAGCTTGGTGTTACCTAAGTTTTAATTTCAAAGTTGTCAATGTGGTTACAAACTGTGCTGGAATTAGAGGAGGACAGATTGTACCTAAAATGTGTTATCGACCCGTATAAAAAAACGATTCGGTAATCGCACTAAACTAAAATCAACCATAACACAAGGATGGATTGTTAATGGTGATGATGAAAATGTTGAGACGGATCTTACTAGTAAAATAGTTGGAGATGATTTAGGTGTGGATAGTGGCTTAGAGCCTCGGCGTAGTTCTAGACTTCAAGAAATTAGAGAGCTTTATGAGGATGATTTTGTATCGGATGAAGAGGAAGAAGATGAAATAAACTTTGAGTTTGAGTCCAACATGGAAGAAGTGCAAGAAGGATATGGAGAAGAAGAATTTGAGGCATAGGCTAGCAAGAATCTAATTTGTTTATTTCCCATTTTTTTCTAAGAACATTGTTGTTGAACATTTTGTCTATTTTTAAAGTATTTTTGCTATTTGGAACATAATAATGCTATTTATAAATTTTATTTATTAAATAAATAAATATAAAAAAAACACTTAGGCGTCGTCTGGGCGCTAGGCGCTCACTGTCCGCCCTAGTAGCACCTATCGTTTTTTAGAAACTTGCATATGGTTACCCTTAACGTAAGTTTCGTCAACTAGGTTTTCCGTGTAAGATATGTGTAATCTATGGTTTTGTTTGTACGGTGGAGATATGTTGGAGCTTTGTATGTGTGATATATGGTTAAATCAACTCCAACTATATATGTGTGATATATGGTTAAATTAACTCCAACTATCTTCCTCATTTGTACATAACTCTAGATTGAACCGACTCTTAAGATGATTGTTCAAAGTTTAGATTGCAATATATATATGTCATATTTTATTTGATTGGTAAATTGTTGAGTAAGGTTTTTGAAGAGCAGGAGGAACAAAGGGTGGGGAGAAATGCCTTGCATTGAATAAGTGAGAACTAATGCGATGAATTTGAAAATTTTGTCGCATGAGTTTGTAGTTATGCGAGGAATTGCATTTTTCGTCACATGAGATAGAATTTATACGACGAAATTAAATTCGTCGCACAAGATATATCTTATGCGACGATAATATATTTCGACGCATAAATTCAATCTCATACGACAAAAAACATCGTCGCACCAGTGCTTAAATCTACTAGTGCGGTCAAACAAGGTTGACAGACTTACACGGAAAAATATTCTTACCAATAACCATAGACACTAAGGGTATGTCTTGTAATGTTTTATAAAATTGTTTTTTGAAAATTGTTTTGTAAACCAAAAATGGGAAATTCAACTTTGTGGTTTTAGAATCCGGGAATGCATTCAATACATGTCCTCTAAAGAAATTGTTTTACGAAAATCTCAATGATGACAAATTAGACTATATACATAACATTCTCTTCTTTACTAACAATGGTGGAGCCACTAACAATGAAAGTGGGGTTCGTGACCTAGCCAGATATTGGCTAAAATCAATCAGGCAATTTAATAGATACAAAATGAGGGTTGTATAGTTATGGTAAAAAATTCAATTCTCACCGGTGACATTTTTTTCTTCTTTTCAGCTAGGTTTTACATATATACCTATCAATTCCTCTAATAATTATAAATTACATCATTCTTTTTTTTCAACGGTTCGATCTAATTACATATAAAGAACTTCTTTAATCTATTTCAAGTTTTTTTCTTAATGTATTTTATTAACACATACCATTATATTAAGTATAGCAACAGTCAATTAAACTCATTCAGTTTAAATATAAAAATCATGTTAATGAAGGTTACCATAATATCATTTGAACATATACAAATTTCAATTAGAAATTTTAAAATCGTGCCCCACTAAACTTGTAATTCTGGCTCCGCCACTGCTAACACCTGTAAAACTTTCTCTTCCTCAAATAGCAACTGTCAATCTATCATACTCTCTCTGCTTTGAAGCACCACCAGGTGCATTGACTATATTCACACATATAATAGAGTCGGTTAAAATATTTGTCCGGACTGGTCGTCTTTTTTATATCCACGTTATGCACAACATAAAAATCTAGGATAAAAATTACAATGCATTTCATTGCCCAAGTCAATTTACTCACATATATTAAAATTACTTGGTCGGAATTTAGATACATGAGAATACCATCAAGGTTCAAATGTGGTTTTCTCCTCCATTGTGTCGAACCCCCGAACCGGACTAAGGTTGGATTTGGGAGAGCTTATAAGCTCCTTTGCTTTTAAGCACCAAAGGTTTTGGTGTTTGGTAAGTCCAAAAATAAGCTACTTTTTAAAAAAAGTATAAAATGTTTTGAGAGAAAAAAGAGAAGCTGCAAACACTCACCTTCTGCTTATAAGCTAAAAGTCAGCTTATATCTTATAAGCTCAGCTGCACCAAACTCACCCTAACTAAACTGATATTGGTCTTGCGCGAAGCCTCTCACCAAAATCATACACAGAGCTCTACCAATTCTCAAAACCCCAAAAACAAAGGAAATGAAGGCTTACCTCTTGTCTCTCCTAAAACCCCAAACCCTGTCTAAACCCACCGAGCTCCTCCCTCACCAACACCACCAATGTCGCGGCATCATCGCCAAGGTCCGCCTGAAATGGGTCAAGAACCGAACCTTAGACCACATCATCGACACCGAGACCGATCTCAAAGCCGCCTCTCTCCTCAAGGACGCCATCAAGCGATCCCCAACTGGCTTCCTCACCGCCAAGTCCTTCGCCGATTGGCAAAAGCTTCTCGGCCTCACCGTCCCCGTTCTCCGCTTCATGCGCAGGTACCCTACTCTCTTTCACGAATTCCCACACGCCCGTTACGCCAACTTGCCTTGCTTTAAGTTAACAGACACTGCACTGTTGTTAGATTCACAAGAACAGAGCATACACCGAACCCATGAGAGTGACACTGTTGAGAGGCTTAGTAGGGTTCTTATGATGATGAAAACCAAGAGTTTGCCTCTGCAGAGTTTGTACCCTTTGAAATGGGATTTGGGTTTGCCTGATGGGTTTGAGAAAGTGTTGGTTCCTAAATACCCGGATTGTTTTCGATTTGTTAAGGGTACGGATGGGGTTACGAGATTGAAGGTCATACATTGTCCTGATGAGTATGCGGTTTCGGCATTGCAGAGGAGTAAGGAGGGTGGTGATGTGGGGGATGAGTATAGGCAGTTTAAGAGGGGGCAGACTGTGTTGGCTTTTCCTATGAGTTTTCCGAGGGGTTATGGGGCGCAGAAGAAGGTGAGGGCATGGATGGAAGAGTTTCAGAAGTTGCCATACATTTCCCCTTTTGAGGATTCTAGGCCAATTGATCCTAATAGTGATCTTATGGAGAAGAGGGTTGTTGGTGTTTTGCATGAGTTATTGAGCCTGACTATTCATAAGAAGACCAAGAGGAACTATGTGAGGATCATTAGAGAGGAGTTGAATCTTCCACATAAGTTTACGAGAATCTTTACTAGGTATCCCGGGATTTTCTACCTTTCGTTGAAGTGTAAGACAACAACGGTAGCGCTCAGGGAAGGTTACCAACGAGGGAAGCTAGTGAACCCACATCCACTTGCACGTTTGAGAGAGAAGTTTTATCATGTGATGCGAACAGGGCTTATTTATCGCAATAAAGGTGTGAATATGCTGTCTCAGCAAGATATGTTGCTTGACAATGTGGAGACTGAAAGTGGTCAAGACGACTATGAAGAGGAAGAGGAAGAGGTTGGAACAGGTGATGAATGCGATGAGGATGAAGTATCAGACTTGGATTCGGAACATGATGAATATTGAATCTGCTTGACTGAATAGTTTGCTTACATTGAGTAGCAATTGTCACTCCCTTTCAAGTAAGATTGTCTTGCCAACAATTGAATTAACATTTGTCTTGCTTGTGTAGTGAACATTTGTGCTATCTTATTTATGTGCTGAAAAGGCATCTTTTATAGTTTTGTGTCAGGCGAATCAGAAATGTACTGAGCTTCTGTTGATTTTCTCATACAAATGTGATAATGATTCTGACACTTAGGTTTCCTTCTTTGAGACTACACAATTATAAATCTTTTGGGGTTTCTAATAGCAAATTGAAGAATCCAAGTTTTTGTTCAAAGTGCTCTTTGTTTGTATACATTTGGCCAATATATATATATATATATATATATATATATATATATATATATATATATTGGCCAAATGTATACAAACAAAGAGCACTTATATATATATATATATATATATATATATATATATATATATATTGGCCAAATGTATACAAACAAAGAGCACTTTGAGAAGTGAAAAAGATGTTCAATTGCCAGTTCTTTTGTATGTAACCCAATTCATTAATCTGTTTGAATGGTTGTAGACATATGCCTGTCTGCATTACATGTACAGATTTTGCAGTACATGTAAGTATGTGTTTATGGGAACCATAACAGTATAAATTATAGTATTAATTGTATACAGATGTTTGAGTACTCCTGGAAATCATTCGAAAAAAACACGTAAAACGTGTTTCCTTGGGGTTAAAAGGTTATTTATGTTTCTAGGAAGATGGAAAAATTATATGCCAACTGATTCAAATTTTTCAGAAATAGTCTCTCTCATCTTATTCTTGCTTTGTCACATATCTGTGCTCAACCTTGAGTACCACATTTTATTGCTAGTTGGGAGTGTTTTCACTGCAGGGAAGTAGCTTATTGTCTTGCCCCCCTACATCAGTTTTGTTTGAATGCTACAAGTCGGAGGGTTCTTATCAGTGTGCAAGTAATATTTAGAACTTTCTAGGTATAGTGGTATCAAGGTTTCCTTGTTATCAAGATTGACCCTGTAATTTTTTCTGAGATTTATAACAGTGATTTCCTCCAGATATAAAAGAAGAAACCTAATACCAATTGCCTACTATTTTCCGTCTGATTTTCCCTTTGCCATTGGCTTGCGTAATTCTCATTGTTAGCTTTCTGTGCATGTATTCTGGCCGTCTGTTAAATTGAGAAAAGGACCCCGATGATACATCTCTAACTAGTATACGATCTCGGAACAAAGATTCAACCATTGATTTCTTTCAGACAGTTAAATGGTTTGCCTCTCAGGTGGAACCAACAGTGGAAGCAGTATTTCAAGCTAACTCGAAATTATACATGGAGTGTAACTGTGTAAGGGCACCTTGACTTGATATGAAAACGTCCAGATGTTGATAGTAGAATTGAAATGTGGTGACCAATTGACCAGATTGTGGTGATTTTACAAAAGACAGCCTTCATCTGTTATGCTGTCCTATCTGTGTCTGCAACTTCAATTCTATCAATAAACTCGTAAAACCAAAAGTTATCTCAAAATCCATTAATGTGAAGAAAAAAGTATTCTATATACTCGAATTAAAGAAAGAGAAAAAGAAAATGAACAAATCCAGTGATGGAACACTAGTCCCAAGCACTGGGACCATTATTGCCGCCATTTCTGCCGCCGTATCCCCCACTACCATAACCCCCACCACCATAGCCGCTGCCGCCATATCCACCACTGTCATTGTTTCCTCCTGCATAGGAATCTAAACCCCTGTTGAAAGAATTCTCCCTTCTGAAGTCACGACCACCAAAACGACCTCCCCCAGATCGCCGGTTCTTACCACCACCATAAGAAGCCCTCGATGCGTATCGTGTAAGCCAAGCAGGTACTTCCTGAGTTGCTTCTTGCATAAGATCGGCTAATGGTTTTGCCATCGAAAGGTTATTCTCGTTAAAGAATGCTGTTGCTAGTCCTGATTTTCCAGCTCGCCCTGTCCTTCCTATCCGATGAACATAATCATCAATGTCATTTGGAAGATCAAAATTTACCACGTGAGCTACGTGGGGAATATCCAGACCACGTGCTGCCACATCTGTTGCCACTAAAATTGGTGTATGTCCACTCTTAAATGATCTCAGTGCCTGTTCTCTTTCCTGCATACAGACATACCAGAGTTGTGTCAGGTCTCAGATTAATGCTAAAAGTACATGGTCAATGTACTATTTAAAGAAAAGGACTACCATTAATAAGTGATATTTCCACTGCATCAGATCATAACCTATCTCTATTAAGGAAATGTCCAACAGGTTCATAGGTCATCTTAAGACCTAATCAATGCAATGTACAACAAAATCTGACTGCAAGAAAAGCGGAGACATAAACCACACACACATGGTAGCATTTAGCTCGAAAAAAGAGGTGTGAGGTTTTCTTAAGAGTTTCTTTTCCTAGTTTAAAAGTTTGTGCCAGTTTGAGCTTAATTCAGCTCATATGTTCCGAGTCCCCAGCTAGAGCTCTGTACTGAATCTTACACACTCATGTGGCTAAATATTATAACTACATTCAGAATATAAGTTTCAAATGAGGTTATTTATTTACCAAACCTCAAAATAAGCAACAAAGTATGTATCACTAAAAAATGAAAAAAAGAGAGCATGTATCAGATGTCTGGGAGGTCATTACAGATGTCATGTTTGTTAACCATTACATCATTGCACAATGCAACAGGCTAAAATTACAACGTCTTTATATCTCATATTCAACACCCATTTACTTACTCATTCATAAAAATAATTAATATAGTATAAGGTTCTCCAGTTCATTCCTTTTTATCTCTTTTAAAGCAACACATAACTTAACGGGTACAGATAAGGAGAGAATATAATAAAGCGGAAAAGCTCAGACCTATAAACAAAGGGCATGGCCTATGATTAGGGAAGACACTGACGCAATAAATTACGAAACTCCAAGCTTCACTTAGGTCATCTCTTTACCGTGAATATTTATATAGTAAGACATATCCCTCAGACAGGGAACCGTTGAAAACGCTTCTTATACCCTAGATATCCAACCTGCTTACCTGTTGTGTTCTGTCACCATGAATAGTAGTTGCAGGAAACCCATTAATGCACAACCAGTGTTCCAGTGCGTCTGCTCCCTTCTTTGTTTCCACGAAAACTAATATCAAAGCTTGCTGCAGATTCGGTTACACTGAATAGTTAATATAATGCAAGTTATTGAAAATTCATCAACAAAAAAGATTACAAGTTTAGTTCTTTAATTCAGAAAAAAACATTTTCACATAAAAAATTACCTTTCCATGAGTTCCATTCTCCCTTTGTGCATGAAGGAGGTCCATTAGATGACTTCTCTTATCAGATTCGTGAACAAATTCAACTCTTTGAACAATTAAGTCAGTACTTGAACCAACTCTTCCAACAGCCAAAAATATATAGTTTGCCAGAAAATCTGATGCCAGTCTCTGCGTTCCAACAGAAACTGTGAGCTATAAGAGACTTTCATGTTTCAATACAAATATCCAAAATTAAGAGCAACTATCATCAACACAAAAGTCAAATGGAACTAATAACTACTTTTGATGATGCACCGATGCGTATATATAGATGTCAATAAAAAAGTTAACAGGAATCCAACAGTTGAAACAAACCTGTATCTCCTTTGGAAAGGTTGCACTGAATAGCATGGTCTGTCTATAACCAGGTGGAGGCATGTCCATCTGTTCCACAATTTTCCTAATTTGAGGCTCAAAACCCATGTCCAGCATCCGATCAGCCTCATCGAGAGCCAAATATCTTATCATCTTCAATGATACTCTAGCTCTCTCAAGAAGATCTACCAATCGACCCGGAGTTGCCACAAGAATATCTACTCCTCTTTCAAGCTCTCTCAACTGCAATGATTAGAAAACATACAGTAAGATACGACGTTCACTGAAAAGAAATTGTAAAGTGGACAGGACACAGGGGCCCATGGCAAGGATGTCCATAACTTATGATAGTTGAATGAGCAAGGGAGAATTTGAAACAGGTCATTTCCTATGGTATGCAACGACAGTCACAGCTGAATATGAATCGAATTCTTATCAGGCTGTTTTCCAAAACTTATAAACCTAAGTTCGCCCATCCTCTACAACCTAGTCCTCATTCTATAAGAATAAGTATGATTTGGCCTAGTAAATAAGCTACATTCAAGTTAATTGCATTGGTAAAAGGACGCAAAACTTAAGAATACCACAACATGATTTACAAACCTGTTGGTTTATTGGTGCTCCTCCATAAGCAACTACCACCTTGACACCAGTTTGATAAGCAAACTTTCTAGTTTCTTCGTGTATCTGCAAGCAGGTAACAAGAGTAACAAGGATAAGCTTACCTATTGACCATTAAATGTGCATGCAGGATTGGCATAATCACAATACCTGACATGAGAGTTCTCTAGTAGGGGAGAGCATAAGAGCGAGAGGATACACAGGGCGTGCTCCCCGAGGTCTCTGGGCATACTGCCCCTGCATGATCCCACTAATAATTGGAAAGCAGAAAGCAGCTGTCTTGCCAGAACCTGTCTGAGCACAGGCCATCAAATCTCGTCCTGCAAGTGAGATCGGTATTGCATGCCGCTGAACAGGAGTTGGCCTCACATACTTGCATCTCCTAATATTTAAATTTAACGCGTCCCCTAGATCTATCTCTGCAAAAGTATTCACAGGTGGTGGCACATCAGATCCACTAGTTTCGATTGGGATATCCTCATAAGCATCAAAGTTGATGCCTGTGTTTTCTTGCTCAAATGCCTCTGCTGAGTAATCTTCATCGCCAAAGGGATTTACCTCCCTCTCCCTCCCACGGTCCCACCCCCCACTTTGATTGTTCCAACCGCCACCACCACCACCTCGACCACCACCACCTACATATCCCCCGCGCCCAACATCAGGCCTTAAACCACCACCACCACCCCAAGCGGACCCAACTGCAGGGCCATTATAACCTACATTGGCTGGTTGCAAGGTAGTCTGAGCGGGAGAATCAGCAGAAGGAGGCCTATTACGAAGATGTGGGGGAACATAAGTTGAGCGTGCAGGACGAGAAGCGCTGCTATTATCCGATGGGCGCGATGTACGAGATGAGTTGTTATTTTCAGACGAACCAGCGTCCGCATAGTCTCCATTACCTACAGAATCTGCCCATGACCTCATGATTGCCAGAGCGCAACGCCTTCTCCACCAATAATTTCGATGAACAGCCTATTTGCACCACATACACAAGAATAAATTACTCGCTTTTTCCCCTCCATAATTGTAGATTGAAACACCTCATCAACAAATGACAACACAACTAAGAAGTCCTAATTACATAGCTAAATTATGATTAAACACGAAGCAGACACCACAACTTGTAGATATCGATTCGAACCGCAACAAAGACAAATCAGAGCAAGCAGATCACAGTAAATCCAGCAAATGAAACCAGCATTCGAATCAAAATTAACAAAAGCAATGTCATACTCGAAGCAACGATATAGATTAAAATTGAAAACGAAGATGACTAGCACGCATTCAAAGCTCCAACTGAGACATGCAAGCACCAAAACCTAGCTAGATTGTGCAAAAGAATTACAGAGACCGAGAGAGAGAGCTTGGAACCTGAAGCGAGAACGAGGAGTGAAAACAGCGGGAATTGGATCGCGAAACGAAACCCTAGGTTTGCAGAGAGCAAGAATAGCAGGGGATACCGGACAAGAAGCGCAGATATCGCTTTTGATTTTCGTCGTCGTCGTCAATCAGGTTTCTTTTCTTTTTCTTAAATTTTGGACATTGTTTTCTCTGCAGAGTTTAAAGCTCTCGTTTTTTTCTTCCTTTCTTCTACGCTGTGGCGGAAGATTATTATTATTATTATTATTTTAATTTTCGAAAAGAAAAAGCAATAAATAAATATCTTAAATTCATTGGCGTCCGTCCAATTTGGGGGATGACTGCTGCCGTCATAAAAATAACCGGACGGTAAGCCGTGAAATTGTGTGGATTCTCAAGAAAAAAGGGCAGGGTAAATCTTACCTATATCCGTTGTCTGATTTTTAGCTTTGGTATTAGAGTTTATTTCAGTATTGATACTTAAATTTTTATGACACGGTGATACCCATATTTAAAAATCTATCAACCTAAATTCTATTTTCGTTATTGATAAAAAGTCTGAAATCATTTTTCGTAACGATATCATTTGTTTGCTGACGTGTTTCATCAAAAAAATAACAAAAATAATCTTCTAACTTTTTCTAAAACCATTCCCCTTCCGATCTTTAAAATTAAATGTTGTGGACACATTTTTCTTCAACATAAAAATTCTGGGTGTTCATTCCAAATATTAGAAAATTCTAAGTGTACATTCCAAATATCACATGGATCATTCCAATAGAGGGTTGACTGTTATTCTGCATTTGTGCATATTTGCTGACAATTCCTCCTCAAATCTTCAAATCCCCACCCACCCATCACCACCTCATCATCATCCAACAGTAAATCATATCATCAATTCATCATTATCATTAACATCAAAAAGAGGAAGGACAAAAAATTAACAAAGTAAAACTAGCATCATCATCATCACAGTAATTCATCATCATAGTAATTGGGGCCAAAAGAAAGAAGGCACTAGCTAATAAGGAAGTGGCCAAGCAGCACTGCGGTGGTTGAAGAGCTTACAGACTGATGAACCTGCACTTGCCCAGATTAAGATCACACCTGAACTCATGTTGTTGTGACCTCTACAGAGGAGTTACACGGGTCCATAGTCTGCGCCAGAACCCGACGAACTCTGAAATTGGTGATTTTAACCTGGTTTTGGGCTTTGATCAAGATATTTCAAGGCTTGATATCGCGGTGAACGATGTGTCATCTGTCGAGATCGGCCAAACAGGTGAAAATCTGACGTTTCAAATCAGAGAGAGCTTTCTCATTGGTGATGTGCTTCCCTTCTAAAAAGCTGCTGTCCATGAACTCCATCAGAACTTGGATCTCGTTGTTGTGGTCGAACACATCGTAGAACTTGCAGACATTAAGGTTATCAACGTCGTAGAGGATTTCGATTTTGCTGCAGATCTGGTTGACTCCTCGCTGGTGTCGTAGATTGTTTTGAACGCACTAACAGCATAAACATTATAGCCGATGAAATAAAAAAACAGACCGACGAAATAAAAAAACAGACTGACAAAAAAATATTTCGTCGGTTAACTTAAATTTTCTTCGGTTAAAATAGAATTTTAACCTATGAAATATTTTTCTGTCAGCTAAACTAATTTTTTCATCAGCTATAGTCTGTAAACTATAACCGATGAAATTACAAAAGTTTAGCCGATGAAATAAATAATTTTGTTGGCTAAAAGTCATTGTATTTGCAGATATAGACAACAGCTCATTTGAAAAAAAACAGGAGAACAAGTTTGGGTGTTGTCGAAATTGTTGGGTGCCATTGAAATCTGTCCAAAAATAGTTTGTGGAGCTATATATAGGTACGTATATGTGTATATATCTTGATTTTGAGTGTGATTAAATTGATGGATTTTGATTTGATAATATATATATAAAGTTGTTGTTAATAAGTTGTCGATTTTGATTGAGTATATATATGTTAATTAATTTAATTAAAATATTGTGTTGATGAATGGTATGAATTAATTAAGTTGTTGATTATATGTTTATTTTGATTTTGTGATGATTTATGTGTTGATATATAATATTGTTATGTAATTAGTAATTAGCATATATATATATATATATATATATATATATGTGTGTGTGTGTTAATTATTAATTGTTGTAGAATACTAAATGATTTGAAAGTTTATATATGGAATTAATTAATTAGAGTTATACATATATATTTTGTTATCTTTTCAGGATATGGATAAGAGTTTGATTTCGCTTCCAAAATAGGACAAAAGATATGATAAAGAAGTTATTAGTTTTATTGAATATGTGCTGGCTAATGCGAACGAGAATACAATTTTCTATTGCCCGTGCACGAAATGTCAGTGTTGCAACGATATCACTAGCAGAACAGAGTGTTTGGGCGACGAAGCAATTTCGTCGCCCTGTTAAAAAATTTCATCGCCCAAGATCTTAGGGGACGAAGCGTCGTCGCCTAATGTGTCGTAGCAAGAAGTTTGTCGCCCAAGATCTTAGGCGACGAAAGAAATCCCTGTCGTCGCCTAAGAGTGAGACCTTAGGCAACAACACAAGAGTCGTTGCTTAAGAGTTAAGTTAAGGCGACGACACACATTTCGTTGCCTAAACAGCCGTCGTCACTTAAGAGTCTCGTTCTTAGGCGACGAAACTGGCGTCGTCGCTTAAGATCTAGACTATTAAGCGATGAACAATTTTTCGTTGCTTAAGAGTCTTGCTCTTAGGCGACGAAACTGGCGTCTTAGCTTAAGATTTTAGATCTTAGGCAATGAAAGTGGTATATTTCGTCGCCTAAGTGATATTAAGACGACGAAATGGTGCAAAAGTCGTTGCCTAAACCTCTCTTAGGCGACGAAAAATACCTTATTTCGTCGCCTAAAGTATTTTCTGTATTTTTTATTTAGTTTTGAAAATTTTTATAAAATTCGATTCTTGTGGTTTCCGAAGCTGAGGACGTTCCGGCGGCGGAGGCAGAATAGGACGCATCGGCATGGGAGGAGGAATTTGTCCTGTTGATTGAGCATATAGACAATCCTGAAACCACTACCCCAACTGCATCTGATGGTTTTTCTAGGCTGCATTACGCGCTTCATTATACTGTTCATGGACGTCTTCATAGGCACTCTTGGCGTCTTAATAGGCATTTAGAGCTGATGTGAAGGCTCTCCTGGAAGCCTCCTGTCACTCCTGGCGTTTTATTCTCTGTTGCAGCCTCTCAACTTCTTACTGTAGTTGCACGTTGCTGCTTGAGGCTCCCTTCTTTCCTCTTTTGATTTTTTTTTTCAGCTTTTGGTTTCCAACCCTGCCCATACCCCGGCAGTAGAAATTGTTTGTACGGTGTGGAAAAAACGTGTCCATGATCCTCGCCCGGCTGAGTGGATCTGATCGGTCTATCCGAGACATGGCTTCGGACATATCCTCCTCATGCGTTTCCAACTATGTCTCCGACACGTAATCACCCATCACATCGAACTTCGCCGACCTCATCCTCTCCTAATTAGAAATATTAGAAACAAATTATTAATTACCATTAAATAATACATATATGTAAAATTAAAAATTAAAAGCGTGAGATAACTTACAAGATCCTCCTCGGATTGAGGATACGCCTTATGGAACATTCCCAAGAACGAGTTAACCTCTGAATTGTCCCTCATCACCTCCTCCATGTTGCAAGCAAACGGTTTCGAACCGGCATGATGGTTAGTCGTGTTGTGTTGCCGGTTTGCAGCGTTCTTCTAAGAGACGGCCTTTAAAGAAAAATAAATTAACCGTTAGTAAAATATTTATTTAATACGTAATTTTTTTTAATAATTAAGTACGGTCTCGATAACTAATTAAGTAATTTATTTTTTATCTACCTTTATGAGGGTTGTTGAATTCGACCGTCAGAAGCCAACGCCACTCGTGCTCCTTGTATTGAAACTCAAGAGGGGTACCCAGCCGGCCGTTCTCGTGAGCTTTTCAGTGGTCCCTCAGTTTATTCTTCCACTCCCTAAACATACATATACGACATCAAATATTAAATATATATTTAATACAACATATAATTCACGACAATATTTTTCCCAACATACGTACCTTTAGAAATGTGTTTCTTCCAGCCATGGCCTCATCAACTCCTTTGACCCCTCGGGAAACTCAAAATATAACTGCATTTAACCGTTTATTAGCCTATTTTCTAGAAAAATCAACACCTTCATCACGTAATATTATTATTGAGACTTTTTTAAAACTCACCGACATATCGTTATCGAGCTGGGCCTTCATGGAATCCGGGGCCTCTATCCATTCTCCCCACAACATAGGGCATTTAGCCATAATTATGGGTCTCGTGGCACGGACGTACATGTTCTCCACGCTTGCTGATTCCGGTTCCCCATTCGGACCAACCCGGATTAAGACCTTCCCTGATATTTTGACTAGCTTCTCCAGGGCCTTGCTGATGACGATGCCTCTCTTATTCTTTGTCGGTTTGTCCCCGACGGCACCTATGACATAATAAACCAAATTTAATATTAAAATACTTCATTAAATATAATAATTCAAAAAGCCCTGTAAATTTATTTACCTGAGGGTGATGCGGTGGAGTCGACGGATTCCGTTGGTGTCGACGTCGATTCCTTGCACCTGACGGGATGAACAGGTCCATTAAAAGACGTGTAAAAGTATGTCTCTTGAACAGTTAGGTCCGGGGGGAACGATAATATATTCAACTCCACATCAACGATCGGTATGACCGGTACAGTCAACGGAAGCCATATAGTGGCCGGTACCAGTGGCGCCGATGACCCATCACCCGAAACAGCAGAAGGAGTGTGCACATCTGCAGCGGATGGAGTGGGCCCCCACGTAACCGAAGGCCTATGGAGTGCAGACTGGAAATCGTCCGGCTTCCCTGAAGAGGTGGAAACACTCGGCCGCCTCTGCCCCTCTAGAAAACTCGCACGTCTGGCAGACATAGTGCTCTGAAACCCGACCGGTGGAGGGTTGCTTGCGGTTCCCTCAGACGAACCAAACGCTTGGCCCCTCGAACCCTTCTTGCTTGACTGAAAACTCCTTAACATCTTGTTTAAAATAAAAATTCCAATCAATAACCTAAAAAAATGCACAATAAATTACAATATATTAAAATAAAAATTTCAATCAATATTCCACAAATATAATTTTAATTTACCACACAATTATCATTATTTACCAAATATTAACAACAAAATTACCACAAATATTCCACAATTTTTGAACAAATATTCCTCAAATTTTTCCATAAAATATTGTATAAATTTTCCATAAAATTTTCATTTAATTTATCATACACTTACACTTAATTTTTCACTAATTTACCACAATGTTTCCACAACATTATCACAATTTACAAAAAATAATCCACTAATTTTCACAAATTTTCCACAACATTAACACAATTTTTCCACTAATTTCCCACAAATTTTCCACAAATATATTACAAACCCTCCATCAATTTACAATTAATTCACCACAAAATTATCATAATTTTTCTACTAAATTATAACAAATTATACACAACATTATAACAAATTAAACAAAAAATTATAACAATTTTTTCACAAAATTATAACAATATTTCCACAAATTATATCAATATTTTCAGAAAATTAAAACACATATTCCACAAATTATAACAATATTTCCAGAAAATTATAACAAATATTCCACAAATTATAACAATATTTCCAGAAAATTTACAAAAAATAATCCACTAATTTTCACAAATTTTCGAATTCCGATAGGTATCTTCGAATTCGAAGCTAGGAGGAGGAGGGAGGCTGAGGGGGCACGACGACAGGGGCAGCGGCAGAGGACGAGGTGGGGGAAGGATAAGGAGGGAGAGAGTGAGATTAATTGGCGCGATTTTGGTGTTAGGGAGGCGGAGAGAAAACTGTAGAAATGACTACCGGATTTTTTCCTTATACCCGACCTTTTAGGCGACGAAATACTTATGTCGTCGCCTAAGAGAGACCTTAGGCGACGACGGCCACATTTCGTCGCCATGGAGATGAATGTCGTCACCTTAGAGACGAATGTCGTCGCCTAAGATATGGGCATCGTCGCCCAAGGAAGAAATTATTTAGGAGACGATTTGAAAATATTTTGTCGGCCAAGAGAGGGGTTTAGGAGACTTTTATACACTCAACCCATTGTGATTTTGATGATCGAACATGAGAAACGGAAAACCGATCGTCAGATATGAGCACCATCATGAATTATGTGTGTTGGAAAAAATTCAAGTCCATCCGACAACGTTAAGTGCTCAATCCGTACGGTCAAACTGTGCGGTCAAACCCCTAAACAGACGGAAACGGTGATTCGACCCTCTAAATCACGTAATTTGGCCGGACCTTCAACTGAGAATAGTTTCAAATCGATGAGACGCATCCACCGGTATAAAATTTTACCAAAAATAACAACACGAGATAGGGCTACACATAGGGAGAAATATGGTAAAATTGCGTTGACCCCAACAACCAGCATCGAGACTTTACCAGAATACCGTGATTTTGCAGCCGTATATGTATTTCACTGTTCTGGTCATATCTTATTTCACGACTTTTTTTGCGTTTGAGGCCTCTACATATAGTTTGTATTAAAAACGATACTTGAACACCACACTTGTATAAACAAGTAATAGAATATTAGTAGGTATGTTGTGTTTTTGATGATCGAACATGAGAAACGAAAAACCGACCGTCAGATATGAGCACCAGCATGAATTATGTGAGTGGGAAAAAATTCAAATCCATCCGACAACGTTAAGTGCTCGATCCGTACGGTCAAACTGTGCGGTAAAACCCCTAAACTGACGGAAACGGCGATTCGACCCTCTAAATCACGTAATTTGGCCGGACCTTCAACTAAGAATAGTTTCAAATCGATGAGACGCATCCACCGGTATAAATTTTTTACCAAAAATAACCACCCGAGATAGGGCTACCATAGGGAGAAATATGGTAAAATTGCGTTGACCCCAACAACCGGCATCAAGACTTTACTGGAATACTGTGATTTTGCAGCCGTAGACGTATTTCACTGTTCTGGTCATATCTTATTTCACGACTTTTTTTGTGTTTGAGGCCTCTACATATCCTGTCAATACTTATCAATATTAGCAGTGTTGATAGCTCTAGGGACAGATTAATCGATCAACTAAATCACACACTCAAAATCTATAAATTCATCAACTCAAATAAAATTCAAAATCTATCAATTCAACTCAAATAAATCTCAAAAACAACATATATACACGTACATATACGTACCTATATATAGCTCCACAAACTGAGTATGGACAAATTTCGACAACACCCAACAATTTCGACAACACCCGAAATTTTCTTCCTTTTTTTCTCGAGTGAGCTGCTATCTAGATCTGAAAATATAAGAACTCTTTGGCGACGAAACCGAAAAATTCATCACCTAAAGTTTAAAAAAATCGTCGCCTAAGAGGGTTACTCTTAAGCGACGAAAGGACGTCGTCGCCCAAAGTTTTTGAACCTTAGGCGACGACATATTTGTCGTCGTCTAAGAATGACCCTCTTAGGCGACGACATCGGACCTTAGGCAACGACATATTTGTCGTCGTCTAAGAATGACCCTTTTAGGCGATGACATATTTGTCGTCGCCTAAGAGATACCCTCTTAGGCGACGACGGTTAGGCTTTAGGCAACGAAACTTCCTATCGTCGTCCAAGACTGGACCTTAGCGAAAAGGAATGGCCTTTGGCGACGATTTCAGTTTTTGTCGCTTTAAATTTTATCTTAGGCGACGATTTTTGTCTCTTAGGCGACGACACATATTTTCGTCTCCTAAAGTTCCTCTTAGACGACAAAATTTGCTATCGTCGCCCAATGACCTTTTTTGTAGTGTATACATCGATTTGCGATTGACAAAGTATGACAACACCTGAAGAGTAACGGGTTTTGGGAGAAGTACACATATTGGATATATCACGATGAAACATCATTAGGGAGTCTGCATGATCATGAGTAATTTTCTGAGATGGGCAGTATATCTAACGATCCAACAACGGCCTTCATCAACCTATGTTTCCTTATGAGAGCGGTGTATGCTCTGAATGACAGTATATGTCTGAGCTGGTGCAGCCCTTCCCTAGAGTTGTCAACACTGTTGATATTAACAAGTACAACAAACTGCTTACTTTCCAACAGACCCTTGTGTACCCTGGTTGTCAGAAGACGGTTCATAAAAGTGGGATGGACGTAATGAAGATTAAAGTTGAGACAAAATCGATTGTGAAGGCTGTTGATGATTATCTACAGTACACTGCTTCGATGCTGCCCCACGGTCATCGTCTTTCTACCACTCATCATAAGATCCGATATATCCTGAAATTATGATCAGATTTACTCTCTATGTTATTTTGGACTTAGAGAGCAAAACTTTTGTAAAAGAAAATTTACTCACTTGAAGAACCATTATTACTGAAACGAATTTGTAATACAACACTTCACAATCTTATGCAAATGTTGTATAATCATCGATGGAATCACTACAAGGCAGAAAACCAAATAAGTTTAGAAACTGTCTTCAAACCTCCAAGTTATTAAGCCTTCAAGCCTCAAGTGCCTCAAGAATTTGACTTTTCTACTTGGATTTTTGGTACTTGGATGGTTTAAAACTATTGGATTGAGTATAATGTGGTCCCGTGATTTCATCCTCGTGTCATCTTTATTCAATCTAAGGGTTTTAAATTATCCAACAAAAAAATTTCTAGAGAAGCCTGATCCGCTCCAAACCCAGTCCTTAACCATCATCCAAAATAACTACTTTAACTTGTTCTTCTTAGAAAACGCCTATACCCACACAACCCCCGAATTCTTTCACCGTAATCGTTTATAGCTTTCACACCACGCTTCATGTTGTTAAGCTCGTTTGGTTGTTTGAGTCACAAACAAGATATCATATCAATCAGATTTGTAGGTCAATCCAAACCTTATTGTTGCTTAATTCAAAACGGACTCTTGTAATACCTCAAAAATTAGAATATAATTTAGATTAGTATATGACTCGTTAAACTTAAAAAAATTATCGCATATTAGTTTAACTATAAAGTCTTTAGAAATCCAATAGCAAATACATTATACAAAAACGAGTTTTAGAGAAACATTAACGGAGTGAAGCAAATGGTCCAGTCGATACTCGAGTCAAGTCATGTATCCCTAGTCATGGGTTCGAGACAACAAAACTGGATTCGCAAAACATTTCATACCAAAGGATAGTAAAACTAATAAAAATATTTTTACTAGATTAAAACTTTTAGTGGTCATGCTTATATATCATTTTGGTGCTAATTATTGTTAGTTTATATATATTTCGTACTTAAACTATATTAGTAAAACCACACATTTTCTTCACATTACCTTACCCATATTTCTTGTAATCGAATTAAAAACTAGTTTTAGTATTTACCAAGGTTAAATATTACTAACACAAACAAAATCTTAAGAAAGGAATACATCAATTCCTTTCCTTAATACTTTGAGTATATATATATTTGTATGTATCTATAGCTTCATGACCAATGTTCTAAAAAGCGCTAGGCGATAGGCGAGCGGCGACCCATAGCCTAGCGCCTGGACAGACTAGGCGGGGACTAGGCGGGGATTAGGCGATTTACTTTTTTCATATTTATTAATTAAAAATATATATTTTATGTACTATAATATTTGAAAACAGTCAAATATGGATAAATTATTCGACATAAATCTTGTTAGACCTATTTATAAAATAGATTATAGCTAAAATTTAGCATAACTTCATGTAAAAGTGAGCAACAACAACAATAAACACATATATTTCTAATTCTAAAAACATCATTTACTCTTATACTCGCATGCTCCCCATAATGTAACAACTCCACCACTAAATGTAAATAAAATCAGCCGGAGAGCTTAGAACCCTAGGCGGCTAGGCGGTCTCTAGGCGGCGATTAAGCGGGCTAAGCGGTCGTCTAATTGCCCACAGCCTGGCACAAAGGCCTTGAAGAAAAGCAAGGCGGCTTGTTGCAGCCTAGAGTCTAGGCGGTGCTAGGCGGGGCCTTTTAAAACACTGTTCATGACAATACATATATAAGACTATAAATCAATAGCTGATTTTTCTTGTACCCATCTTACTATTACGGTTTCTTTGTGAAGAAGCACCCTAACAAGCTAGACTATCACTCAATATTAGTGTTTGGTCTCTTAAGTCAAATAAAATTGTTGGAAATTGATTTACAATGCATGCTTCTTGGCCTATATATACTTGTGATCTGAAACATATTTCTTCACACTTCAAGATCAAATACAAAAATGATCAAAAACTCCCTTAGTTGAATAGAAAAGTTCCCTAACCAAAATCTATTAGTATTCACTTCTTTTCTCTTTTTAATAAGTTCCCTCTTTAAATTTTCTCTTTGTCAAAAAATTCCAACCTTACCAAACCTCCACTTTACATCTCAATTTCAAAAGTAAGTACAAGGTTACATTTCTATGCTCGTTTGTCTTTAAGATTATCAAAATGTATAATTGAAAAGAATATGTTTTCTACAAATTTATAATTTCATATTTGATTAATTATCACTTTGTCAAATTTATTATAGTATTAGATTCTTCATGAAAAATGATTCAATTTAGGTTTTTAAATCACTTAAAAAGGTTTGGAAACGAAGAAGTTATGTCTAATGAAAGTTTTTAACCAATAAACTCGTTAAAAATCTATTTCGACTATCTCAACTTAAAAAAATTCATATCTCACTCATTTCTTAACCATTTTCTACAAAATTTATATCAAATTAAAGCTTAGAACCTCTGTTTTTAATCTGTAAAGTTTCAGAAGTAATGATAAAATATAAAGTACGTAAAGATTTAGACATCAAATGCTAGTAAAATGATTATCGGTTTTCTACACTACTGCTATGTTACACCATTTATGGACTCTACCACTTCGAACTGGACTATATGACTTATTTCATTGGATACCTTACAAAAAGTACTTCTACATGGACTCTCACTTGCCTAATTTGAAAAAAATGAATGAGTTATGAAAATGATAAGTTGACGGTTCTTTGGACAATGATTTCTCTCGCTAAGGGAAAATGACCTCTAATTCTTGGACTACTAACTAATATTTTCTATTTATATTTAATTTAAAGTAAATTTACTTTATTGCACAATTACTTTCAATTTAATTAAATTGCTTTTTTTTTTGTGCCTACATTGAGTTATTAACAATATTTAAAGTATATTGATATAAACTGGTATACTTTGTTGGTATTGAAATAATTATCTTATTTTGTTGTAATTAAGTTTGAAGATGTGAAGCCGAGTGATTGGTACGTACTTCCCTGGACTTAAGTTGATTACTAGTAAAAGTGTTTTATGATTTATGAAGTTAATTTGGGCCTTAGTCCCTAAGGATAGTGCACTATTATACTCATAGGAAGAAAATGTCAACATTGAGTATACATACTCTAGTATTGTTCACAGTATGTTGCGGCTTATCCATGATTTGGTATAGTGGACCTAACATGTGATTTTTGTGTGATTATTACCAGTTTCCTAAATATTCACATGGATGCATTTATTCACACTCGTATATGTGTATATGTGTATGTGTATAAATAAGAATCGGTATAAACAAATAAAAAATGAATCTAGATACATTTTTACTTAGTTGTGTTTATTTGGTTTCTTATAAAACACATTACTATAAGAATGTAAGTTGTATTTACTGGGTCTGTATTACTCATGATTTTACACATTCTTATTTTCAGGTAATGAATAGATGCTTGGCGAATCAGAATAAACCTACTAAATAAAAGAATATTTTTTATTGCTATTTTGAGAATAAATGTAATGTCTTATATACTCTTGCTAAAACTCTTATATTGTAAAATATTTGATATTGTAAAATATTAATGTTTTCGCTTCCTAATAAAAGTATTATTCAGACATATATATCTTCTCCTTCTAATAAATTATTCGAGAAAAATTTATTTGTTTTAGCTCACACCTCAAATTCGGACACCATATTTCCACATAATATCTTCTCTGTTTGGGGGCGTGATAACTCTAATTGTTGAAATTTCACTCTATTATTGATTTTTCACATACACAAACAATTTCACAACATAAATATATTGGCTACATGGAAAACAAATGAAGAGAAACACAGAGGAGTTATGCTCACAGTGTAGCTGCGACCTATTTTCTTTATCACAACGAAACTGATTTGTGAGGTTTAGGACATCTTCCCATGTCACCATTGAAGATGATCATAGTCATACATGTGGCATTTAATACGATCATACAAAATCACAAGCAAAGTTTTCTTTGATCCAAATGTATAATTGTCGAAGATGGTTAACCTAGATCTCAATTCATTGTTTAAGAATATTGGTATGCCTAGGTATGTTTCTTTATGATATTTGGTGCATTCTTACTTAGTTTGTAATTACTGCTACTGATTCACCCACTTAATGACTACCATTTCCATTACGAGTGTCATTTACTGTCTATCCAGACTGTACAGGTTAACCTGCCAACATTCCCAAGGTGATATGCGCCTTTGGGTTCAAACCTACAAAAATTACACATCGTTATCAGAGAATGTGATGATAGGTTACATCTACAAGAATTTTCGGTTTAACGAATGGAGAGAAGTAGAGTTGAAGCCTGTATCCTCAATTCACAACCAATATATCAAACAAATATGCCATATTGAAATGCACTATAATAATTATGTAACACTTGATTGATAAGCACGAAAAAAAATTACATTTTATAAAGGGAACTCATTCAAACAGTGTATGACCTTTTAGAAAAGTAAAGTTTTAGAATATCACTTTTCAAAAACTTCAAAAGGGTTATTATGTTCTTATCTCGACTGAAGAAAGGTATTTGAAACCATTAGTTCCATTTGAAAAACTAACGACATACATTTTGGAAAATATTAGGGTGTAAATTGACGAGAAGATTAGAGAGACCAAAATATCCTTAAAAAGTTGTCAGCTAACGGTTACTTTAACGAAGTTGACGGCCTAAAGTACCAATATTAGGTCGGGCTAAAAAGATGGTGTACCGTTCTGATGTTTTAGAAAGTTAATGTACTAAAGTTTATAAAGACTAAAAGTTGGTGTATCATTTGGATGCATTTCTCTCCAATAACAACTAATATATTACGAGTATTGAGTCGAACTCAGGACATCTCAGTCACAGGGAGGGAATTATGCTACTTGACCAAACGGTTGTGGACACATTGTGTGCAATATTGGTGAGAACCGTGAGATGTTTTATTTTTTGTACAAAATATTGAGAGAAGTATTTACAAAATAGTCAAATACACGCGTAGAAAGATAACGGATACAATACGTATAATCGTCCACTGATGAGTGAAGCTGAGAGAAACAAACAATAACCCTTACGTGGCTATATACCCACTCGCTCCCTGGTTCACGCGCCCCTCTTATTTTTTGGACTCTAAGCGCGATCAGAGAGTGAGGACCGGAACCAGTATCATAATCTGGGGCTCCATTCGATTTCTGAAGATGGGCGTCAATTCGGCTTCCTCCGATTCCGGAAATGATCTCAACGAGCAGATCGAGCAGCTCATGCAGTGCAAGCCACTCTCCGAGCAACAGGTTTTGTCTGTTCACTTCTTCATTTCCGTAAAGATAGACAAGTGACGTTTCCATTTGCGGAAGGGCGGAGTTAGGTTTTGGATTTGCTGGGGGAATTTTATGGAGATTTTAGATTTATTTTCGTGTATTTTTATTGTGTAATTCAGGTGCTTTGCAGGGATTTGAATCCGAATGCCTTAAATGGATTGTCTTTGAATTTGTGTGAGACTTTATTTAATTACAAATTACTGGGAGGAGTAGGCGAGCTCTGTTTAGTATTGAAGGCTAGTTTTTTTGAATGTGAATGATAATGATATTAGAAACCGCTTGTAGGTGAGAGCACTATGCGAGAAGGCAAAGGAAATCTTAATGGAAGAAAGCAATGTTCAGGTGCATTTTTATGTCTACTGACTGGTTCCTAGTTTTTGGTATTGTAGCACTAGTAGTGTCACGGTCTTATTCTACTCTTTAATCAGGGAATTAATTACGAAATTTGAAGTCTGGACATGTTGTTTATGGGAATGCATCGTAAAATGCTGGAAATTATTTGGAAGTTGTTGAGGTTTTATCCTAGTATCTGCTTTTCTTTGAAGACTGCATTTGGTCAGTTTAGAAGGTAACAGTGTCACAGTTATTGACTAATTAATGATCAGCTAAACAAGTGGGAGTTGAACCGCCTTGTATGCTGCTTTATGTCATTGTCCACGATGCTGTATCCTGTTCCGTTACATTTAATCAGTAAGGGCTGCTATAGTTTTTTTTTAAAAAAAAACTAAATACTAATAAGCATATAACCGTGATGATATATATTTTCATCTGAA
Organism: Comarum palustre; assembly: GCA_951800085.1. Taxonomy (NCBI): domain Eukaryota; kingdom Viridiplantae; phylum Streptophyta; class Magnoliopsida; order Rosales; family Rosaceae; genus Comarum; species Comarum palustre. The sequence continues at coordinate 16,764,020 of OX637578.1, forward strand.
CTAGTTACTCTGCTTCATAGTCTGACTAGTCACAAGTCCTGGCATGATCTTTAAGAATCTTTAACGTGTTATTATTACTAATAATATTGTGTAGTCTTTAGCGCACAAGTCAAAACTTCATCTGTTGGTAGCATTTTTTCCCTTGTGTCTGTAATATGTGCGTGTACCACTGTCCACTATCATTTTCCTTTAACTATTATTGCAATCCACCTACTAAGTCGTATCTTTGAACTTTTCTTAGGAGTTACTAATTTTCTATTGCATGTAATACAGCCGGTAAAAAGCCCTGTGACAATTTGTGGCGATATTCATGGGCAGTTTCACGACCTTGCAGAGCTTTTTCGAATTGGAGGGAAGGTATCTGTTCTCACTATGACCACTGTATTCAACCCTTATGTTTCAGCTGAGGGAATTAAATCAATTAATATTTGGGAACTTGAAACTGCAATGAGCGTTGGAGTTCTGCTGAGCCAATGTACAGTAAATTGTCTATAGCCATGGAACAGCTCATGTAATTCAATTGTACTTGGGTACTAGCGCTTTTCAACTATATTGCTTCTTATGTATAACCCCTGGGCCTAGCCTGTATTATATAGGTGGTGTGCAAATTTGCATGTGCTTAAATCAATTTTTTGTTGTTGTGATAGTCTATTAACTGTATATCATTGCAAGTCTGATAAATTTATTTAGTTTTTTTGTTTGTTTCATCTTGTGTCTTATTACAGAAACTAAAATTATTGCATATCCAATTGAAGCTAGTTTACTATCATGTTCATGAATTTTGAATTTCTTGCCCATTCTGTTGATATTCGTTCAAAATCTCATGAAGGTTATTGTCATATCATTTTCATTGACAGTGTCCTGACACCAATTACTTATTTATGGGAGATTATGTGGACCGTGGCTATTACTCAGTCGAAACTGTGACGGTATGTATCAATCAGTTATGTGGATTTTTCTTTTGGTTCTTTTATAATTTTCAGTATTTATCAAGTCATGCAGTTGTGTTTCGAGTTGGTGTAGCTGATGAGTATAGTGATAGTTAGTAATCAGAGGCTTGTCAGCAATTATCAATGCTTTAAAATTATACTTCGGTGAAACTGATTAGTTCATATTTCCAGCTCCTAGTGGCCCTGAAAGTGCGTTATCATCAGCGTATCACTATTCTTAGAGGAAACCACGAAAGTCGTCAGGTAATTAACCTTTCTTTCAGTAGCTGTAAGTGTTGCATTCCTTCTTATGGTATAATATTATCCAATATATTGAAAAGGATTGTTCAAACTATTAACCGTGTGTCTCAGTGTTGATTATATGGCAAGACAATAAGGTGGCATTTGACAAAGTTTCATACATGTATTTTCATTTCTGAAAATGAAAATGAGATGAAAATGTGTTCGGTGAAATATTTTCAAAAACGTTGAAAATGAAATATGAAAACGTCAATTTGACATTTTCACTTTTTCATTTTCCACGTTTAGAAAATATGAAAAATATTTTTCACAATAATTCCCAAATGCATTTCCAAAATAGAAAATAGCAATATCATTTTCACATTTCTGTTTTTAAAAATCTTTTTTGAAAATCATTTTCAAAAACGTTACCGAACAGGCCTTGGGGGTGATTTTGTCACACTCCCAATCACATTTTACACACTTGCACTCCATGTAAAAGCATTGGGTTTGACATGTTCTTGAAGATGAAATTGGAGGGTCATCTGTCCCCTAATATTGTACATCCCTTTTATAAGTTTGAACTCTGATCAGTAGGTTTTCCCTTATAATTTGGGAACCTTATGATTAGTATGAGTGTGAATTGTTCTTAGCTTCATATATGATTACTCTTTTTTTTCGCAGATTACTCAGGTTTATGGGTTTTACGATGAATGTCTTCGCAAGTGAGTATTCTGACTTGGCCTTCTTGTATGCCATCTTGATATAACAACACATGAACGAATTTCCTATATTTGAGTATTTATATGCTTCCTTTATCACGAATTCGTATGATGTATTGGGAGAAAGCATGAGGTTGTTATACTCATGGAGAAAAACATAACAAATATTAATAATCAACATATTACTGGTTAGATCACTTTACCTTTAACTGCTGAGAATGTATCCATCATAGTTTCAATGAAGCAGTATCAGAGGAACTGCTTCTCTGAAAATTTGACAGTATCAGTTTAGATTGCAAAGCATTACCATATGGCTCGTTAATGTGTTTAATGATTACTTAGAATGTGCTGAAAATCCTTTCAACTGGGGTCTACTGTGGCATGAGACAGTTGATGTTTAAGAACATGATTATAATCAGGAGAAAGCTGTTGTTGGACTTTGACTACTGTTTCTTTCTCCTTAGTCCCATTATTTGTTTGTCAACTGTTCATTTTCTCCTGCAGTTTGGCCGTATGGATATATTAAAACTCTTTACGTAGTGATTTCCCACACATTCGTGTAAAAAGGTTTTGTGAGCTTCTAGCTTCTGCTTCTCTGGCAAGTAAAGGATATTGCACTGATAATTTCATGGCAGGTATGGGAATGCCAGTGTATGGAAGACCTTCACCGACCTTTTTGACTACTTTCCACTGACAGCATTGGTAAGTTTTAATGGCATGTACTAGTATTGTGGAAACTACTAAGATGAAAAGTGATGTTTATAACTACTAGAAAATAACAATTACGGGCTCTTTCAACTGTAACACATTCATGAATTATCTCACGGAATTAGAGAGGAATGAGGATTGTGTATCTATTTTTAGAATTGTAAGCTTAATGTTAATACTGGTGTTTATTTCTGCTTAGGTTGAGTCAGAGATATTTTGTTTGCATGGTGGATTATCCCCTTCAATTGAAAACCTTGATAACATAAGGAATTTTGATCGTGTTCAAGAGGTTCCGCATGAAGGGCCCATGTGTGATCTGTTATGGTCTGACCCAGATGACAGATGTGGTTGGGGTATTTCACCTCGTGGTGCAGGATATACTTTTGGCCAGGTTACTTCAAGTATCTGATTGACTATTAGCATTTTTTGAAGATACTGATTTTTACAATTATGATGGCCACCTGAATGATGTGTAGTTCTTATTGATTGAATATTCATTTTCTTTTGTGCAGGATATATCTGAACAATTCAATCATACAAATAGTTTAAAGTTGATTGCAAGAGCTCATCAACTGGTTATGGATGGATTCAACTGGGCCCATGTAATTCTTGTTTCTAAAATTTGGGTTCATTGTCTTGGTTAATTAACTACATAGGAAAGGGTTTCTTGAATGAATCTATTTTTGTTCAATTTCGTCTATTGAATAAAACAACTCTTCTTGGACAGGAACAAAAGGTGGTTACCATATTCAGTGCACCCAATTATTGCTATCGCTGTGGGAACATGGCATCTGTTTTAGAAGTCGACGACTGCAGGGGCCATACTTTCATCCAGGTCTCTCTCTCACACACACACATTTTTAAGTTATCAGATACATTAGGATCAGTTTTAAGTATGTTTCAATGATGTCTGCAGTTTGAGCCTGCTCCTAGGAGAGGAGAACCAGATGTTACTCGTAGAACACCTGATTACTTTTTGTGAAGCAACTGCAGTGGTGCCATTTATTTCGCAGCTCTACCACTTTCCAGTGCATGATTGCACATTGTTTTGCACAAGATGACCATTGGTTTTAAATTATAAACCCTTCCTGGCTGGTTATAGCAATATTCCAAAAGGATGTAAAATACGAAGGTAATGTGTCTGTTGATTGTCTTAGACCTGAACCTTGCTGGGTTTCCCATCAAATAGTTTGCCTAGTTGTTGACAGTCAGATTGTATTATATCCAGAAGCATGTGGATAATCCCTTATTGTTTGTTTTCATTTTTTGTAATTGTTCTTTTTTATCTATGTTTTGTCACCCTTCCCAGTTTGGGCCCTCAAGGATGCTTGAGCTTAACTATTAGTGGATGATTTCCTTTTCCATTACAGAGATGATTTATGGTTTTCAACACATGATTTATAGTTTCCTTATCCGATTATATATATCATGAGCGACTGGTTTTCAGTTTTCTTGCTTGTTTGTGATCTTTTCCTTGTAGTAAAAGCCTATGATGTTATTGTTACTAGTCCAGGTCGGGACAGCACTACCCATCTGACTATGTATGCAATGCTTTCATTGCCATTGCCTCTGAAGTCGCCAATCTCAATGCCCTACTATACTTTTTTGGCGTGGCTTTGTCTGCACAGTGCGTTATGTTAGGCCATTGCCCATGTTCTAGTGTTTAGATGCTTTCCACCATGTACCTTATGAATTAGGACGAACCCATCATGTTTATAGACATTTTGAGGAGACAGCTGTATCATGAGTGGGAACAGTGGCCCTATACTCCATTTTATGTACACTAGCATTGATACCCGCATTTGTCAGGCGCTGTTGATTTGATTTTTTTTAAATGAATCACAGTTGATATATTTTCATTTTAGTAATAATACTTAATTAATAGTATTAAAAATATATTGTTGGCACGCTGTCGTACATGCCGAAGTGCGTTTAGGTTTGATTAATTATTATGAAATTTTGGTGGTTCGATTAATATTGTGCAACAACTCTCTGAAACTCTAATAAAAATAGCACAATTGATTGAGATGAAGTTAACATTGAATTTAAATTAACAACCAAGATGTCTGGAATTGCAAGTAAGAAACACCCATCAATACATGTCATAAGCTGAAATTGATAAACTGAATCAATTGAAAAATTAATTGATGTTTTAAACCCGAAACCCAAAACTCAACTTAAATTCAAAACCTAACCTATAAATCAACATACCAACACTCATATGCGGAACTAAAACTACTATTTAAAAAAGTTACAGAAACGATTTAAACCCTAAACAATTAATATATATTGATCAATACAATTATTTAGGTTCAGAGTGACTCAATTTCTTTTACAATATTATTAGTATTATGAATATTATCATTATCATTAATATTATTGATATTAAAAATGTTTTTTTCATGCAATTTAATTTAAAAAAAAATAAAAACAAATAATTTATAAAAAAAAACAGTGGAAAAACTGTAATTATATTAAAACTGAAAGTAAAACAGTCAATTTAATAACAGAATGACTGACTTATAAAAATACTAAAAATGGAAAGGTAAAACCGTCTGCGCACTATTTATCAGGACAGTAAAAAACCACAAACCAATTATATATAGAGATATGATTGGAGTAGATTGACGGGACGGCACCACATTTTCTAGCGACTAGAGGGGATTCTATCCAGTTGTAGCAGTATGATTGCATGGAACGTGAATATGATTTCAATATGCAAACCGATGGACATTGCTAACATCCTAAGACTGCAGGCTTTGCCAAGTGCTCCTAAGATTCACAATCCCTAAACATTGATAGAAAATGAGGATACAAATCTTACAATTTACAAAATTGAATACATGACAATAGGCAAAATTGAAGTTATTTTGATACTGCAAAAAATATACAATTACAAAATTGTATACATGGCACATTCCCATCAGAAATGTAATTCTACTAATTCATAGTGATCATAAGAATGAGGTATCACAAGCTTAACAGGGAGAAAACAGAAGGAACAAGATCTACCACTGACCATGCAAGGCCAGCATATTGAATGAATCTTATACCAGTATCAACATCAAATGAGTCTTGGCCCGAGAAGAGGTACAGCCTCTGGAGATAACCTGACTGCTTCAACTGGCCTGGTTTTTTCCCATTACTTGATCCTTTTAGCGTAGGAATGTATGTACTTGATTTTAGCGGGATACTCAAGGCGTTGGCTACCACAGGAAGAATCCATTTAGCAAGAGCTTTACTACAGAACTTCACAATAAGTATTGTTGGAATCCCAACCAGCATTCTTCCCATAAAGCAAGGGACTGTTAATTCTGATATAAATAATCGTGGAACGGCTTCATGGTGAAACTGCTGGTATGTTTGCTGGACCCCGGATACCTGGATGAAATTGCACATATTATGAGGAAGAATATAGCTTAAAAAGCAAGATCTTTGCATGAATTTCAAGAACCAAGTCCTAGTTTTAAGTATTGCTGATCCAACATTCAAAAATCGAGTATCAATATAATATATAGATAATCTTTGTATACGAATTGATCAGTAATACACATGGTTAAAAATAGAGAATTGTAAATATAAAGATGCTAGAAAATGCGTGCATGTTAAAGAGATACGTGCGTTTTCAAAAAAAAGAAAAAAGAAAAAAAGGGATATGTGCTTACAATGCCTAATGCGACACCATTGAATGCTGTGTGGTACTCAAAACTTGGAGTCGGAAACTCAGGAGTAGGATAAGCAAAGAGCAATAAGAAGCTTAGCGCAGCCCAGAAGGTTGTAACTGCAATACAAACACTGCATTAATAAGAATGACACACCAATATAAAACTCATATATTCCAAAATAAATCCTTATGGCAATTCTAAGAGGTAAAATGAGATCCTGTGGTATTAATATCACAGAAGTGCAACAAAAATCATCATTATGCAGCATTCTGAGTTAGCCTGAAGCAGATTTGATATACTGATCTGATAGTGCAAACTTGGGACATAACAAAAAAATCCAACTAACGGCTTCATAGTTTCTACACCGTGGCAGAGTTTCTCTCCTTAGTGTAATATCATTTTGTTTCTAACAAGACATGAAAAGCTTTTCTAGAACTTTTCCTACCTACCAGATATCCATGCATGTCTTAATCTTGCATAGGATAATCAAAGCTTTATAGGATTCTCAGCTATTACTGACAGGTCTCCTCGTTCCACTTCATGATATATAATAAAGCAGGTGGTATGCATGTATTCCAATTTGTGTAGTCAGCACTTTTAGCTGTCATCCCACAGTATTTTAGCTTCTTTTTGAATCATTTAGTTCCTCCAGATTTAGGTCCTTTTGCATTCTAGGTTGTTTCGATCAAGCTATCAAGAGCATATATATAACAGTAATTGAATGACTAGGTCTGTGCCATACCATTTTGTCCTGAGACTACAAAACTATCAACATGTTCATGAACAGTAAGCCAGAAGGAGAGGATCAGCAAACCAACAGCAAGTCCACCAACGATATCAACAGGACTGTGCATGCCAAGATAAATTCTTCCTATAAAGTGCCCATGAGTTAAGTTTTGGGTTAAGATAAATAAGTAAAGCTGCCTGAAACTGCTAAAAGTATGCAATTAAAAAACTTACCTAAACCAATGAGACTCACAAGCAAGCAAACAAGAGCAAGTCCACCAAATTTCAAATAGGCATCTTCACTCTGAGCATAAGATAGGATGTAATGCAAAAGGTATCTGCAACCCACCACCCATGAGCAGATAATTAGTATATACATGACAGTAAAGCAACTCATAATGGAAAGGGATCAAATTTTTTACACGTATAAATAAATTAACTCCAAAACAAGTTAGTATCCAGAATCACAGAAAATAATCAAAATATAACCAAAACTTTCATAGCTTCTATATGTTGAACATAATTTGAATAAATTATTATCAACAAGTATGCCTAAAGGTCTGTCATCAAGGCAGAGCTTTCTATATTGCCGTGGTTAGTTTCCTTAACTGAATTTGTATGACAAGATAAAAAGTATATACCCGGACAAGCAAACTGTATTTAGAGTGTGAGAAGATGGCAGTCCATATTCCAATGCATTATCCTCCTCATCTTTTGTCGCTGTTATTCTCCTAACCGGAGGGCAACTCGGTCTAGGAGCTGACACCACATCCTACCAAATAAAAAAACCGAAAATCTTGACACCTGAAGTACTTGAACAAATCAAGAAATTAAACAGTAATAAGGGAGTTGAGATTACCTTTATACAGTTCCCCAAGAAATCACAGAAAGCCATCAAGAGGGTCATTTGCCTTGCCAATTTGCCATGCCCACTCTACAACATACAAAACTTGTCAGCATACTTGAATAATGTAACGAACATAAACCCATAACTGACATAACCGCCATCACAACGAAACAAAATGACCAATAATAGAGAAGAGAAACATACCCAGAACAGCAAAGGAAGAAATGCAGTGTAAAATGGCACAGAAACAACACATGACAAGGCAGAGAAGAAAGCATCCAAAAATTTATGCTGGTAATTCTGCAACAACAAAAACCCAAGATTCCAAATGAGATAGCAAGTCAAAACAGAAACTGCAAGAAACACAGAATGATCATCTGGGTCATCTTTGTTTTGAATGGTATGAAGAAACCTGGATCTGGAGGATGAGGGGCGTGCCTGTGATGACGTGGTGGGACACCCAGGGTTGCAGCAAAGATCGAAGCTTTGGGGTCAGATTGAGATAAGAAGCCATTAGAATCCATGTCAGAATCCCACAGAGTGATGCACCTTGCCACACTGTTGTGCTCTCCATTCCCTTGTATCTAATTCTTATTCCTCTCAGAAATTAGTGAGAGAGAAGAGGACCCAGAAACCAAACATGTTCCACCAAAGACTGGACTTTTTCTTTGATCAAATAGAACTTTTATTTTTTGATGAAGAAATTAAATTTTGGGGTTTCTATGGAATAATTGTCACTGTTGGGATGTTAAATATGATTCAAATCTTGGTTGGCGACAGTTGGAAGAGAAATGGCTGCCACAAGAAAAAAAAAAGAACTTTCCAAAATCTAGGGGAAGACAAGTCAAAGTTTTATCGTTTATTATTTACCAAAAGAGACAAAACGCTGTAAACCGTCAGATGTTAAATGAAGAGATCTGACAAGTGACGCGGTATGCCTTTCTCATCTCTGCCACAGAGCTTCTTCCTCCCTCATTCCTCGTACGTTCTCTTGAACTTTTATACCTCTTTCATAAACCCAGTATCAGAATCGCAAAACAAGTCGTGTCTGGTGATTTGAATCTCTTCTCAATCATATGATCATATCACAATTCAATCAATCTCTTTTGTTTTGTCCAAATTGCATATCAAAGGAATCATTCAACTCATTCTTTGAGTGTGTGTATTGCTTTAGTAGAAACTCAGTATGTTGGGATAGGCATGGATATGCTTACACCGTCAAGTATAAGTGACACATTTTATGTGGGTCTACGAGTCATGACGAGACCTGATCACGATATGCATCACGAAGCCGGACATACAAGCTACGTAACGGTACTCGGAACCGGCCGATCCGACATCGGAAAGCCACATTGCTGGCATCACCAACATGCCCTCACAGAGCATACTTTGGACCTCAGTCTCACATCAGAGATATGTAAAAAAGGTGGAGTCTCTTATAAAAGAAGTCTCCTTCTTCCCACTTGAGGGAGGGGAGGAGATAGGTGTCCATCCCAACCGCTACTTGTAATACTCTTAGGTGCTGCAAAGATGCCTGAACTCATAATAAATGTTAAATGGATATAGTCATTTGCCCATAAACGACGGGATGAACCACTATAAATCTTGTGTTCATTGTCTTTATCACGCTACCACTCACACATACATAGACATCATATATACGCTTGCACAAACATTGGCACCGTCTGTGGAAAACCGTTACAAAGGCTCCGCCACTTACCATGAGCTAAGTCCTCTCAACATTTTCCAAGTAATTCAAATTTTTAGAAACGACACTTATGCCAAGTTCAAACCGCTGCATATCATCCTTCATAACACAAATAGCGGAACATATATCATTCTTATAAAAAAAATGTCATTTAAATTTTTAAATGGCGGTAACCTACGCCAAGCATCATTCAAGTGATCACCTTTCCAAAAAAGAAGAAGAAGAGAGATTGCGAAAATTTAAATTCTCACTTATGCTATAACATATGCTTAATATATTATATTGAATGTGACCAAATACTGTATCATGTTGGCGGAGCAACTACACTTACTCATTGGGGGAGCGCTACATATCATAAGCAAGCAAAAGCCGCTACTCCACAATTATGTTTTGGCGGGACAAGGCCCAGACTTGGTCATAAGTTCAAAACCAAGTACCCATTACTCAGGACACCTACCCATTTTCTGAGCACCCTTTCAAGTTTTAATCTGGTTCAACGTCTTCTAGAGCCCATCAGTTGCTCAAAACTTCTCAAAAAGCTAAGAAACTAGATGTACATATTTCGCCACTTGGACTTTAGCGTTCGCACCAGCAACCCACTCTTCAAACAAACCCGCCTCTAGGGTTCCGCTCTCAGACACCAGCGTTTAAGCTCACCGCTCAAGCCTTAACCATAACCGCCCTCTGCCTCTCTCTGCCACGACTGCTGCTCCCTCTCTAAATGAGCGCCATCTCAAAAAGCTGCTCTTGAAGACCGCCACTTCCTCTTGTTCATCTCAACGTCGTCAAGCAGTGGAAAGCTTCATTTTAACTTTGGTTTCCCGCCCCTAACATGTGACTGTTCCCACCACTCAACCACAATCCTACAAGATGAGAGGCAGCGGCACTCGAACACTGCAACGCTCTTAAATAGCCAGTTCACAACGCCATTCTCTAGTAGCGGCATCGATTATCCACAATGTCATCATTAACGACAACACCATCCAACGATCTGATAGGCAATCCGCTCTCTGAAATCAAGCAATCTGCCACAAGGGTAGCAATAACGTCATATGCAGAGCCACCACTTGAGCTACATCGCCACTCAATAAGCAGAGACATCACCATGAAGCACATCACTCATCAAACCGCCGCTATACAACTCACTACTCTCAGCCGCCGTTTACAAATCGCTGCTCTACCTCTTCAACAAAAGTAGCATCAATCTGAGACAACGCCACCTACAACGGCATCGTCTCCAACAGCGACATCGCCTTCAGACCCTGCCACTCCAAGCCGCAGTTTAAGGAGCTCACCGCCGCTCCTCGGTAACCTGTTGTTCAAACAAACCCGCCCTTTGAGCGAGTCGAATAATCTGTCATCCCCGGATAGTTTCACATCACTTTTGTGGTGGGAAAACAACACTTTAAACTAATTAGCTCATGGGAGCCTTATGTCTTCCAAATCGATCACTTCCTCAGAGCAGTAGCAGGGATCATCATAAATTTATTTAAACTTAAGTTATGCAGCGGCGCCAAAAAAAGCAGAGGACATCGCCTCTTGCGGAAAGCAAACAACCTCTTACTTCCCTTCAAACAACTGCACTCTTCTCTTAGAGCCTTCTTCAAACAACGACATTCTTCTTCACTGCTTAAGAAAATAGCAACACCACCATCAATAGAGGCAAAGAGGAGAAAGAAAGCAGCGCCATTATCAAGGCCTCATTGTTCTATATCGGCATCACTCACCATCGTCAAATTGCGACATTGTGCACCATCAAGCTCATCACTTAACAAACTACTGTTTCGAGCCACCATTCACGATACTCCGTCTCGATCACACTTGCTCTTTTCTCACAAGCTGCTACTTGGATACACCACCACTTGAGCAAGTCGGCAACCGCCACCAATAACCCGCTGCCCATGCAAAACCATTACTCACACTGCAGTTTAGGCGGAGCATCACTCTTGTGGCGGCAAAGCAACACTTCAACATATTTGAGATAAGTTCCTAAAAATTCAAATACTCTTCTATGAGATTTGGAAACTAGAAGCATGCCTAATTGTCTAAACAATGTCAATATAGCTGCTATGCCTACTGCCGAATGCATGAAATTGAATCACTCCAAACTGGGTATTCTCATGCCCTAGGGGCACCTTCAATGCGCCCTCACCCTTGGGAGTTCCGTCATTTAGGATCCGTTATATGACCCTCAGACCTCTATATAACGCTCTAAGTGCACCCCTAAGGCACCCCATCGCGCCCTTCATAGCGCCACTTGATGTCCGTTACAAGCATCCTTGGTGCGCCACTTCGGGATCCCAGATAACGCCTTAACGCGCCCCGCTGGGCCCAAGACAGCGCCCTTTATGAGCCCTTAGAGTTCCGCCACTTAGGGACCGCTACAAGATCCCTTGGGATCCTTCTACAACGCCTTCTACACACCCTCAACGCACCCCTAGCGCGCTCCTCGATGTTGAGCCACCTAGTTCCCGTTGCTACACCCTCAGTGCGCCCCAACACGCTCCTCTATGTTGTGCCACCTAGTTCCCGCTGCTGCACCTCTAGTATGCACCATCGGTGTCTCGTCACTTCTCGGCATAAGATAAGTAAAATACCACATCTTAATACATGCTCTTGCAAAGAGCTAATGTCATACCATGTCATTACATGCACTATCATTTTCAAGCATGCCTAGCTACACTTGTCATGCTTCAAGTATTGAAACTAATATGTCATCTACCATGCTCACCAAATGTCATATTAGCTAGTAACAATACGATAAGTATTTACTATGATTACATGTCATGTTTCTATGCAATGAGATAAACATGAGAAAATCACTTGGGCAAAACCATATTATGCTTAGAGATGTTGTGACATTAAGACTTTAAACTAAAATATGATGGTATTACAAAGTGTCAGCGGTTACAAGCATGGCTATGACTTGATAGAGTCCGTCTCACAAGCAACACAACGCCTACATGCTCACATCACCCAACTAAATAACTTCATCATGTATAAGTTAAACATTGATCATTACCTCACCATGTTTCATATCATTAACGGAAAAAATTTCCAATTATTTCTCTTAACATCATTTATAAAGATGATACAGGCTTACTTTGTTATGTCGTTTTCTATGTTAAAACACATAAATATCTTAGAATTCCCTAAAAAAATAGCGGAACTCATGGGCTTGTACACATTAGATTGCACATTAAGAATGTATAAGCGTGGATTCGATTCATCTACATTATTAAAGCTCAGTGACTATCCGACACGTGTGGATTTTCTCCATAAATATTCTAAAGCCCGGGGACTACTCGACATGTACGTGGATCTGCTTCAATTAAATTCTAAAGCATGGGAACTACCCAACACATGTCAATTCGCTCTTACAACATTTGAAACCCGGGGACCATCTGGCACAAGTTTTTGCATGTACTTAACTAACAAAATTATCATCTTGAAAAACCACATTTTTGTTAACGCTAGTCCACTATACATGAAACGGGTATTATCTAAGCTATTGTCCTTATGATATATTTTAAACTAGCTAAAAGAATTTAAACACTAAAGAACAAAATAATACCCTTACATGATTTCAGTTGCCACAAAAATGTGGTGGATTTTTCACAAGTCACGCAACAACGCTATAAACAATCGACTTAATTTCACTATTGACAGCTTCAACAACGAAAATTTACCCCATCTAAATAGGAGAACGGATATTTTCCCCATCTATATGGGTGAACGACAATTACCCCATCTACATAGGAGAATAACATTGTCATGCCTTACACGGAAGAGACCAGCGCTCTCTATCCATTGTAAGAAGCCTTACCACCATAAAGGGACCAGTGCTCTCTATCCGCTGTAAGAAGCCTTACCGCCATAAAGGGACCTATGATCTCTTTGCCGCTGTAGGAAACTCATACCTTACACGGAAGAGACTAGTGCTCTCTATCCGCTGTAAAGAGACATGTGATCTCTTTGCCACCGTAATAAGCTCATACCTTACATGGAAGAGACCAGCGCTCTCTATCCGCTTAAGAAGCCTTATCGTCGCAAAAGAACCTATGATCTCTTTCCCGTCGTAGGAAGCTCATATCTTACACGGAAGAAACCAACACTCTCTAACTGTTGTAAGAAGTCTTACCGCCTCAAAGGGATCTACAATATCTTTGCCGCTGTAACATCCCGTACCTAAAAGTTACCTTTTCACAGAGGTTTACGAGTTACCGAGAGCTTTTAATTGGGGTAGGTAACTTGATAAGATATCGCTCGAGTTTATTTTTGAGTTTTTAAAAGTTCTCCAAATACCTGATTTATTGACTCGATATTGTAGTACGTGTCAACACGAGTCTCCCGGTATTTTCAGAATATTTTTTGGAGCTTCCGGCTAATTTCTGTGAATTTCTGAAGTTTATGATAATTTCTAATTACTATTCCGGTAAATAGTTTTTACCACTTAACTTTTTTACTTTTCACCTTCTTTTAATTTGGACCGTCAGATCAATTAGGGGTTTGATCTGGGCCGTTGATTTGAGTATAAAAAGGGGGAGAGTTGTTGACCCGAGTCAAAAGGCAGCTCGGGCGTTGACCCGAGCCCAGACGCCTCTGTCACCGCTGCGTCGCCTCGGTATATCTCAGGCGAGTTCTCCGCCGTTCCGCCACCTCGCGAAGGCGCCTCCACCATTCCCTCCCTCTCTTTCCACTCTACAAAGCCCAGTCACTCAATTCGACATTCATCAACCGTCGACGGAGATCGACCGAGGAGAAACTCGACTGTGTTCGCCGTTTTCCGGCGTGTCAGACAGCGACGGTGACTTTGAAGGGTAGGTTTCTCTTCCTCCTTCCTTGTTCTTTAATTTGATGCCCTTAAATCTTCGATTCGTACTCTAATTCAGAAATCCCTCTTTCCCCTTTTCTACTGTTTGTTATGGGTTCCATTTTCCTCCACCGGAGAATTCTTCTCCTTCGATTCTCGACCACGACGACGCTGTCACAACAAGGAGGAGAGTCTAGTAGGACCCTTGAGTGAGTTATGGAGCTGCAGCTATCGAGTTAGGCCGAGGCAGAGGCTTTAGTTGTTGTTTTGGTGGAGGTGGTGATCGAGGCAGTGTTGGGGATGTGTGGAGGCCGGGAAGCTGCTGGAGTGGCTCTAGGAGGTGGTAGGCAGCATGAAAGCTACTGGGTTTGGTTTTAGGTTCGAGTTTGGAAGTAGGCAGAGGGTAAGACTCGTTCCCTCTAAGAATTTTGTTGTTTGAACTGTTGTTGAACCTATGTCTGAATTAAATTGTGTTGTTTTTGGTGCATGTGGTCGATAACTTGGTGAATCGAAGAAAACGGGGAGGTTATGGCGAAATTCCGGTAAGTTACTGGAATCCGGTGACTGCTCCGGGAATACCGTTAAACCGGCAGAATGCCGAAAAGGTAGAAATCGAATCCCTGTTAAGCTTTTAGTCAAAAAGTACGGTTAATTCCTAATTTGAGTATTTACGGAGAAATTGGACGTAATTAGGAAGTTTATATTTTGAGAAACTTCTCAATCTAAAGAACACTTACCATTTTAGGAAAATTTCCATTTTGGGAAACTTTCCCTTTTTGGAAGGTTTCCATTTATGGAAGATTGACCGATAAAAGTAAAAAGGGAAAGGTTAATCTTAGTAACCGGTTAAGTTAAGACAGCTGGATCTTTAAGTGAGATTCTAGGCAACTCAGGAATCTTAGTCTCCGAGTTGGATGCTGTAAATAATTCAGATAATTTCTTACCGGATATATCGACTCATAACCCGTAAATTGGTAAAGTGGTTGATTGGGTGTCCATAGTAATTCCATAAAATTACTATGTGATAACCTATCGTTAATAAAATAGTTAGGAAAGTCGTTACGCTGAGGTTACGAAGTCGGAAACCAAACTTCGAGTCGATATTCGGAATTAAGCGTATTGTTAAAAAGAAATGAACTTGGTCAACACGTGGTCAAATAGGATTTCCTGGTCAAACTAGGAAAAGACCAAGTCAACTATAGAAAGACTAATTTATTGGTTTATTTGTACAGTTTCTGGTCCAACGTGAGACGGGCTCGACTACGCGGTTAGTTCGAGGGTTTCGCTCGAGGAGCTTTCCGAGCAGGAAGAAGGTCGCAATAAGTACTGTGAGTGGACCTTGTTTTTTAAATTAAATTGCATGTCATAGACTTTAATTATTTTCTCCTTTATTTATATGATTTCCTCCATTTTATGTTTTAGGGTGATTTTGAGGAAAATGGGGATTTAATACTTTTAAAGATAAATGAGGCAGGAAAGAGGTTCCTACCTTTCCCAGGGTTTTAAAGGATTTTTCCCGGATTATGATTTTAATTGTTATCACCGTTTTCGGATTATGGAGGGGGATGAGTTTTAAAAGGGGAAACTTGGCTCTTGGATTTAAAGGGTTTTAAAGTAAAGGCAGAGAACCGGTTTTGGGTTCCTGGAAAGGTTTTTAAATCCAATGTATTCGGGGTAAAGTCAGGGAGATTTGACTTGGTTTTTGATTTATTTTTCCCACGAGGTTTTAAAGGTTTTTAAAGGATAAGGTTATATATATTGCATGCTAGCATAGACCATCTCCAGATGGAGTTGGTACCATCTCTGGATAGTAGCAGGTCAGACCCTCTTCGGTGGTAGCTGGTCAGTATGACCCTCCCGGATAGAGCAGGTCAGGACCATCTTCGGTGGTAGCTGGTCGGTTGGACCCTCCCGAATAGAGCGGGTCATGGGACCCTCTCCGATGAGCCGGTCAATGGACCATCTCGTGGTAGAGCAGGTCGGTTTTCTCGTGGATGAGGTTAACACCCCACATTTAAATTATTTATGTCTGTTCCTCGATCGCTCGCTCTATCTAGAGTTTCAGATCGATCGCCTCTGTCTCTCTCTCTCTAGCTGTTCTTCGGGTCTTCTCTGATCTCCTGCTTTCAATTTATTAGTATTGTTTGTTGTTGTTTGAAATGACAGATGCGTTTTAACGAGAGCCTCAAGCCTCAAGATTTAAAGCACATAAGATGTAAGTCTTATGATATAAAACCCATAATCAAGCTATCTTAATGTAAAGAACCTGGCTTAGTCCTTCTTCATGTATAATCATTCTTTGTTGATGAACATGATAAGAATAATCTACAAATGTCTCATTGCACTCCAACACTTGATAGGGTGCATACAAAGCCATGTACCAAACTGATCTTACATTAGACATACAGACAAAAATGAGAAGAAAATAAATCACTAGAGATTCAAATGAAATAAATTAAGATACAAGGAATCAACACACTTTAGAAGTAGAGAAATGCACTCAAAACCGACAGGTAAAGAATAATGCACAAACAAATAAATGAAAAATGTTAGGGAATAACATAATCCATAAGCACAAGGTGAATGCTGGACAAGATGACCGCTACTATATATCTACCTTTTAGCATCAGTTGAAGAGTTGCTGGAATAGTTTACAAGTACAAGAAATTAAAAGAACTATCTATCAACAGAAAACTAATTTGAAGTGTCGAATAAGTATGATTACCTCCTAATCAATGTGCTAAACCTACTGACACATTCAGCATATTCTACAAAACATGGCAAAATTAGAAACTACACAACAAACACCCCATGACCTTCACATATGCATTGCTGAAGCGCTGAATCAATGTGCTCTAATTGAAAACTCACATCAACTCAATCAATTTATTAATACCAATCATATCTACACCAGCTTAGGATCAACCAGATCAACTCAATCATACTCAAATAAACCAATGTCCACATCAAGAATACACAACTAATACATAACCAAATTAAATTCAAAAACCAAACACGCAGAGAAGCAAAGGGGATCAATCAAACGTATTCCAACATACAAAAGCCAAACGAAAAGCTCGACGGAGATGACACAGAGAAATAAGGGAGGATAGGGAGAGTCGTACTTGGTCTCTTGGGTAAGTTATTACGCTTGAATGCACAACAAGTTTTCTGGCTTGCTCTTGATGCGATCGAATTCAAAAATTTTAGAAAAGGGGATCGACTAGAGCCTAGGGAAGGCTGAAAGAGCAGCTTATGGTCAACAAAACTGAAAAGAGGATCGACCTAAGAGCATTTCCAACAACTTGTATTAATTCTCTATTGTAGAGGAGAAAATCACAAAATCTCTATAAAAAATAAGCTAAACTCCAACAGCTAATCTATTTTATATACAAAATTAAATGTTTCTCGTTTAATTTAATGAATTTATAGAAATATATAAATCTATTCATATCAAACCCTAATTATCTGGTTAATTGTTTTAACTTTATGTTGTTTTGTTATTTTTTAGGAAAAATAATGAATTCAAAAAGGAAAACAATAAAGTTTACATGAAGATACAAATTTGTAAAAATTCTATAGATTTAGAGGATATGTTTCTCTCTCTTTCTACTTTTTGTATTATAGAGGATCATTTACATGAGCTATTGGAGCTAAAAAATGATATTTTTCCTTCAAAATACAGATTATTCTAGTTTTGCATGAGCTGTTAGAGATGCTCTAATACTCTAATACCCTCTTTTTCAATAACTACGACGTCAGTTTGGGGTTTCGTTAAAACAAAACAAAAAAATCCTACGCAAGTGCTTTCAGTGCTTTCTTGTATGCGTTATGAGCCTTGACCGCCTTGAGGTACGCCTCAACAGCGTCGTCACGCCCCGAATCTTTTAGAGTAAATAAAAGTTACCTTTTCACAGAGGTTTACGAGTTACCGAGGACTTTAATTGCGATCGGTAATTCGATAAGTTATCGCTCGAGTTAACTTTCGAGTTTTTCTAAGTTCTCCAAATACCTGAATTGATGACTCGATGTTGTAGTACGTGTCAACACGAGTCTCCTGGTATTTTCGGAATATTTTTCGGAGCTTCGGTTTATTTTCTATGAATTTTCGAAGTTTCCGGTAACTTTTAATTGTCAATCCGGTAAATCAGTTTTACCATTTTACCTTTTACTTTTCACCTTCTTTTGATCTAGACCGTTGGATCTTTCAAGATTGAATCTGGGCTGTTGAATTGGCTATAAATAGAGGAAGAGAGGGTTGACCCGAGTCAAACCCAACTCGGGCGTTGACCCGAGCCAAACTCTCTCTCTCTCTCTCTCTCTCTCCGTTTCGGTCCTCAGCTCCGCCGCCCATCCCAGCCGCGTCCAGCCAACCCGCGCCGGCGCACCACCCTCGAAATACTCCCCTCACTCTCCTCTCCAAAACCCCCTTACCAATTCTTTCTGGTATCCACTGTGGAAGAGGTTTGGCCGAGTGGAGATGCGTCGGTGTTCACCGGTTTTTGGCGAGCTCAGGCGACGTTTTGGCGCGTGGTAGGTGTCTTCGTGTTCCTCTCCACTTCTTCTTCCTTCCCTTGTCCCTTAATGGTTGTTTTGATCTCCAAATAGAAAAGCCCCAATTTACTGGTTCTTGGGTTTTCTGGGTTTCTCAGGCAGACTCCGGCGACCGAGTTTTTGGAGCCTTGACATTTCCGCCGTGCCCTAGGGAGCTGTAGGAGTAGGTCTAGGAGGTGGTGGGCAGCAGGAAGCTGCTGGGTTGTGGCTGGTTCGAATTGGAAGCAGTCCTGTAGAAACCAGAGGTGAGGTTCTAGCTTTAGGCTTGTGTGTTGTTAGTCCTGATTGATGCTTGGATTTGTTACTGAAATTGTGTTGTTTGTTTTCCTGTTGTCGTAACTTGGTGAATTGGAGGGAGCGGGGAGGTTATGGCGAAATTCCGGCAAGTTACCGGAATCCGGCGGAGATTCCGGTGATGCCGTAAACCGGCAGAATGCCGAAGAGGTAGAAATCGAATCCTTATTAAGCTTTTAGTCAAAAAGTACGGTTATTTCGTAATTGAGACATTTACGGAGAAATTGGACGTAATTAGGAAGTTTCCATTTTGGGAAAACCTTCTAAGTTTGGAAACCTGTTAATTTGGGAAACTTTCCATTTTGGGAAAGTTTCCATTAAAGGAAAGCTTTCACTTTGGGGAAGTTGCATTTTCAGAAAGATGGTTAAAGGGTTGAAGTTCAATGAAGTTGGACACTAGTTGGTTAATTCGGTAAAATGTTAAATTGTTATCGGAAATTGATAACTGGAATTTATGAGGAAAGGTTAAATCGGTAAATCGACTCAAGGTTAAATGTACTGATTAATGTGACACGTTGGGTGTCCATAGTAATTCAACGAATTAATACGTGACACCCTAACGTCAAGTTAAAGTAATAAATGAAAGTTCAGAAACTGAGTCGGACTTCCGGTAAGTTGAGTTAAGAGTCGATAACCGGGAAAGAAAGTCAAAAAGGGTAAAATGTCATAAAAGGGAACTCGGTCAACTTGTGGTCAAATAGGAGTTCCTGGTCAAACTAGGAAAAGACCAAGTCAACGATGAGATGACTAATATAGTGGTTTGTTTGTACAGTCTCTGATTGAACGTGAGACGGGCTCGACTACGCGGGTAGTTCGAGGGATTCGCTCGAGGAGCTTTCCGAGCGGGAAGGTCACAATAGTACTGTGAGTGGACATATTATTTTAAATGAATGCATGCTTTAATTATGGATTTAATTGCATGATTTTATGATTGTTTTCGAGAATTATATCTTTCTCGGGTTCTTGGATGTTTTATCTGCATAAAGTTTAGCGGGAACCTCGATTGATGATTTTTATCATGTTGAGGCATTGATTTTGATGATTGAACGTATTTACCATTTTTACTTAAATTTTCTATTTCTTTCCGAAAATGGTTATAGACGGGGAGGGCCCGTCTTTTGAATGGAATTGAACCCGAGATTTCGTTGGAAAGTGGATTTATGCATATATGACAAGGAATTGTTTTACTGATTTGTTTGGGAAGAGAATTTGATTAATGTATTGTTATGAATATTTATTTTAAGGGTTGACCAATAAATATGCTAGCTAGAGTAGCGTGAGGGCGCTACTAGAGCTCTTAGCTCCGACCCTAGCCTGAGAGGTCAGGCAAACTACGTAGTGCACTATGAGGGTTGACCGTATCATTTTATTTAGAGCTCTTAGCTCCGACCCTGGTCTGAGTGGACAGACAAGCCTGAGAGGTCAGGTTGATATTATAAGGGTTGACCGTTATCATTTTATTTAGAGCTCTTAGCTCCGACCCTGGTCTGAGAGGACAGACAAGCCTGAGAGGTCAGGTTGATATTTCAAGGGTTGACCGTATTATTTTATATAGCTAGCATAGAGTAGCGTGAGGGCGCTACTAGAGCTCTTAGCTCCGACCCTAGTCTGAGAGGTCAGACTTATTATGTTTGAGAACATTTCTCTTCCCATAATCCTTGTTTATCTTATCATGCAATTGTGGAATATTTGGTATTTGTGGGCATGCATAAATGATGTTTAAATCAAAACATTTTTGGGAGAGCATTAAAAGAAATAGAGTTTTATATTTGATTTTCGTCCACTCACTCTAACAGTTTTTAAATGTTTCTCCCCTGGGCCTTTCGTTTTTAAATGCCCAGTGATGCAGGGTTCTTGAGAGGAGGTCGAGCGCGTACGAGAGTCGAGGCATAGTCGATCATTCCGTTGCTGCTTAAAATTCTTTGGGGTAATCATCTCTGTAGACTGCTCTGACTAACCCGGTTTAGTTAGTTTAGTAGGAAGGGTTGGCCATTTCAAGGGGGTTTCGGTAAGAAGTTCCCTTGAGGTGGTCCCCGCAGGATTTACTTCGGGTTAAAGGGGTTTAACCTGGGGTGGGTCCTGTCAGCCTCAGCTGCGAAACATACACAATTTTGGGAGCGCCTCAAGCCTTTTAGGTTCTAGGCGCGCTTTTTAAAACATTGGTTACTTGACTTCTTTATTAGCAGTACTATAAAACCTAAAACTCATAAGACTTTTTGCCAAAGCAAACTTACTACATTTTTTTATTATTTTTTATTTTTATAAACACTCATAACATTACTTAAACTCTTGCAGAGTTTTTTTGAAGATATACAACTATACCGAACATTAAATTTTAAAAAAATAAATTAATACAAAAGAGCCATCTTGTGTCTGGTTCTTATTCTTGTAATCCTTGGAAATTGTTTGTCTAGGCTTTTATTCCTGTGCAACAAGTTCAATTCTATTCCTGGTAATACAAGTAATCTGCTTGCAAGATGTTTCTGTTATTTCTCTGGGTGTTGAAGATTAGAACTTCTTAGCATTACCGTACTATTATTTGTTCGGGTTGCTTGTAGTGGCGGATCCAGAATTTTAACATGGGGTGGGCTTAAATTCTAGTCGAAGGCCAAAAAAAATTTCCAGTGCAACCCTACAAAGTGTAGGAGCTCAAGTGCAAGTTAATAAGTATTCATAGGAAAGCAGATGTTAATGAATGTAGAGCGAAGTTCTGAAAATAGGAAACAAATCACAAAACTCAACACAGTTTTCTCAAATTGAATGGATTGAAATGCAACAATTCAATATAGGAAGATGATTGAGGAGTTTTTGAGATTCAAGGAGAAAACTAGAAAATTAGAAGGAAGAGAAGAACTGAGGAATATAGACGTAGTCAGATAGAGAGAAAGAGATATGCACAACCGTTCAAGAAGTTAAGTGGGCTTGACTGAACAAAAATACAAAACAAACATATTATACCCAATTTTTTTAATACCAGAAAACTTGGTAGGGCTTGAGCCCAACCAAGCAATGCCTTGGCTCCGCGCGTGGTTGCTTGTCTGTCTCTTATAATTGATATTACTTCTTTTGCCCAAATTTCTTGGTTGACAAGGCAAATTTTGGTCAAGAGCCATATAAAGGATGTGATCTATCTACTGTACTTCAGGTTGTAGCCATGTGCGCCCAACTGGGACTGAGTGATTTAGATCCCATGACATCAGAAAGATGACTGATATTTCTACTGTACTTCAGATTCAGCTTTCAGGCTGTGCATATTTTTTTCCTTCTAGTTAGATTTGTTTTCTTAGTTGAGATTAGTGAAAGCACAAGGTCGCCTGTGGCCTGCAGACTGCACTGCCTATGTCTATTGGATGGATGTAGAGTATTTAGGTGCTGATTTAGGGAGATGAACATGTCAGTCATTGTACCAGTTTTGCTGGATCCAGATTTGTCTCCTTTTTTTGGACAATTTGATTTATCTTTATGTACTTGCTAAATGCGATTTAATCTGTTTTAATGACTATTATTCAATTCATAGTAATGTATACTTCCCCTTACGGGCTGTGCAGAAATAGGTTCCTTGCTTGTCTAGTTCTTAATGCTTTGATTGTGAAGTGAAACATTCTGCTGTGATCCTTTTGTTGCCATTATACATAGCAAAGCAGAGATTTCCGCATCTCGTTATCCTTAAGCTTTGATGACTGAGTAGTATATCTTATGTCCATTAACCATAAGTGAAGCACTCCAGTTTTTATTTCATTTTTACAGAAATGATCAGAAAAATTCTAGACCATGGATCATTGTAGTTTCATGAATTAAGTTACACCATCAAGGGAAAAGACACATTTCACCTTCCCCTGATCATTTTTAGATTAAAAAAGGAAAAAAAAGAAAGTATTGGCTTATTACTAGTTTACTACAATTTAGTTCGACTTTTAGCTGTAAATCCTGTAATGCTTTTGACATCACACCCCTCTGCCCTTCAAGACATGCCTCTTGAGACCAGGAATATGAACATTTGTTATATAGTCTTTCCAATCTAAGCTTGCCACATCAAATCCAAACTTCTTCTTTTCTTCTTCAGACATGCTATCCATTAGTCTCTCAGTGTTGCTGCTATCAAACCTGCATAAAATGATTATGTATTCATCAACTATAACACATATGCTTCATCATGATCAAAAAAAACGTCATACCTTCCACCATAAAAAGTATATGGCTCATAAATACTAGCTAAGTACTTTGCTTGCTCTACCGACTTTCTGCACATTGTCTCAAGTTTCTGGGATAACTTCCCATTTGAGGAAGCCAAAGCTGTTAACCCACTTCTTTGAGTGGCATCTCTCCAAATGTGATCAGAGAAATCTTCCATGGAGCTGAAGAGTTTCATTGATGGAACGTTGATCGGCATGCCCTTCGAGTCCATGCAGGGTGAGGAGTTGTAATGTTCATACAACAGTTTAGACAAATCTTGGAAGTCTAAAGGGTTCACAACAGATGAAGTTATCTGGTAGACATTGATATCTGGTTTCTGAGCCATTCCATGCTTTGCAATAGCCGCAAGGGTTGCGTTAACAACCATGTCAGCTGGAACCTGAGCATTCATGTGGTGATAAGAAATATTCAGGTATTCAAAATGTGTATGTTATGGATGACGGGCACTTCTCTTTCTGTATTAGTGGATAAAAATTAATTACCACATCAAGAACTCCATTAGGGTCTACTAGAAAACCTGTGAGCTGTCCTTTTCCATAGTATAAAACAATTGGATCCATCATCCTGAGAACATAGAGAGAATTAAATGCTTATTTCAAAGCTTATGGAAAAGAAATTTTAATTTGAAGCCAACTACACTACCTATTTCCTTCCATCCATCCAGGAAATGGCTCTTTGCAAGTGCTTTCGATGACACTAGGTCGGATTATGACTACTGGTATATCACCTCTCATTTCATCAATCACCATTTCTCCCATGGCCTTGGTGAACACATATGTATCTTGCCATCCATATTTTCTGGCCCTGATTAGATGGAAATCTTGTCATGTTAAAGCAAGAAATCAATTATCAATGTACTTAAGATCTCAGTTGATTCTCTCGTTCAAATCTCCCAGTCCTATGTTCTTGGAAACCAAGTAATCAAGACAAAGTTTGAAGAAGTAACATTACCTTTCTAAACCCATATCTTTCATCTTTTGAGCTACCTCATTATCTTCATAAGCTCCCTTGGAGTTCATGGCCAACTTCATTTCATGTTCAACATCCAGTGATTCAAATCCTTGTGGGGTTTCTGAGGTGGAATCCTCTCCTATTATGCTCTCTCCTATACAAAATGGCTTCTCCATAATTCTCCCTTGTCTTTGTCCATTAACGTATGCTGTACACCAGGAAGGGAAAATCAGATATCTTAAGTGATACTAAATTTGCAACATAATTGATAAAGAAGTCGATCTCTGACCAGTTGATACTTGCAGATAGAGCTTAAGTTTCTCGCACTTCTTGGCAAAGGCCATAAGGTTGCAAGGTCCTTTTGTGTTTATATCTAGAGCTACATCATATCTGCAGAAAACAAAAATGGTAAAGCTCTACAATTACAAATCAATGTGACAGGGTAATTAACACAAATATTTGTGTAGAAATGAAAACCTGCAGAGGTAAAAGGTCATCATTACCTTTCATGGAAGGTTGTGTTAGCTGCAGAGTTTATAACAACATCAACTTCTTTAGCAATCAAAGCAGCTATGTCATCTCCTATCCCTAGATCTGATTCACACACATTTCCCATTACAGGAACTAGCTTGCTCAACATAAAGGCTTGATAAGATTTTCCATAAGTTTGTCTAAGACCCTTGAAAAGCTCTGTGTTTATGATCTATATAACACAGACACGCATCAAGTTCAAAGTAAGAGCTAGGCAATGTAACTGATGAACAATTCAGAGGTGGTAAAAAAATGAAGTTCCAGAAAAAAATACATACTTCAGTTTTTAATCTTTCCATTGCAGCCCCCTTGCTTTTAGCCTTGATCAAGAGATATATCTTCCCCACATCAGGCACGGTCCGTAAAATCTTCTCAATAAGAACTGCATATTTAGACAAACAGAAAGAAGAGCTTTTGCTGAATATGTGTAGCTTTCAAGGAAATGCATAAAAATGTTGCCAAATGTCCAGGATATATAAGGATTTAACCTTTTGCTAGAAAACCGGTTCCCCCAGTAATGAAGAACCCTTTTCCTCTAAGAAACTTTACAATTCCAATACCATCACGCATCTCCACAAAAGGCACCAACTCCTTGACCACACTCTTGTTCTCCTTCTTGACCTTCTGATCATTTGGAGACAAAACAATTCCTGCATCCATTAGAGTTGCAGCAGAAGCAAAACCACTGATCTTTTTCGCATTTCCACCTGATGGTGCACCTTGGCACACAGCTAAACTATTTTTTCTCCTCAACAAGCACCAATGCCACTTTTCAGAAACTATTGCAAGTTTATATGGTGGATTAAATGTTGAAGAGAAAGAATTTAGCAATGAAGCTTCCATCACTGCCAAGGAAGAATGGGAAGCAAATAAGATCAGATGATGAAAGAGAAAGAAGTAAAAAAAGAGGTCAACAAACAAAGTATAAGTTGTTTGAAGTTAAAAATGCATGGTTGGGTTGAAACTTTAGCTAAACACATCCTGAACCAAAATGAAAAGGAAGCATGTAAACTACCTAAACTCTAAAGAATGAAGAGGGTTTGGTTTGGCTATAAACTTTGAAGAGAGGAAGATGGGAGTTAGGTGATTATATAGTGACATTATTTGGCAGAAGGGCAACCTTTTTGCCATATCTTTCACACTAGTTTACCAACTGCTAAGTTGCCGGGAACTCTTCTCTCATCTCCACCGGGTTTGTTTATTGACTAGTGTTCTTTGGGTGAGGTAGGTTTTCTTGCCTATCTATATATTTAACCCCAAAAATGCAGGGTAAAAAAGGGTGTGGGAAATTCAAGAAAGGAGTCAAATGTATACTATGCACATATAGCTAGCTAGTTTTCTGAGGGAAATAGGTCTCTCCATTTCTATATGTAATTTGTATGTGCATTTCTATATACAACTGTTCTATAAGATGCATACATAATCTATGCATCTTATATAGTTAATTAATCTGTAATATATATAAAGCGAGCAACCTTTAAATTATCAAATTATGTTTTATCAAAATTACCCCTTATAAGTTGATTCACATTATTATTAAAACAAGTTATTATGGTAAACAACAAAATAAAAAAATGAAATAAATACATTGAAGATATTATTTGAGAGAGAAAAACATGGTTTGTGGATAGAAAGTGGATTAACAACTCATTAATTTTAAGTGAATTTGTGACTAACGTGCAAATTTGCACGGATAAAAACTACTAGTACATATAAACTGTCACTTCCACCATCAACAATAAGGGCTTGTAGTCCAACGGTTAGGATGATTGCCTTCCAAGCAATAGACTCGGGTACGACTTTCGGGACCCATTTTTTTTCCTTCTTCTCTTACATGAACTCATTCTTCTCTAGGACATTGTTTTGGTGATTGTTTGTTTTTTCAATATCGAATTCATTGCTTAAGAGTTGGTTAGTGTTAATGTGTAATGATCATGTTCAATCGTGAGTCTACCGGGAATCCTGACAAGCATTGCGTTAGAGTTTAGAGTCAAAATTTCTATTTGTACGCTCAAAACTATAGCACTGGTGTGCATAATGTTAGAAAAATGGTGAAAATAACCGTTTTATTTAATCAATTTAAATGGGTTATAGGGTGAATAAGAAATAGTCATCCAAAGATGAATAATTTCTTGAAACCATGTGTTATAGACATTGTATAGTCTATTGAATGATTGAATTCTAGAAGCTATAACCTCACATAATGTGAAAGGATATAACCTCACAGAATGTGAAAGGATGTAACCATTCTGTGAAAGGATGTAACCTCATAAAATGTGAAAGGTTGTAATCACACAAAATGTGAAAGGTTGTAGTATACAATGTCAAAGGTTGGAATACTAAAGGTTGTAACATATCAACCAGAATTCATGACAATTCAAGTAGTGGATGGTTTTCCCCATGTATAAATAGGTGACACTTTCTTTGTTCTAAACACAATTGAAATTATCATCATTCAAAACACCTTTTCGATAATCATCTTCTCCTCTCAAAGAGTTATTCTCACTCTAGTTTATAGCATTTCGGTGATAGATTGAAGGTACTACAAGTTCGTCGGGTGTTCTTGGTAGCATTGCAGCTCCAAAGCACTAGTAGTCGTTGTATCTTAGAAGACAAATGTCATCAAGCATTTTGCACCGGTAGAGGAGGCATAATTTTTCTTAAGAAAAATGTGTGAAACACACGACTCGACTTCATAACTTTCCTCATATTCTTCGTTCTAAGTATTCCAAGACAGGCAATTCGTTTACACAAATTTCATTTCTCCTTGAATCAAATGTGGTAACCAATGTTGTTCATAGTAATTAGTTTTATGTTCACATTTCATTATTTATAATTATTATTTAATTATAAATTAGATTTATGTGAATATATATGTGCAATATGTAACCCCCCTTTCTATTACAATTTTAAGACAAATTACAGGTATTACATATATTTTCGAACACATATATTGATTGTTGCCTACACAGATTATGTTGACTTACAAAATTTGTAGTTAACGATGTGCTGCCTTGAGAAATAAGTGGTTATTCAATTAACATTTATGGATGTACTTCAGAAATGACAACTTAAAGTGGTTATGGAAAATCTGAACCAAGGAGTCAACCTCAGTGCCGACCATGCATGTGAATGCAATTGTATTGGTCTCAGCCTCATATGGAGGAAAATTTGAGATATTCAATGAGCTTCACTTGAATAATGAATATGTAATTCAAGATGTCATTAAAATAGTGATAAGAGGTGTTGAGCACCATATGTGTTAGAAAACACATCGAGTCTCATGGTTTCCAAAAAGGATATGACAATGATGATGAGGATGGAATTGAGCATCCATATTTATAAAGAAGCAATAGAGTTCGGGAATGAGATTATTGTAAGTTGTGAGTGGCAATCACTAGATATGAAGATGTATGACGAACAAATAAGTCGTTACTGTGAAATATTAAACTTTGGGTTGTGGTATGACAAAGCCAAATTTAGAAAAGGAGGTTCATGTGATGATCTCTGAAAAGGAACTAGACTTTAAATAAAGAATTGTATGTTCTTAAGGTCATATGAGTTTAGACTTAATGATGACAATTTAGTTTTGTCCAAAATAAAATAATGCAATAGGTGGTGGATTATTTATATGATAATTGTCAAGGAAATAAATAAAGCTAGTTTTTCTACTCATATGCTTGAGTTTTTCATTTTATGGCATGGAAGACTATGATATGTTAATTACATTATTTTGCAAAAACTAATTAACATGAGTGTAAAAACTCGGTTTGGGACAAAACTAATAAGTTCATCTTTTAGAAAAGACGTTGAAAACTATCCATAATAATATATGTGATTTGAGATCAACACAAACAAGAAGTGATAATAAATACTTTATCATATTTGTTAATAAAAATAAAATATTGTTGTGAGTATTTGCTAGAAAGTAAAAGTTAGGGAATAGAGAAATTGGTTCTCTATAATAACGAGGTTGAAAATCAACTCAACAAATGTGACACCTAAAATGTGGGGAGATGATAAGTGCGTTTTACGCAATGTTTTTAATATGTTTTTACCCTCATTTGTACCTTGTTTATTCCTTAGTATTGTTGTTTTTACTTATTTTGAGTCAAAAGGGTTTTTCTGTAGAGCAATGGCTAAAACATGTATTTATACAGAAATTTGTGCTTAAGTGTTGTAAAAACCGATTTTGGATAAGACTTGGTTATTTCTCTTATGATTCACCGTACCTTTACATTGTCATTTTTGAGGAATTTGGTTTAATGTGTAGATGACATGTAAATGAGCATATGAGAACAAGAATCATGAAGATTGGATTCACAAAGGACAACAAAAGAAGCCATGGAAAAGAAGAAACTCCGAAACATAAGATTTTGATCCGAGCAGAAATTTACAGAATCCTACATCAACTTCGGAAAATCATATCTAAAGATCCAGGAGAAATCTGAGGACGAGCCATATATCATTGGAAAGCTACGGAAGTCTAGTTTTCAGATCTTCTTGAATCGCAGCATTTGGAGTTCAGATGAAGGAGTTATGATCAAAACAATGGACGGAGGTCAAGCTGCAAAACTGGGCAGTTTCTGCCTAAGTTGTCACACGAGTTTGGGAGGATGTTTCTTCACCAAAATTCTTTCCAAGCATGTCAAAGGACTTAAGAGAAGCTTAATGAAGTCATGGGAAGCTGCATTGAAGAAGAAGATTCGAAGAATGCATCATGGCAGCCGAAACAACCAAGTATGGAGCTTTTCCGGTCAAACCGGGAAAGTCTGTCCTTGCCGAGTTTGTCCACGATTTCGGCTGCCTATGAGCCCAAGAACTTGTGTATAAGGCCTACATGGATCCAATAACATGTAGAGGAGTCCAAGAAATCAGAAATCCAAGGTCCAAGTCGAAATTCTTGTCAAAGAAGAAAGAAGAAACCAAGTCCAAAAAGGATTACAAGTTCAACAAGGAAGGTGTCTCCTTGAAGCTCCCGGATTCTCTAGGGTTTCCTCTCGAAATTTTCTGTATAAATAGGACCTATGTACATCAATTTTAGTGTCTTTCAATTGCTCAAAACATAGTATAGCCAAACTCTACCCAAAAACCCTCAAACACAGAAAAACACAAAGTCTTGCCGCCGCCGCCAACCCTTGCTGCCAACTGCCATCCTTCCGCCGAATCACCCTTCATCTTTGCCGAACCTTATAGGTAGGTTAAGCATGAAATCCTTCATGGTTTTGTGCACTAATTTTCTGTGTAAAACAGTTTGTTATGATATATATACGATTTGGTTTTCGGTTTTGCATAATAAGCATGTTTATGAACTCTTCTTTGTGATTTGCATATGAATATGTTTGTTGTGTAACGATTTAGATTGCATGTTAGGATTATGATTTAGTTTAAGTTGTTTATGTTTGTGTTTAGTAGATGTCAAATTGATTAATTGCTTACCTGATCACATAATCGAACCTAAAGATAGTCTTGTGCACGGATGTTTCTAAGGGGGGAGTTTAATATGCCGTAGTAATCTAGGGTTGAGTTCACCGCGTCGGGCTCTCAATTGTAGTTGCTGCATAGGGTGGTAGGGTAAGTGATTTGCACGCTAATAGGATGAGTGACGACATACCTAGGATCATGTCTCCAACGACTCATGAACGGTAAGTGTATTTTGTGTTAATGTGATGCGCGTCGTAAGCATTAAGCAAGATGACACATAAACTTAGGATGATGCGCGTCGTAAGTTCTAAGTTACATGAGAAGTCATAAAAGTTGGAATTAATTTGCATCTATGATAACATAAACGTAGTAACTTAATCCGTCATAAAACTCATGTGTTTTCTAATCGGTGTTTGCCATATTTTATGCTTGAGTATTGATTGACCGATGTATGTAAATATTTTACTTCTTTTCTTTATGTTTCGAACCACCTTATAAATCCTCCATTTAAAATCGTAAATATGTTAATACCTTTGCATTTGTGTATACTTGTATATTATGTGACAGATAATTGTATATGCTATGTATATGTGTATTTTGTATAAAATGTGTGAATATTACTAACGATTTGTTTTGCAGAATATAAGTCCTTCCCTAGTGTCCCCGGCTTGAACGATCCATACTTACAGTTACTACAATGATAGGGTTTTTTAAATTGCAGGTCAACTTTTGACCTCGTCAGGAGACACCAATTTTATGCCTAGTGACCTTTATGAATAAGGTACCCAAAATTAAAAAATGCTCCATATGAACTATAGAAATGAATGTTATGAATCTTTCCAACTAGGCTTACCCAATTAGACACGCCGTCTAGGCAAGAACCATCGAAGCAATGCACTTAAGCGAGCCACGCTCCACTAAAACATCATCATCTTACCTGATCGTGTTTGATTGGAATTACCGAAAGGATTGAGTAATAATATTTCAACTGTCTAGAGTTATTGGAAGTTTGATGTACTTAACGAGTTGTACAAAACTCGACATAACTTACTATGCTAAGAGCAAGTTATGTAGTACATGAGTAATTCTGAAGCTATACATTGGCAAGCAATTGCAAAAGTACTCAAAAACTTAAGGTATCTTCAGGGTTATGAGCTGCACTATACCAATTATTCAGTTGTCTTAAAATGATATAATGATGCAAATTGGATTTGACATAAAAGGATCAAAATCCACTAATGGTTATGTGTTTACATTGGGAGGTGTAGCAGTGTCATGAAAATCCTCAAAATAAACGATCATAACCAGATCCACAATGAAATCTGAGTTTGTCGCCTGGGACAAATGTGGGGATGAGGTCAAATGACTGCACCAATTCGTTGAGGATATTCTAAGGTGGACGAAACATGTTCCTACAATATGCATACATTGTGATAGTCAATTAGCTATTGACATGGCACAAAACAAGATGTATAATGGTAAGTCTCATTACATCCGATGACGACATAACACCATTCGACAACTAATCTCAACTAGGTTTTTTTATAGACTATGTGAAGTCTAAGAAAAAACATTGCGGATCCGCTAACAAAAGGGTTGATAATCATCAAGGGAAATGTGACTAAAGCCCATGAATAATTTTTTTTACAGTGGACACCCAACCTAGCTGACTAGAGATCTCAAGATCTAGGTTCAAAATGGACAACCAAACTATAGAGACCATGTCAGATCACTGTGGGGATTTTCCTTATGTCCATTCCTATGATGAAAACAGTGATGCCCGTAAGGAATGAGGTTAAGTGAAAGCTTTTAATGATTCTTATGTTTCGGAAATCCGAGCAGAGTAATGCGGGTTACTCTTAATTAAGAAATCACCTATGTAAGAGAGAAGTGAGGGCGCTTCTAAGGAAATTGTTTAGGGCACAATTCTTGTCAAACTCTTTTAAAACCAGGCTCGTGTCTAAGACTAAAATGGGCACAAAAGTGAGAACTATATGTACCAGGAAGACTCCTGTATGTAGTATGTTATCATTTATACAAATGACGGATGGTTCAAAGACATTGCGTCTACTGTCTAGTTAGTAAAGTCGGCATATTCTCACAAGAGAAGGTTCAAGGGGTAAAACCTACCTATCCTATGCAGGTTTCGACCATGGAAATCTATCACCGAGACTATCGAGTCTTTAGCTGCCTATTTCATTCATGTGGAGAATTGTTAGAAAAATGGTGAAAATAACCATTTTATTTAACGAATTTAAATGGAAGAATTTAAATGAGTTATAGGGTAAATAAGAAATACTCATCCAAAGATAAATAATTACTTGAAACCATGTGTTATGAACATTGTATAGTCTATTAAATTATTGAATTTCAGAAGCTATAACCTCACATAATATGAAAGGATGTAACCTCACAGAATGTTAAATGATGTAACCTCACAAAATGTGAAAGGTTGTAACCTCACTAATGTGAAATGTTGTAACCACACAAAATATGAAAGGTTGTAGTATAGAATGTCAAAGGTTAGAATGCTAAGGGTTGTAACATATCAACCAGAATTCATGGCAATTCAAGTAGTGGATGGTTTCCCCCATGTATAAATAAGTGACACTTCGATTGTTCTAAACACAATTAAAAACATCATCATTCAAAACATCTTTTCGATAATCATCTCATCCTCTCAAAGAGTTATTCTCTCTCTAGTTTATAGCATTCCGGTGATAGATTGAAAGTACTACAAGTTCGTCGGGTGTTCTTAGCAGCAGTACAGCTCCAAAACACTAGTAGTCGTTGTATCGTAGGAGACAAGTGCTATCAAGCCTTTTGCACCGGTAGAGAAGACATAATTTGTCTTAAGGAAAATGTGAAACACACAACTTGACTTCATCACTTTCCTCGTATTCCTCATTCTAAGTGTTCCAATACAAGGAATTTGCTTACACAAATTGCATTTCTCATTGAATCAAGTGTGATAACCAATGTTTTCATAATAATTAGTTTTATGATTATTTCATTATTTCATCATTTCATTATTTATAATTATTATTTAATTATAAATTAGATTTATGAGAAAATATATATGCAATATCTAACCCCTTTCTCCTACACACCTCAATATCTATTTGTACCTTCAAACTATAGCATACTGCATACATATAGCCATGAAACCTCCCAATTTGACTAGAAAACAATGAAAAGCCCAAGGATAGCGAAAGACAGAGCAATATCTAAATTTCAAATACACGAGCACATGTACAGTCTATAAAACATTTATCATCCCAGCAAGAACCTCTTATTTTGGTTTGTAGAAACTAGAAACTGAACATCTTTAGATCATTAATCACTAGACAAACACCGGGGACAATTGCACTGGAAACCAAACCCTTGCGACAAGATACTCTGCCGAGCATCATGATCCGTACTTGTATCGATGTAGCAGATCCGGAGCTCTTCCCCTGAAAAGAACAAATAATGTAATTACATTTCTTTATTAACTACATCGAATGTATCTTACATAAGTTTTTCTCATTTATTGATCATATAAACAAAAATACCAGCTTTAGAAGATGGTTTGAAATGTTAACAAGCACAAGAACGTTACCAATTACACCTCCACATATAAGAAGTATTACAACTCAAAATTGAATTACCCTTCTCCTATCATGTAACTCAATCAAAATAATGTGCATACATACTCAGAGTGTCTGGGGTGCACCATGTTACTCTTGAATCATAATAACCAAAGCAAACGTTGTTAAAGACTAAAACATTTCAACTGCTTTATGGCCTTTACCTACAAACTGCAACCTCCCTCTTCATCTCGAGGTCCCACTCTCCCTTACCGATTTCGACTCCTTATTCCAGTAACAAGTTACCGATAAGATGTCTGTTATGCTCGACCGTTGGGACGTTCCTCAGAGAGAGACTCCTCTCCTCCATGCTCGGTTAAACGACGTCATATCGGCCAAGATCCTCGTGTTCGCTAGCGCTGACTTGTCGCTCCAAAACGTCGTCGGATGGAACCAGTTCCAAGAGTCGCTCCCCTACCGCCGCCATCGTCATCAAGGGCCCCAAGGAGTTTGATCTCGACCTTTTCTTTTAGTAGGGTCTGCCCTGTGTATTCAGAGGCTATAGGCGAAATTTTTTTAGGCCCCCATAAGTAATGCCCCATAACAAAAAAATATATCAACAGACTACATAAGAACGTTTTTCATTAACTCATTATATAGATTAAATGAATATGAAAATAGTTATAATTCAGTTTGAATGAAAAGTAGCTTGATGAACTATATTACAGTAAAAGATACGATCAAAATTTTAAAATGAATCTTATAGCTAGAATGTACAAAAAAGATAATGAATAGAATTTAAGAAAGAAATAAGACGTGAAATATCCAAAACATTGAATACATGAATTGAAAATATAAACAATTTTGAATATGGACATAAAGAAATTATAGACAAAAGTAAGATCAAAAATATAAAAATACATGAATGAACATATAAAAAATAAATAAAGACAACAAAACTACAAATAAAAAAAAGTTGAAGTCAATAGGTTTTGAACCATGACATTCTGAAAGTTACAACAATTACCCACCACTATGATAAGTGCCTCCAACAACATATTTTTACACCAGCCAGTATATTGTCTCCTCTTATTGATGGCCCTAGACGTGGGCCTACATTGCTTTCAAATTCCAGAGTTTCCCTTCTTTAGACCATATAAGTTTTATTTTATGTCATCTGAGTACATTAAAAAATTTCAGACGACATAAGACATCCGTTGTGTCGTCTAAATCATGTCATCTATAGAATTCGCTGAAATTTGACTTATCTGGAAAGAGTTTTACGTACTAATTTCAATAAGGAAAGGAAATTTCATATTTTGAAATTTTAATTTATTCATCCTCCTTTCATGTTCATCGATCTAATTTTCTTATTTGAATTAATTGGATCTATGTCACCTTATATCCGTGATCTCTCTTGTGTTTAATATCTATTATGTTCTGGTAGATCCATTTGCAGTAAAGGAACTCTATATTTTAATCTGTCATTGACTCCATCTTGTTCAGCTTGTGTACTCATATAATCTGAACTGCTTGGTCATTTGTAATCGATTTATTCTATGTCATAATCTGTCATTGATCTGATTTTGAATGTTCAGCAGTATCTCTTCAAGATTAATTCTATCTTCTGTCATATCTGTTATATCACAAGCACATTCAAAGCATCTTTACCCTCCTTCACATTTTAGATTTTGTTGCTAGTTTAGAATCTTAGTTATAACGATTATTATGTCGTACCTACTGAGCTTGTGAAGCTCTTTCCCTTTGTTGTTGTGTTGATTTCAGGAATCTGTTGGTACCAATTGAGAAGTTATTTGGTTTGCTTTGTGAGGGTATTCTCGTTGTGTTTTACTAGTTGTATGATTATTGTGTTCTCTTGCACTGGAGTATATTGCCATCATTATTTTGAGACGTTTGCTTTACTGCTAGCAGGTTAAAAAATGTTAAGATAGTTGAGTAACTATGAGCAGAGAACCTGCTACAGCTTTTGATACCAAGTGGTTGATGGAAGGATCTGGAATAGTGAGGACCTATCTCTTCCATCAAGTTTCAAGTGATATGTCCTTTGCCTCTCTCTCTCTCTCTTGGCCACCGTCGCTGCCACTCATAGCACTGTCACCCTTATAATTCAAGAATCTTTTGAGATGTTATATATGTATATATAGACTAATATAGTTGTATGCGTTGGATTTCCTTTCCAATATTGTTGGCATTGTCCATGTTAACATGATTATACATCCACATAACTTGTTATTAAATGCCCATTGTTTTAGTCGGATCCATTTCAACTTTAGTTGATGTTATTGAAGCCTCAAGTCATGATCTTGGTTACAAGCTATTGATATGTTCTTTCTGATATAGAAGATATTGTGTGTTTAGGTGTTTTAAACTCCTTTCATAATTCCTCCATAACTCATTATTTCTTTGGTAACTTTTATGTTGCGTTCAACTAAAATTCTTTGCTTAGTGAATACTACAATATAGGGTTTTGTTGAACCAAATTGACTAGTGATCCCTTAAATTAGGTTATTTTGCATGATATTTCTAGAATTGACTAGTGATCCCAAATTGACTATCCAATATAGGTTCTTTTGCATGATATTTCTAGAATTCTGATATTTAAACAAGTAGGTAGTACAAAGATCGTGCAGGCTTTTTATTTTTGGAACAGGAAGATCATTTCTCGTTCATAACGTTCTTGTTTTCCTATTAGACTTACTAAAGTTTGATTAGGGTCTTTTGTGTTTAGTGTGATGTGAGATGATACAATTTGTATTTGGAAGGAAGGTGTTTGGGGATTTTGGTTCAGGGTTGTGGAATTTCCAGAGTTGGAGTTCTGTTTTGAATCTATTTTAAGGAAGTCTGTTGATTTAGGTACTATTCATTATGAGATGAGTAACTATCTTTTACAAATCGTTTGTTTGTGCTAGTTCCTTGATTGTCTTGTAACTCAATTTTGAGTTATGCAGCTTATTTGTTCCATATTTCACTTTTCTTGCTTAATCTGTTTTAAGCTGAAGATTGGCTGGAAGTTCTGGTTTATTGTTTTGTTTTGAAATGGAATGGTCACTACTACAAAAGAAGGCTGGGGGACAATTAAAATAGGGACAGATGAGCATTTGTGCCTTTTAAGTGAGCAAGAGAGATAGCGTGGATCTGAGGTCTGCCTTTGTTCATTTGTTCTCACTCAAGGTTGACATAACCTTGTAAGCCATCTTGCCCTACATGTTTTGTTTAGATTAATATCCTTATTACATGATTTACATCTGATAATTACTACATTTGATACTCTTCTGAGTTTCTAGATTTAAATTATGTTATTTGTACCTAATTCGTAGAATGTTTGGATGTGACATCAGATTAGTGAGTGTTTATAGGTTTAGTCATGTTGTTCTTAGCTGATTTTGTAGAAGATGATAAAAGACTACATATAATGAAGGAAGAAGAATGAAGATCTCAGTTCCCATACAAGATAATTTTTGGTAGAGTCATTCATTAACAACAGTTAGGTATTTAACTGTGTGATCAATTGTACCATTTTCTGAAGAAGTGGGATTAACTCCATATCTCCCTATATGATGTAGGCAGTAAAATAAATGGAGGGGACAAACGTTTTTATTCAGTCTCTTTGTTCATTTTAGCAGGTAGAAAAATGCATAGGATGCTTTTGTTCTATTTACTTGCTATACACCTAACATAAGTTCAAGTTTCAAGATGCACCTAACATTTATTCACTCGCGCTAATATTTTTCAATGTTTCTCCTGGGCTCTTCGTTTTAAATGCACAGATTACAGTGCTCGATCCGACTAGTTTTCACGGAGGTCAGGCATAGTTACCGTCACTTTTCAATCTAACAGTAGGTTCCGGGTTAACCTACTTTGTAATTTTTCCCTGCTTCTGCTTTAATTAGTCGCTCTGATACACATCGGGTTGTATTTTTTTATTTCGATGAACTCCTAGGGATCTAGAACCTAGTGTAGGATTTAAATTTAGAACTGGTGTAAAATTGTTGTGTTAATACTTGGTGTGATTTGTTATGAACTAATTAGATGTGTATCTTATGAGGGATGTTGGTTACGGGAGCAGGATGACTCCACGAGTAGTGGGTGGTTGTTGGTTTTATAGAAGTGTTCTTTTTTGGTTATTGTAGGTCAAGGGTTGTCCACTTTTCAAAGGAGATTGTCAAAATTTTGGTAGAATCTTCTTTGGGAGGTGATCCCCGCAGGACTTACTTCGGGTTATATGTTATTCAAAATATATAAAGACTAATTTCTTAAATGCTCTCCTTTGGATTTTTTTTCCAAGAAATACCTTATGCACTCAACCATTAGAAAACGAATAAATAAAACATAAAACAATTTCCTTGGCTCAAATCCATAATAAAAGATGTGGGGTACTATCACCATAACCACGAGAAAACAACTGACCAGCTCTAAACCACGAGAGGGTCTATTGACCAGCTCAATTGGAGAGGGTCCCTTGACCTACTCTATTCAGGAGGGTCCATCTGACCAACTACCACCGAAGAGGGTCCTGACCGGCTCTATCCGGGAGGGTCCTTCCGACCAGCTACCACCGAAGAGGGTCTGACCAGCTATAATTCGGAGAGGGTACCATCTCCATCCAAATATGGTCCATGCTAGTTAGCAATATATATATATATACTTGAAAATCCTTGAAAACCTCGTGGTGAATAAATCAGAAATCCAAGTCAAAACACCCATGATTTTTTCCCAAATATTTTGGATTTAAAACATTTCAGGCATCCGAACCCGGTTCCCTGACTTTACTTTAAATCATTAAATCCAAGAGCCAAGTTTTCCATTTTAAAAATAATCCCTCTCCATAACCCAAAATGGTGATAACAATTAAAAACCATATTCCGGGAAAATCCTTTAAAATCACGGGAAAGGTAGGAACATCTTTTCCGGCTCACTTATCTTTAAAAAAAGTAATAAATTCCCAATTTTCTCCATAATCACCATAAAACACAATATGGAGGAAATTCATAAATAAAGAAGAAACTGAATAAAATCTATTGCATGCATTAGATTTAAAAATAAAGGCCCACACAAAGATGCCGCTAAATCTGCCGGCTACCTAAAGGCTGCTCAGTTCGAGCTCCCCCACGTTCTGTTCAAAATACACAATTAAAGTCTCAATCCCACAATTAAAGAAAAGGTCTCAGTTCGAGCTCCCCCACTTGTCCATGAACTCGTATCAACATCTTCTACAACTTTCATGAAGAAAGTTTTCCCAAATTGTCGACTTAACGAAACGTTAACTTTGTGACATCTCATGGTAAAACGGTTACTACGAAATGGTTAAAGATTAAAGTAAATTAAGAAGTAACCGACCGTGAATTGATTCTAGAATCGGGATGTGACAAATAAGATATTTCCCTCTAAGAACACTATTTTAAACAAAAGTACTAAGTGCTGAATATATAGCTCAAACTTTGCAGAAAAAGTAGTCATATCGTCTTAAATTTCATTCTCATAAACAAATATGACCTAAAAATTGTGATGGCATTGAACAAAGAAAAACAATTTGCAGGAAGGAACAAAAATAGTATGCAAGAGCATTTTGCAGATCATTAAGTGATGAGTTTTAGCAATTTATCTCACCAGACGAGCATTTGCAGATCATTAAGTTGGCGGCCGGTCCGTTGCGGATAAGTCTTGATTTACGTCTACGAGTCTAGATCACAACAGATATCAAATTCTCTCGGGTGACAGGTGCATCGATGATGAACTAAATGAACCACATACAGAACGCTATGAAATCGAAACAAGCTAAGCAAACATATGTTCTTGATATATGAATTCGAAGCCGGCTATTAATCAAATCTCACCTTTCATCGATTTCAAAAACGCCTCCTCAACAGTTAATCGGTTTCAAAGCTCCGCCTCTTTGGATTGTGCATGACACTTTGCTTGCCGATAATTCACCCTCTCAGTAGGTGAGACGTGGTTGCTCTTTCCTTGCCGCTACTTCGCCCTCTCAGTGGAGGAGACGTCGCTCATCTCGTGTATTAACCTCCTTTTCACCCATCGACGTGTTACAGAAAAGCCCTTAACTTTTCACTGGACGTCGTCGACCTAGCCGTCATCTGAGCTGTCCTAGGAATATTGTCTCTCCTAGTGAAAAGACGACACTTGCATATGGCCTAGTACCCTACATCGCGTGTATTTTAGCGCTTTCCGTGAAATAAATCTCTTAGTTTTGTATAAAGAAGCAAATTCTGCTTCATTGTAGGAGTTTCTTCTTTATTTTTGAAAACAATTGACTGTTATTGTTTGTTGTAGATTGTCAATTTTGACTGTTACTGTAGCAATTCATCATGTCTTGCTGTTACTGTTTTGCCACAAAGCCGAGTCTCGTTGCTACTATTGATACAAATAATCAGGTTTTGATGCTACTGTTTTAAATCAAGTTTTGTTATTGCTGTAGAAAATCATGTATTGAATGTGTAAAAATCCTGTTACTGTACATTGGTAGTAGTAGTAAAATTTTAATCAAAGACAATAGCAACTGAATTTATGTATGTACAATAACAATACATTTTTGCTCGTACAGTAGCAACTTCATGTATAATATGAGAGACAATAACAACCTTATGTATGATATGAGCGACAATAGCAGCATGATGTATTTCTAAGAGATAGTAACAGATTCATGTACAATATGGT
This sequence comes from Comarum palustre, assembly GCA_951800085.1. NCBI lineage: Eukaryota > Viridiplantae > Streptophyta > Magnoliopsida > Rosales > Rosaceae > Comarum > Comarum palustre. Next base: position 16,804,588 of record OX637578.1, read on the forward strand.
TGACAGTAGCAACTAATTTTGTACATCTTGAGAAACTATAAAACACACCGGCAGTTCTGGTAGGGAATCACACAAAATATGTAGTTATGTGTATTTTGGTAAATTACTTAATAACATATTTTAGTTTGTCCTATTTTGTTAATTTTATCCTTAATGTGTAACATATCGTGTAAAGGATGAATTTGTTAATTAAAATTTGTTCAATAACTTAAATACAGATTGCTAAAACTTATTAACCATACACCAAATAAGAAAATTACCCGATAAAATTACCAAAGCTCTAACAATATTTTTTCCTTAAAAAGGAGAAAGACTTTTTCTCAAAAAAAAAAGAAAAAGAAAAAGAAGAAAGACCTACTTAAACAGAACGACGTCGTACACTGCCTCGGCTTCACCCAGGCTAGCTTTTAAAAACCTGGTTCCGCTTCTATAAACCCTCAGAAACCTCAAAGAGTAAAACCCACTCTCCTCCCTCCGCCGCAGCACCATGGCCCCGTCTAAACCCCAGCAGAAGAAGAATCCCAGAGGCCCTCTCAAGTTCAACAAACCCTCCACAAAGCCTTTCAAACCAAACAAGGACCACAACACCAACGCCGCCATGGCTCTCCACCTCGAAGACGACGTCCCTGACTTCCCCCGAGGTTCACACTCCCCCTCTACTATCGCTTCCGTTTTATTCCTTTTCAATTCCGGCAGCCCAACAGAGTCTGATTTGATTTGTTTAATTTGAAGGTGGAGGCAGCTCTTTGAATCGTAAAGAGCGCGATGAGATTAGGGCGGAGGTTGACGCCGAATTCGAGGCTGAAGAGAGGGAGCTGAAGAAGAAGAAAGGAGGGAAGAAGAACAAAATAAAGATTGTTGCACATGAGGACGATTTGGGCTCGCTTTTTGGTGATGGCATCACCGGAAAGTTACCTAGATATGCAAACAAGATCACTATGAAGGTTTTCTTCTCGAAATTTAATCATTCAATTTTGTTTAGATGCATACAAACTCATTTTTTTGCATGTTTTATAATTGCTTTGGCTACGTTCAGAATATATCTCCTGCGATGAAGCTTTGGGGAGTTGTTGCCGAAGTGAATGAAAAGGACCTTGTAGTTAGTCTTCCGGGGGGATTGCGTGGACTGGTTCGAGCTTCTGATGCTTTTGATCCTGTTTTGGACGACGAAAATGAGGTATTAGAGGATCACTGTATTTATTTTCTGTTGATGTTGATATAATTGGGTACCTTTTTAACTAAGCAGGTATGAATGACCCGCATTTTCAGTGCTCTAAGCTATCCTTTTGTAATCTTTAACAGGCTTTAGCAGATAGTGTCCTCCCTAGTGTATTCCAGGTAGGGCAGCTGGTATCTTGCATTGTGTTGCAGTTGGATGAGGATAAGAAAGAGAAAGGGAAACAAAAGATCTGGCTTTCTTTGCGCCTCTCTTTGTTGCATAAAGGCTTAACTTTGGATTCTGTTCAAGAAGGCATGGTACGTAACTAATTTAAAATGAGATGATCTAACCACTTCGGTTCTAATTTCTTGAAATGAAATATATGGTTTATGCATACATTATGTGAATCTTCTGGATTACACATTGTAACTGATAAGATGGAACATCTCTAGTAGCCTAATAGGAGAAAAGACATGATTCGGTTATTTCATTAGCAGGTACTGATTTAATCCCTGAATAACTGGTTGTGGTTGAAGATGATGAGATATAAGTTAAATTGTGGGTTGGTGAAATATCTTGTTATTTGATGAAGCCGCCTTCCTGTTTTTTTATTAAACCTCAATTCAAATATCCAAATAGTTGGAGCAATGCTTTGCCATTAGTCATAGCATGGGAGTTGAGATTCAAATTCCTATTTGAGGCTTGCTAGAATTTGTCAATGCAAAGAGCCAACAAGTGTGTAAATCTAACAAGAATTTTAAAACCAAGAGAATTCCAGACATTTTGCTAAGGGAAAGAAACAAGTACTGAATGCTATGGCTTTCTATTGAAAATCTAGAGTTGCCCTCTAAATAATTTTTTTTCCGATTATTGTTTCAGGTCATTACAGCCTATGTTAAAAGCATCGAAGACCACGGTTACATTCTTCATTTTGGTTTATCTTCATTTACAGGGTTTTTGCCAAAAAATAGCCAAGCTGGTAAGTTAACTTCAGTTTGAAATACACTTTTAAGTGCCTTGGCTGTTATGATTCATGCCCATTCGTAAAATAATTAAGCTGGGAAGTAAGTATCTTATGAATGCAAAATGCTTACCATAGTATGAGAAGCCATGATCCGTATGAATTTCACATATGCTTTTATATGTTCTGTTCACTCTGCGTTAAAAGTTCCACATGAGGACTACTACTGTAAGGATAAAAAAACCTGAAGAGCCTCACTTGTGTTGCATTTGCCATATTTTAATAGTACCGATGAGTATATTTTTCCAAATGGTACATACGTGACAAGGTTAAAGCATTGGCTGGAGCGCCCCAAAATCGTCTCTGATTCAAGATTCATTTAGAGAATAAACTATTGTTTGGATAAGGTCGATAGGTATAATACCTGGGGCGACTATTACCCGACTAGCCCGACTAGTCGGCCGATTTTCTCCGGACCGACTATAGGCGCCAATTCCTCTAAAATCAACTCGGCCTACCGCCGATTTTTCGAACATTGATTATGATAATATGTAATGAAATGAAAATATTTCTTGTGAAGAGGTGGAATGGAGGACATAATTTATAATTTATATAGCTGACACCTCTTAGGTGGGAAAGAGGCTCAGTTGCTCTATACCACAGCCTCGTGTTGATTAAAAGGTTCCTAATTAGTTACTCTCCTTTCCCGTACTATTAAAGTCGACTTTCACGTAAGACATTCTAACATTAGGTATAGGATTGGGCGACTATATCTGTATTTTGTTGATCTGATTTCCTGTTTTGCTGTTTTATTATATATTCTCTTTTTAAGGGTCTTTGGTTTTCCAATGTATTTTGTCTCATATTCATGTCCTTACAGACAGTAAGGAGGTTCATTTGAGCAGCGGTCAACTACTTCAAGCTGCTGTTCGAAGAGTTGATAAGATCCGCAAGGTTGTTCATATGAGTTCTGACCCAGAGATAGTGTCAAAGTGTGTGGTATGCCTCCTATGCTTTTATTTGTAACTGTAAGATTTCCATGTGTTTGTTTTTATTTATTAGACTAAAGTTCTAATAAAATCAAAATTAGTTTCAAAACCTATATGGGTGTTGTTTCTCATTACAGTTTCGCTTCTGATTCTGATTATGTTTTTTCCTGAAATCTACAGACCAAAGATCTGAAGGGCATTTCAATTGATTTACTTGTTCCGGGGATGATGGTCAATGCTCGTGTGTTATCCACCCTTGAAAATGGGGTTATGTTATCATTTCTTACATACTTTACTGGAACTGTAAGTTGTTATCCCTTCAACACCTACTACTTACATTAATCAATGCTGTAAGGCAACTGGACAAGAATGTCTGTGTAATTCATTTCTTGGTATTATCATATAGTAATCCATTTCATAAATGCAGGTTGATATATATCACCTGCAAAATAGTTGCCCTACTACAAACTGGAAGGAAGATTACATTCAAAACAAGAAGGTAAGTTTTATAACCAGCAAGTTACATCCTATTAGTTGTCATGCCTTCAATGGTATGGTGGCAAATGTAGGCATTAATCTAAGCTAGATTATATATAGGTGCCAACTTCGAACCTGTTGATTTATGTGCTTCTAAGCTCTTCTATGCTGTTTTGTTTAGCTCAATGCTCGAATATTATTTGTTGATCCTTCAACTAGAGCTGTTGGTTTGACACTGAATCCACATCTTGTTCGCAACAAGGCTCCTCCTTCAGTAAGTTACTTCATATTCATAAAAACTATTAGAAGTTTGGGATATGTTTTGAGAGAACTTTTGAAATCAGAAGTTTGTCTTTCCTGGTTTATGAGATTTTGTACTCTCTCTTCTCTGTTTGTGGCTATCACTCTTGTAGTCTTCATTTTTTAATAACTTAATTATGTGCAGCACGTCAAAATTGGTGATATTTATGATGATTCAAGGGTAATGAGGGTTGATAGAGGATTGGGCCTTCTGCTTGAATTACCATGTACTCAAATTTCAACTCCGGCCTACGTTAGTGTATGTTCATTTTGTGGGTCTATTTTTTTTATTACACAGGTGTTAGTACTGTATATATTGATTTTTTTCTTCCCAATTTATGTTAATTATAGATATCGGATGTGGCTGAAGAAGTTCGGAAGCTTGAAAAGAAATTCAAGGAAGGTACTCGTGTTCGTGTCAGAATCCTTGGGTTTAGGCACTTGGAAGGGCTTGCAACAGGGACTTTGAAGGTAATGCTTCCCGAATATTGTTTCTGGTGGTAGACAGACTCTCCTGTGATATCACATGTTGTCTATTTCTTGTACGAGATACATCTTGTATACATCCAAATGACAACTGCTGCGGACTAAATTTTCTGATTGATTTCTTTTTGTTGCATTTCATACAATGGACATACATTCTAATTCCTTGAATCTTAAAGCATACTCAGATGAGTCAGATCATCTTGAAAAATTAAGAACTTATTCTCTCTAGTCTCTTCTCCTCAATGATTATTCTGAAGCAGGAATTTTGATTGGTGGTTTCCATGTATGCTGTGCCTTTTTTCTTTTTTATTTGTAACAGATATAAGTTAGGTTACTCATTGTGCATATTTCCTTCACGATTTTGTTAATTCCACGTGTGTCACCTTTGGCTGTATTGTACCTTTGTTCAAGTTTATGCAGCTTTATGTCATTTTCCACTTGTGTTATATTATCAAGTCTCTAATTTGTTTCTTTCAAGCAGGCAAGTGCATTTGAAGGGTCTGTTTTCACCCACTCTGATGTCAAGCCTGGGATGGTTGTCAGAGGTAAAATTATAGCTGTTGACAGCTTTGGGGCTATTGTGCAATTCCCTGGTGGTGTGAAGGCTCTTTGTCCTCTCACTCATATGTCTGAATTTGAAATTGCAAAGCCTAGAAAAAAATTTGAGGTAGATTTCGCTTCTTAAAATCTATACATATTTGTTCACTGGACTCTCCTCGTTTGAGTAATGTTGAAACTTTTGTTCCATTTCCTGTGCTACTATTGCAGATTGGGGCTGAACTTGTGTTCCGTGTGCTTGGTTGCAAGTCCAAGAGAATAACTGTTACACACAAGAAAACACTTGTATGTTATGTCTTTTTCTTCAAGTACTTTATTGCATGCATATTATATTATTGTTTAGTACTGCTTGGACAGGCCTCCTTATAGACCACTTCTAAACAAACTTTCTGAACTTACCTCATTTCAGAATCCCAATCTTGTTTTTTCATGCATTAAATGACTGTCAATACTAAGGCAGAAGAATTATTACTTACTGGCTTCTAACTCAGTAGTATAAGGTTGAATAGAACCGACTAACAGAAAGAGAGCTCTCTGTTTCTTTTTAATTGTTAGATTGCATAAGGTATCTTCACATGTCTCTTTATCAGCAGGGTTATCAATTACAGATCACTAACTGGGGCATATTTGTTTCTTTTAAGATTGAGAGCAGTAATAATATTTGTACATCTTTCAACTAGACGCTACAGCCAAAATTTTCAGGACAAAAGACATTTCAAAGGACCACACCTTGATTGTTTCTGTCTATATATATACCTTTATTTCCTCTCTTGAAATACACTTTTATTCCTCTCTTGAAATAGCGTGTCTGGGTTATTCTTTGATTCCTATCTTGCTGGATTACAGGTAAAGTCAAAACTAGGGATTCTTAGTTCATATGCTGATGCTGCTGACGGATTAATAACACATGGGTGGATAAGAAAGATTGAAGAACGTGGATGCTTTATCCACTTTTACAATGGAGTCCAAGGATTTGCCCCAAGGCTAGCCTTTACAACTTGAAACTTTATATTATTATTATTATTATTATTATTATTATTATTATTATTATACTTTCTCCATAACATAATAATGATTATATGATCCTCACCATATTCACTATCTTGAATATAACTTCTTTATTATAAATTTTAGATGGTGTATATTTTCTGGCATAATCAAGTACTTGTGTTTGATAATGATACTAGCTTATAATTTAGAGCGAGCTACTTCTTTTATGTTAGAATGCAGTTTAGTACAAACTTATGCCAAGACAAGTAAAGACAACAGATGCATTCTGTACCTTTAATGTATAATCAGAACAAATACAATTTTGAATATATCACATGGTTTGCCACTCCAGGGAAAATTTCCTAGCGATGAAAATGTTTCTAGGTCATATATCTGCTTTCTTATGAATGTGTACAATTTTTTTTTAAAATCTGTTGTATTAGCTCCTTGTATGACCTTATTGAATATCCAAACCTGTTTACTAAAGAGTTACTCTGAGATGTTTCTTTTTTCATCTGTTCTGTTCTGAGTTTGAAGTGGCTTCTAAATTTTGCTTTATCACTGATTAGTGTTCTAAATGTGAAACCAGATCTGAACTTGGATTGGAGCCAGGATACGACCCAAGTGCTATGTATCATGTTGGACAAGTTGTCAAGTGTAGAGTTATTGGCTCTAATGCGACAGTCAGAAGAATCAAACTAAGCTTGATAATACGTCCCCCAAGGTTCAACTTCTTGTTCAATGACTTTATTTCTTGCATTATTAATAAGTTGTTTGAAAGGGACATGACAACGTATGCTAATGTATTTTGTCCCTGACCACTAATTTTTATGCTTTCAACTTATATAACTAGAAGGAAAAGAAGGTATGATAATTTATTTTATTAAGCTATGAAGTGTTCACTTGTCAGGGTTTCTGAGGATGATATGGTGAAGTTAGGCAGCCTTGTTTCAGGAGTTGTTGACCGGGTAACCCCCAATGCTGTCATGGTTTATGTTAATGCAAAAGGTTACTCAATGGGCACAATTTTTACAGACCACTTGTCAGATCACCATGGTATTTATTCATTCCCCTAGATCTTGATTATTGGTTCATTTTACTATTTGGTATGATGTTCACATATTGTTTCTTTTGTTATCAGGGCTGGCTGCTTTGATGAAGTCAGTGTTGAAGCCTGGTTATGAATTTGATCAATTATTGGTATTAGGTGCGCAAAATTCTACTTCTACTTACTGATTGGATATTTTCTAATATCAGTTTTTTTTCTTCCTGTAACTGAAATCTTTCTGAACCTGGAATGGTAACTGGAATTTTTTCTTCGATCCATGTAGACACCGAAGGCAACAATTTGATCCTATCTGCAAAATCTTCTCTGATTAATTCAGCTCCCCAGCTTCCCTCAGAAGTCAGTCAAGTTCATCCTAATACTGTAGTACATGTAAGAAATTGGAATCTTACATAACTTTAGTTCTTTTGTGGGAACCGGAACCAGAGTTTCCAATATATATATATATATATATAACTCTCAAATGTTTGTTGTGTTCTGATTCATGTGACTATATTTGTTTGATAGGGCTATATTTGCAACTTAATTGACACTGGGTGTTTTGTTCGCTTCCTGGGGCGTGTGACTGGTTTCTCCCCAAGGCACAAGGTTCTTTCGTTGCCCCTTCAAGTTTGCTTACTTTACTGGTAATATTGTTTTATTTATGTCCATCAATTTTTATATCTATCCTCTTGGTTTTTTAGGCAATGGATGACCATAAAGGGGATCTTTCAGAAGCATATTACATTGGCCAGTCTGTTCGGAGTACTATACTCGATGTTAGTGAATTGTTTAATACTACGATGGTAAAATTACTTGTCAAAATAATTAGTGACTGCACTTCTGAACTCTTTTATTACTCAGGTCAATAGTGAAACAGGCCGATTAACACTATCATTGAAGCAGTCATCGTGCTCTTCAACAGATGCCTCTTTTATCCAGGAATACTTTATTTCAGAGGACAAGGTCAACTTCTTCGGCACAGAGTTTTATTTTAAATTTTCTTGAATTGGCCTGTTCTCTTCATTTTATTTAGATAATCAAATATATCTATTAGCTTCCTATACTATCTCTTGTACTATATTGTCACACACGTGTGTGTATTCATCCTTTTATCGTGTATGACATTTTCGCAAACCTTGCGCTCTTCTATTATGATACAGATGGTTTCTATTTTATAGCTTTTAACCTTCTAAGTCTTTGTGTGTGTATAGATTGCGAAGCTGCAATTGTTAGATTCAAAAGAATCTAAATCAAATTGGTCAGAAGGATTTACCATTGGCAGTGTTGTTGAGGGGAAGGTCCAAGAGGCAAAGGACATTGGTGTTGTTGTCAGCTTTGAGAAATACAGTGATGTCTTCGGTTTCATCACACACTATCAATGTCAGTTGTTCACTGAATACTTGGTTACTCGATTTCTTCCTCTCTTACAAACCCTAATGTATTTCCGTTTTTTTTTCTTTGTAATCTTTGCAGTAGCTGGTACCATCGTAGAAACAGGCTCCATTGTACGAGCAGTTGTACTTGATGTTGCCAAGGCAGAGTACCTAGTTGACTTATCTCTCAAACCAGAATTCATTACTAACTTGAAACACGAAAGTTCTAAGAGCCAAAATCATATGAAGGTTAAATGCATTCCCTGTTGTCTCTTCTTTTTATGATTTTGATTATACTCGGTAGCGAGTATGTTATTACTAAATGAAAATGTGCACATATGTGCACATATTGCACAGTCATTTCTTAGAAGTTACATTACCTCTGCTTTCTTTTCTGTTTTCCGAGTGTGTATCTTGTTTTTATTTACTTCAAGACATTGATTTCAGAAACGAAGAAGAGAAGTGTCAAATGATCCCGAGTTACATGAGAACGTAAATGCAGTTGTTGAGATCGTGAAGGAGAATTACCTGGCAAGTTTTCATGATGATTAACTTAAACACGATAGTTTGACAAAATTGTTTTATAGACACATCACCTTCTTTCTCTTACTTTTGTAATGCTCGTTGCAGGTTCTTTCCATCCCAAAGTATAACAATGCTGTAGGATATGCATCTGTCTCTGACTACAACACTCAAAAGTTATCTCAGAAACAATTTCTGAATGGACAAAGGTGACCATTCTCTTGGTGCTCATTCATAGTTTTCTATATTACGCTGTTGTTTTGTCCCGTATCTGTATGATATTTGGCCTTGATTTGTCCCGTATCTGTATGATATTGGGCCTTGTTTTTGTCCCTCCCTCCCTCTGAACAACTCATTTGAAAACATACACACATTTTGCATTTCTTATTCTATGAATGCTGGTTCTGGTACATTAGGATTGTCAGTTACATGAAATCATATCATTGAATGTGCAGCGTCAATGCTACTGTCATGGCCCTTCCAAGCCCTACAACAGCTGGGAGATTGCTTTTGCTAGTTAATTCTTTGAGTGAGTCAGCTGATACTTCCAGTTCAAAGAGGGCTAAAAAGAAATCCAGCTACAATGTGGGATCTGTGGTCCAGGCAGAGGTATTTACTTATTGCTCTTTTTTTTCAGTTTTTACTTTTATTTTTTATTCTGGTTATATATACAGCTTATGGTTCATTATGAGCTTTATTTTTTTCTTGTCATTTTCTTGTATCTGCTTTGTATTTAAAGTATCTGTATGTGTATATCTATTGGACTAGTAGAGTACTGATTTGTTGTGGTTAATACATAATGTCATCATCCAGATTACTGAAATAAAGCCTCTCGAGCTACGGGTGAAGTTTGGAATTGGCTTTCACGGACGGGTCCGTATAACAGAGGTAATTTTTTGCATGACTTGATATAAACCTCTTTGAATTTGACTATGTACTTTCTTCTTTAATATCTGCTTGAATGACATATGATAATGTATCCCTTAACGCCGCTATTGGGCAGGTAAATGATGATCTATTGGAAGATCCATTAAATAACTTCAGAATTGGGCAAACCGTCACTGCAATTATCGTTGCAAAGACTAAATCAGATAACAACAAAAAGAATTTTCAGTGGGATCTGTCATTGAAACCTAGTTTGTTAACAGGTAAAGTAATTTCAAGTATTTCCCCAATTGTTCCACTACTTTCTCTTTTCTCGTAGTAAATTTACTTTGACTAATATGACTTTAAACCTCATCCTGAGTTATCTGTAACTTTGTACATCATCTATTCTTTTATATAAAAATGGATGCTCTCTTCCATCCTCGTAGATATTAAGCCATTTCTTATATCCAGAAATGTACCTCCTGTATCCTTAAACTCTTTGAGCATCATCATGAGCGTATACTATGTACATCTTCTATTGTTATATAAAAAAGTGATGGCCTTCCATCTTTGTAGACGTTTTTGTTCTCTCAGACATGCCATTTCCTGTATAGAAATTTACCTCCTGTATAGTGATGGGCTATCAAATCTCCATTAAATGTACTAGTTTTCTTTTGTTTAAAGTCCTTTCTTCCTCAGTATCTGTGTTAAAGCTGATTATAGTTATTTAGCTGCTCTTATTGCTTAAGTTATGGTGGTTGGCCATGTAACTGTTTGATTTAGCTTATATACTTGAACCTTTAATCAGTAATAAAGTTTTATAAGCTCTACAATGTGTTCTTTTCAGGTTCATGTGAAATAGAGGGAAGTATTGTTAAGGAAGATCTCAATTTCTCAATTGGTAAACATGTCACTGGCTATGTATACAAGGTGGATGCTGAATGGGTCTGGTTAACAATATCTCGGAATGTTAGGGCTCAGCTTTTCATTCTCGACAGCGCTTGTGAGCCTAGTGAACTTCAAGATTTCCAGAAACGATTTCATGTCGGAAGTGCTGTATCTGGTCATGTCTTAAGTGTTAGCAAGGAGAAAAAGATATTACGGCTGGTTAGAGAACCATTTTCTCCGGTCTCCAATAAAACAGTTGATCATGAGGTGTCAAAGATGGATGCAAATGTTAGCATGCTGAATGCAACGGCTCATATTCACCAGGGAAGTGTTATAGGTGGCAGAATTATTAAAATGCTTCCAGGTGTTGGTGGATTGACTGTGAAAATTGGTCCCCATATGCATGGCAGGGTTCATTATAGTGAACTTGCTGACACATGGTTGCCCAACCCATTGTCTGGATACGAGGAAGGACAATTTGTCAAATGCAAGGTCCTTGAATGCGGTCGCTCTGGACAGGGAACTTTTCACTTTGAGTTGTCATTACGATCTTCTTTAGTTGGCACGCTTTGTCAAGATTCCAATGTATCCGACAATGATACGTAAGTCATAGCTCTCCAGATATTCTAATCTTGAATGCAAGTTTGTGTATTTATGACGTGGGCATTTTCTTAGTATATAGATAGGCCTTGCCTCATTTTGTGATGCTGTTTGTATCTTTCTTATATAACAAAGAAACATGTGTTGCCATAACCTTGGATTCTACTGTTATATTATACTATTGGGAGTAACATATTTCTTTGTTCAGGCGTAGTCATACAGAACGAGTGGAAAACATTGGCGATCTGAAACCTAATATGGTCATACAGGTTGTAGAATTTTCTTAGCTGTACCTAAGCTTTGCTTGCAAATTTGTTTATATATGCAGTCTTATTTGGATTTTCTGGATCTTATAGGGTTATGTGAAAAATGTTTCATCAAAAGGATGTTTTATTTTGCTTTCACGGAAGCTTGATGCAAAAATTCTCGTCTCCAATTTGTCTGATGGATATGTGGATGATCCTGAAAAAGAATTCCCAGTTGGAAAACTTGTTACCGGCAGGTAAGTAATTTTGTTTGTGATGCTGGGGAAGCTAGGTGTATTTAATTGTATCAGCTAAACACATAACCCAGTGGTGAATTGTTACTAAGAGTTTTAAGTGCAGGGTGTCATCTGTGGAGCATTTATCAAAGAGAGTTGAAGTTACTTTGAAGTCCTTGAGTGCAAGCAGTTCGTCACAATCTGCAAGGAATAATTTGGATAGCTTGCAAGTCGGAGATATTATCTCTGGCAGGGTAAAACGACTCGAGTCATATGGAATATTCATCACAATTGACAATACAAACGTGGTAAAGGATGAGTACCATCAATCAAAGTTTATTTTTATTTCTAACATCTAGTCATAGTACACACATGAAGCAATGCTTTTAAATCTTTTGTGGAATTTTTTTAGTAAACATTTAGTTAGTGAAGGATTGTATGACCATATCTTCTGTTTGCATCTATTTAGAAATGATTTTTGTGCTCTTCTCTGTAATTAGGTTGGATTGTGCCATGTCTCCGAGCTTTCAGAAGATAAAAAGGACAATTTTGAAACTAAATATAGAACAGGAGAGAGGGTGACAGCAAAAGTATTGAAGGTACTTTTCTTGTCTATTATCGTTTAGTCTGTTAACTATTTTTGTAACTTTTGCACCTTTCTGTCTGAAAAGTGTCCAAGGCTTGTAGCCTGGTTTGATTAGGTAAGTAGTTGTTGTCTTTCTGCTTCATTGCAGATTCATTGTACTGGTGTGCAACTCTTTTTATGCTTTATACTGGTACGCATTTCATGATAATTTAATCCAACTTCCATGATCAGGTGGACAAGGAGAGGCACCGGGTTTCACTTGGAATGAAGGATTTGTATATTATCGAAAATAACGATCAAACACCTCCAAGGCAAGACCTTGATGAACCTATCAGAGAGACTGATTTGGTGGATGATACTAAGTCAGTAATGTGTCCTGTAGAAAGTCTCCTTGGGGACCAAATGGAGATTGATCATGAAAATGCAGAATTCCAGTTTCTTGCACAAGCGGAATCAAGAGCTTTTGTTCCTCCACTTGAAGTCACTCTTGATGACGCAGACCACGACGGTGAGACTGTTTGCCAGGATCGAGAGCTTCCTGAATTGGATGACACTGTAGAAGACAAGAAAAAGAAGCTCAGCACGAAAAAAGCAAGGGATGAGAGGTGATTATACACATGTTTGGATTTTGTTTAGCTCAGCAATTTCAATGCAATCCCCTCTTTCTCATCTATCTTTAACTTGAAACAATTATGCAGGGAGCGTGAGATAAGGGCTGCTGAGGAAAGACTATTGGAGAAAGATATACCTAGGACTGATGAGGAATTTGAGAAACTAGTTAGAAGTTCTCCAAATAGCAGTTATGTATGGATAAAATATATGGAATTTGTGCTCTCTATGGCTGATGTTGAGAAGGCGCGCTCTATTGCTAAAAGGTAATATATAGCAAAACACATGTTATCCATTTAATACTATTACAGTTGTATCGTGTAAGTAACTTATCAAAAGAGTTTCCGATGAGTCATACACTGGAACTTTGCATTTTCATGTTCAGTATGTCTATCTCTCTCTCTTTACTAATCTTTGGAATAGAAAAGAGTTGCATCCAGCTGATAGTATGCTAAACGTTGTGTCTCATTTATTAATCTACTACACAGAAAAATATTGATTCTCATATGGTGCTTTTAGATACTAGGATGTCCATTGTGCTTACGTTGATCCTGGCATGTTCATAGGGATAGGTTATTTGCGTAAGTTAGCTTTAATGTTGCTCTTTTCTTTGTAAAGGGCTTTGGAGACGATAAACATCCGGGAAGAGAATGAGAAGCTCAATGTTTGGGTGGCGTATTTTAATTTGGAAAGCAAATATGGAAATCCTCCAGAGGTAATAAAGATATTAAAGTACTCCTTGTTTGTCTGACATTATTATTCTAATGTTGATGTGGAGTCCATTAATTTTTTTCTTCTCTCAGGAGGCTGTAATGAAAGTCTTTAAAGAAGCATTGCAGTATAATGATCCCAAAAAGGTTCATCTTGCACTCTTGGGAGTGTTTGAGAGGTCTGAGTTACACAAGTTAGCCGATGAGCTTGCTGATAAAATGATTAAGAGGTTTAAGAAGTCATGCAAGGTACATTATGACGCCTGACGTTTGTGTTTCTCCTGTTAGCTGTTTGATATTTATAAATGCTATATTTCATGGAATTTTAGGTATGGCTAAGGCGGGTACAGAGGCTCTTGGTGCAACATCAGGATGGGATTCAGGATGTTATCTCTCATGCTGAAAAGACCCTTCCTAAGCATAAGCATATCAAATTCTTGTCACAGACGGCCATTCTTGAGTTTAAATGTGGGAACCCAGAGAGAGGGCGATCCTTGTTTGAAAATATTTTGAGGCAAAACCCGAAGAGAACAGATTTGTGGAGTGTTTATCTTGATCAAGTAAAGTTCCCGTTTATTATAGTGCTAATATTTTTTATTGTTATAGTTGAGGCAATATTCACTCGTGTGTTGACTGCGGCAGGAAATTCGGCTTGGAGATACTGATCTGATTCGCGCACTGTTTGAGAGGGCAACTAGTCTGAGCCTCCCAGCTAAAAAGATGAAAGTGCGTACAACTGTGTGTTAACTGTGAATATCTATCTTTGTGTTTTCTGTTGAATCTAATCTTGTTCATTCATGGATTTGCAGTTCTTGTTCAAAAAGTATCTGGACTACGAGGTGCGTCACGGTAATGAAGACAGGGCAAATTATGTGAAACAGAAAGCCATGAGTTATGTTGAGAATACAGTGGCTTGACATCACTTGGTCCTCTCGGAAGAACTGAAGATTCCTTGAGATTGCTAACTAGTTAGCTGCTAGCCTGACAAGACAGACCCCATGGTGATTTTTTCGGCACCAAGATCACTATGATTGGCTGACCACACTTCAACAAAATGCTTGTCCGGATGTAAAATGGTACTTTGTAATGATTGAGGAATAGCCGCACTGGTGAAGAAATTTTGAGGTGGGAAACCCCAAATGGTTATGGGATTGAATATTTATAGGAACTGATTGGCTCAAGTAGCCGCCAGAATGTAAGACTAGCATTGAATGGGTTTAATTTATTTTATTTATTTGACCTGGAAGAGAGACCTTAAAATTCGGCTCTTTTAAGTATTCTTTTTTATCTTGTAAGATGATGCATACAATTTTTGTAGTTGAGAGAACAGCCTTGTAGAACTCTTCTGAGAACTTTTAAGAGCAAAGGGTAGTCAACCGAGGGAAATGTCCTTGGGTTTTTTATCACAACCAACCATGGCAGACCATGATCCTCGTCAACAAGGCAAAGCAGGTCTTCGATAAACCCAAACTAAAGAAACAGAAAATTGGTGTTTTAGAACACCAGCCAATTTTAGTTACTAATTAACCCCCAAACGACGTCGACCCAAGAAAAATGAACAATGCGATTTCAATTGAAAGAAAATAAGGCTACCTCTCTTTAATAATGAAAGGGGATTCCTTCAATTGATTTTTTGTCCTATTGTACCATCACTTTGGTAAGGTAATATTTCACTTGCTATTGTATGTGCGACTGCATTTTTATGGGAGACCAATTCTTTTATCTTCCTTGAGCAGGTATTATCAGTGAGGAATTGGAATGATGGAAACTTCATTAAGCAAGTTTGGAATGGTCTTGGATTCTGTTCAGACTGATGTTATGCAAGTAAAGAAAGGAACAAACGAAGTTTCAATGGGGAGTGAGTGATCTATTTTTAACACATTGAAATGTATGAGCTAATGAAATATGTCAAAAATCATCCATCATGTGTAAATAATTTTCTTTCTTAATTCAGTGGAAGCAACATAGAAGTTGACAGTTCAAGACAGCTTGCTGCAGTTAATGATGGCATATCTACAATCCATAGTTTACAGTTTTATTTACTCAATTAGTTGCTTCAAGCATCCCAGATTCTACACTTGCTAACTCAACCAATATGTGGAAAAGCAGAATAAGGGGCAAGAGGTTCTCAAAGCCAGCCTTGATGTGGGTATCAAATCTATGTCGGAGCAACTGAGCAAAAACAAAAATCTTGATAAGTTACAGGAGATGTTCTTAGTGCTTTCAGCCTTACCAGAAAAGATTGAAGCATCCTTGCTGAGTTCACACAATAATATACACGGCTCCATTGTTAATTAATCCCTTCATTGTTAATTAATAAGCCAGAAATTTTAGCTCTTTACGATATTTTTTTTCCAGTTGAACATTGTTAATTAATCCCTCTCATCTGTTTTGCTTGCAGAAACTGCTTTGCATCCAAACATCCAAAGCGCTATCTGTACTTTCGCCAAAGGCACCAAAGGTGATCACATTCCTCTAATTATGGCTCATCAACCTCATAAAGCACCCATACCCTATTAGTTGTCTTGAATACCTTTGATATTGGATAATTTGTAGGTTGCTACCCTTGCAGGTCCACAAGTGGAGCAGAAGCAGAAGAGGAAGTATGTGAGGAAGTACAAAGCACCTTCTTTACCATCACCAAAGGTGATCCATACTTCTCTAATGATGTTCTATTGACTTATTTAAGCACTCATGTGATTTGTTTTATTATAAACCCTTCCATATCTGGAAATTGTAGGGTGCTGTCAGTTGAAATATTGATTCAATCGAATTCTGTTATTGCAGGTTTCAGTTATAACTACTGGAGGCCAATTTCTGCTGGTATATTAGTTGTTTCATCCTAATTTGGTGAGTTTTCTTCGGTTACTTTACAGTTTCTCTTTCTATCATTCTTTATTTGTTCTTTTCTCCATATATGCCAATTCTTAATTTCAAATAAATTAAAGCAAGAATGTCAAAATCCAAAATTTTAGTGTTCAATTGAATTGGGCATTTTGCTTTTGTTTTTAATTTGTACTCAGTTCTATGTCATGATCATTGCTAAAGACTCGGTGTTTCGTTGTTCTCACCATAATGGGTTATGATGAACTACAATACATGTATCATGGTAAAGTTATGGTCTCTAGATGACAAACTAAATTTTTTTATTTGACGACATTTGAAAACTAGGGGATTACAGACAGATATGTAGATGGTTGATCATTAGGAACCAAGAAAGGCACCCAATTAGCCCCAACTCAAATGATTTTGATATACGTCCGTTTTAATTGTGGTTATTGTTGATTAAATAGAACCTGAACGGTTGATTAAATAGATAAAGCAAGACCTTAACTGTTTGCACAGTCAAGATTAAATAGATCTCTTATTTGCATTCTATGATAAACTGTGCTATGATTTTCAGCCATGGCATCTTATAAAAGATGAAGCAAAAAACAAAAGTTCTTTCAACAATTCCAAGATATTCAACAACACTTGACAGATGATCAGACAACAACACATCTGCAGTGTTATCAAAATGAGGGTGCAGGTGGATCAAATCAATCTGGGAAACAAGCAAGGACTGGTCAGGATTTGTAGCGACGCTTGACGAACCATGACTCACCCATCTCCTTTTGTTAATAAGATGTATTTTTGTTTTTTTTGACATCAGATGAAGTTGTGCTTTCAGTTCCTTTTGGTCAAGCATCGATCATACCAAAAAAGCTGTCAAGGTTTCTCATAGTACATTTGATCTTTTAAGTTTGCAAAAGAAATCACTTTTATTTCTATTAACTATCAAAACGTTCTCTTTATTTTGCTGGACTAATATCTTTACTGTATGTGCAACTGTTGTAACTGCTTTTAATTTTGTTAGACTACTGTTGATTGCCTGCAGTCTGTAGGGGTACTAATGAAGCTTCTTCATTTTATAAAGCTCATGTTTTATTAACACAATGAAATTTCATCATGTGTGCTCTAATTTGTTATAATGTGTACTGCTGTTAATTTTATGAGCTTTCTATTTTGTGAGCATAGTTACTATTATCGTCATCTAAGTTAATGAAGCAATCTACTCTTTTTTTTTGTGAACGTAGTTGATTGTTATTATCATCATCTAAGCTAGAACCTTAAAACAATGTTGTAACTTATTAGTTTATCATTATCATCACGTATCGACAACTATCATTAGACGTTTTCAACCCGACGCGGGCACTAGCCTAGTATATACAATACAAGAGACTGGAAATCAAAAGAGCCCATAATCTCAACAACCCTAAGATTGTGGTAGATTAACGAAATGGCATGCTCATAAGATGAAGTAAAATCCTAACAAACTGAACGAACTAAACTCTAACAACCACGACTATTTCATTTTGAAAATATATATAGCAAACATAATCTTCATTTAGAAAGTTTGTATTGTGACGCTCTCGATGCAGAAGCATTTTTCAAATCTGCAGAAACATATTCTCCTTTCTAAAAGGCCTGTACTGTACGTGTTGGTTCAGTCGAGTCTGGCTGATCGTAGCTATCAGTCAAGGATCTACTCTCCTCAACATCTTCAATCCACCACCATCTGGTGCCCCAGTCATGCTTCTGTCAGATTTTTTTGTTGAAAAACTCTAGCCTCTTCACCCACCAGCAAGGATCATCAATTGGGTGTTCGTAGGCCGACTGATACATCATTGAGAGCAGATATATGCGGTCGTGTAAGACATTGATCGCAAATTAAACTGCACTCTCTTGAATCGCAAATTACATTGTGGGCTTATCGGTATTTGATACAGATCGTAACAAAAGAAACTAGTTAATTTCCACATCAAATAGAGAAATCTCTAGCTCATAGGTTATTAGAATCATGCACATAAAACTAAGAAGTTCTATTCTAAGAATTTGAATGCATGGGCATGACTCTTTCTTGGCTAGAAATTCCCATATAAGAAATTCATATGCATTCAAGTTTGAGGTTAGAATTTCCTACAGCAAGAACGTACTCGGCACCTTCATCGACTTCAATTCCAAATCCGCCGGCCGCCTCTGTCAGCAAACTTGAAACCACAACCAATCCACCATTACCTTCCAAGCCAACCAGCCAAAGAACTAGCACACTGTCAATGACTGCTGTTCCACCATTCTCCCACCACCATACTCATTATCAATTAATCATAATTTCATGCATAGGCTAGCAGCCTTAGTTGTCCTTCTATGAAGTCACAAATTAATGTTGAGAAACTAAAACAAATATGGTAATTGATGTGTACTTTGAACGTTATATAAGTTAATGACATCATCGTTGCTCTGAGCATTTTGGATCCATTTTTTTCCTAGTTGCCTATATTATTAACAAGAACTGAGAGGGGAAAAAGTTTTACTTCGCTTAATTAGCTCAATGGATATGATCATAAGAAACTGACCAAGGATATGATCATAAGAAACTGATCAGAATGGTGAGTACATTCCTAGAAGAGATAAAGATGGTGAGCTCTTGTTTTATATTTCAGTATTATATTGATCATTGTGTTGTGTTTATATGCTTGTGAATGGATCTTGGATACTCATTTAGTTTTACAATTGGTATCAGAGCAACCTTTACAAAATTATAAACCATTTGGAAGATCGATTCATAAAATTTTAAAATAAGAAGTTCTTCAGATCTATTTTTATTTTTATTGTGCATAAATTTTGGAGTATTCGATTTTGCACAATAATAAAATAAAACAGTTTTTTTTAAAAACCCGAATCGTTTAGTGCGACGTGCGGCCCAAAAGGCCCATACCCAATTCAGAAAATACCTTCGTTTGAGAAGGAACTTCAAATCGTCATTCAAGGACGAAATTTTTTCTGGGTTTGGTATGAAGAACGTGCTGGGGTTTCAACGACTCAAAGTGGATTCAAAACCACATCATGCAATTCGAATTCAGAAGATTTTTGGGCATAAAGTTTGGGTTTTTTTTTCAAAATCACTTCCACTATTGATTCAATGATTTCAGACACAAAGGTTAGGCTTTTCATGGTTTTTAATTCAAGCTTTAATTTTAGAATTTTGATTAAAACAAGAACCCTAGATCACTCTCGGTGTGCGCATAAGATTAGCGTATACGAATCGAACCCCAAATGAAATTTAAATTTCAATTGATTGTGTTCTAAATTGAATTTAGATTGTTATGATTTCTTGTGATTGTTTGGATGTTATCATGTTTTCATTCAAGAAAATTGCAGATTAAGCAATGCTTATTTTCATATTTAAATTTGAATTGATTCTTTAAGTAAACGTTGCTAAAGTCACTGTTAATTGTAAATAAAAATGGACATGTTACACAAAACAATTCTCAATGGTTATTTGCATAAAACCTTAAGTTGAAGAAGGCCTGAAAGTTGTGCTTTGCTATTAAACTTTGCTTTATAATGTCTCCCAAAGGAGTGTAAAATGACATGTTTTAGTAACCAAACAGTTTTACACATATTGGTAAATTCATATTCGGATACTTAAAAACTCTTACTGTCATAATGATGTTGATTGTCTTTTTGGATAAATTGTGTTGCTAAATATGATGTAAAAATTCAAAAAACATAAGAATATATTGTCTACTGCTATAAAAGTGTTGTTGTATATTAAATTCAGTTTTTAGGTTGTTTAGCATTATGATTCTATTTATATATTGCTGCATATATGTTGTTTTGTGTGTAACGAACTGCTATATATATGTACAAAACTATGAAACATTTTGATTGAATTAAAACTTAAACTTATAAACTTTTATTTATTTTTGCTCATTAGGTAATCTGTACATGAACCTCAATGATGTTTTGGTGCTCACTAGATCAAACTTTAGAGCTTGGAAAGATTCCATTGAACGCTATATGCTTATATAGCCAAATATAGACCTAGTTTTCACTGAGGATCAACATGAGCCCAACCAACCTCTGATAGCGAGCTCGATCAGTAGGTTCTTGATCCGGATATTCTGCTAGACGATGGTTCTGCTCAATAGGTGTGTCGATAGGTGTACAATCTAACATACATGTTTCTGTCAACAGCTCCAGGATGTACTTCCTCTAGCACAAGTAGATCCATTCTCTCCCGCTTGCTACCTCTATCCCTAAGAAGTATTTAAGATCACCTAAGTCTAACTCAAACTCCAAGGCTAACTGCTTCTGCAATCCATCTATCTTAACGGTATCATTACCAGTGATCACGATATCATCGACATAAATAATTAAGGTTGTTAACTTCCCACCTTGACGTTTGAGAAACAAAGTGTGGTCTGAATTACTCTGTCTATAACCAATCTTACGCATGAATTGCGAAAACCTCTCAAACCAAGCACGGGGTGACTGTTTGAGACCATACAAAGACTTTCTCAATTTACACACTAATTCACCTGGAGAACCAGCTACTTACCCAGGTGAAAGACTCATGTACACCTCTTCGGCTAACTCTCCATGCATGAAAGCGTTCTTGACATCAAACTATCAGAGTGGCCAGTTTAAGCTAGCAACAAAGGAAAGTCGAACCTGAATAGTATTTATTTTGGCAACTGTAGCAAATGTCTCATCATAGTCTATTCCATACATCTGAGTGAATCCCTTTGTCACAAGATGTGCTTTATATCGGTTTACTGACTCATCCACATTGTGTTTCACAGTGAACACCCAACGACAGTCTACAACCTTCGTGCCATGTGGTGGATGCACAAGTTGCCATGTATCATTCTTTTGTAATGCACCAATCTCTTCTTCCATTGGTTTCCTCCATTTTCGATCTCTCAATGTATCCTGCACTTTGTTAGGTACTGATACAATAGATATTTGATTCAAAAATGATGCATATGACTTAGATAACCTCTTAGTGGACATGTAATTAACTACTGCGTATTTTGATTTCGTTTGAAGAGTGGGTTCATATTTTTTGGGTGGTTGACTTTGAGTAGACCTACTTAGTAACACATATTGACCACTATCAGAGTCACTATTACTAGTATCACTAGGGTGACATACCTCAAATGCGTGATCTTTAGTACTAGAGAGCTGTGGATCAGAGGTATAAGCAATAACAAGGGGGATAGTTGTGTCTTCAATTACATTTTTAGTGCTTTGAACCGGTGCATCTGTTTCTCGCTGAGCCTCTGCTTCCGGATGAACCTCTGTTACAGAAATTGATAGAACAATGATCTCAACTGGACCCGTCATTGTATCTCTTATAAGCGTGACTCATTCCACTTCTTCTGATTTCTCCCCTTCACCGTGATACAGCTCTTCAAAATATGAATTCTTCCCCTGAAGAGCAGTATCAGACGAAGAAAAATAACTCATATCTTCAAAGAAAGTAACATCCATAGTGACATAATACTTTCTGGTGGCGGATGGTAGCACTTATAGCCTTTCTGACGCCCTCCATAGCCAACAAACACACACTTAATTGCCCAGGCATACAGCTTAGACCTCTGATTTTTTGGAACATGAACAAAAGCAACACAACTAAAGACACGAGTAGGAAGATTATGAAATGAGGGAATGGAAAAATGAGATGCAAGAACCTTAAAGGGAATCCTTCCTTGAAGAACACTAGATGAAGACGATTGATAAGATGAGCGGAAGCATGTACTACATCACCTCAAAGATATGTAGGCATATGAGCACTAAAAAGAATGGCACGAGCCATTTCTAGGAGATGACAGTTTTTTCTTTCAGATTCTCTGTTTTGCTCTGGTGTTTGTGAACATGTAGTCTGATGAATAATTCCATGTGTTTGGAAAAGCTAATTAAAAGCACGATTAACATACTCCTCCCCATTGTCTGAGCGAAGAGCTTTTATGATACTATTGTACTGTGTATGAACAAGAGTACGAAAAGCTGGAAAAACTTCATCTTTGGTTTTAAGAAGAGCAACCCATGTCAATCGTGTGCAATTATCTACAGACAAAATAAAGTATTTCATACCTAACATAGGAGGCTCTTTGGAAGGTCTCCAAATATCTGAATGAATTATTTCAAAAGGAACACCACTCTTAATAAAACTCGGAGAATAGGTAGCATGATGACTCATGGCCAAGACACATGTTTCATAGTGTAGAGAAGACTTTTTCATAAGGCTGAAAGATGGATGCCCTAAGCGGCAATGCCACAACTAGATTTCACTTAGCCTGATAGAGCTTGAAGTCAAAGTGGTGTGAGGCTGTGCTTTAGGTTTCTCTCCTGCATATGTCTGGTCCAAGTGAAAAAATCTGCCACTCAAATACCCCTGACTGACAAGCTTCATGGTAAGAAGATCATGAAAAATCACATACATGAGATAAAAGGTTAAAGAACATCGAGACTCAGTATTCAATTGGAAAACAAATATCAAGTGATTAGACAAATCAGGTACATATAAAACATTATATAGCTTTAAGGTAGGAGTGACACAGACCGACCTTTTCCCTAACATAGGAAAAACATCACCATTAGCATTAGTGACATGTGACACTGGAGGGGAAGACAACTCAGTGAAATTAGATTTATCATAAGTCATATAATCAGTGACACCCAAATCAATAATCCAAGTATCAGAACCAACAAAGTTAGAGATTTTTAAAAGCAATACCTATCTTGCCACTTCCTCGTGTTTTTGTAGTAATAAAAGTATTACCAGTATTGAAGCCGTGTCTCACTACACATACAGGGTTGTGCGAAAGCTCAACCCTCCAGCCATTGTAGCCATCTAATTCTCGAATGGCATCAGCATCAGCATCTCTACTGTCATGAAAATCGATGAGAGCAAAACCTGATGACCTTTTGCAACCCATATCCTCCTTATTATTCCGAACTTGCAGAACACACTGTCAAACTCTTCCTCTGACACCCAATGACTCAAATTTCCGTTGTACAAACGGGTTATTTTTTCCTTGAATTCTGGTAAATACGTGCGTGGGTGGAACTACACTTAGGTTGCAAAATTTGATTTGGGCACCCTTCGGTGAAGGATGTAAGTATAAAGACAGTGATGATGGACTGGATAAATGAGCTGGATAAGAGCAGCAGGTCGGGTGTACCTATATTTAGGTAGACTTTCACTGAAGTGAAAATGCAGTTAGGTGAAGATACACTGAATTGGATGTGCTGGGCCGGGTCAGTTTGAAGTCAGATAGGATGGATCCGGGTCAAAGTAAACCGGTTCAGGTCGGATGGATCCTGGTTAGAGAAAGCCGGGTCGAGGGTGGTTGACCTCGAGTCACCTCGTGCTTGGTTTAGGGTCGGTTCGGGTCGAGTCTGTCGGGTTGGGTTGGGTTGACTAGATCTGTTGATTGGGTCTGTTGACTGATCCGGGTCAGAAAAAACCTGGAGAACTCGACGCAGGTTCTAGAGAATTCGACGCCGGTTTTGGGCTCACCAAAAACTAGAGAACTCGACGTCGAGATCTAGGGAACTCGACGCCGGGATCTGCGTGGTGGCAGGAGATCAGGTCAGACGTAGAGACGCCGGTGTGGATCAGGCGGATTTGGGAATCCGATGGTGGTCGAGGTACTGTAAATGACAGTGGTCTCTACTCCGAAGCCAGCACTTGGAGTGAACAAAAGGGAGGAAGTCAGACGTCGATGGTCTGCAATTTGGTCTGATCTCTTCTCCGGTTTGGCATGAGAGGAACAAAAGGATAAGGCAGCCGGTCGGGGAACAATGAGTTTCTGATGAGATGATGTCCATAGACTTGATTGATGCTAACACTGGTTCTGGGTCGGATTTAGCAGTGACTTCACAGAGAGACTTTGGAGATGGAGACTTCAAATTTGAAAAAGACAAAACCAGATCTGAAAAAGACAAAATCAGTCTGTGTCTAAAGAGGAAAAGGCTAATCAGATTAATAACAACAGAAACAAAACAAACTCTAACAAAGGAGTTTAACTATATCAATTCTTCAAATTGAAATGAAGAATGATAGAAGACAAAAAACAAAGAGACAAATTCTTTTCAGATCTTTGCTCTGATACCAACTCAAATATAATGATATTGAGAGGAATACACATTCTGTTATCTTATTCATTTCACCATGGAAGTTTATATAGGAGTTTACAAGGAATACAAATGGTAAACATTAACTATAGAATAACGAAAATTAATCTGCGACATAACTACAATATATTTACATTTTTATTCTGACTCAAACTAACACATATATCTGCAGGTACTTGCAGAATAACCATTTTACTGGATCAGTTGCTAGCCGGGCTAAACTTTCACTAGTCTTTTTTTGAACAGGAAACTTCCACTAGTCTATTTGTATGTTTCTTCTACTCGCATTCTCTTAGTTTGAATCATTATGCATTATCATTGGTCTGTAGTTTTGATGCATTACTTGGCACTTTCCATGATCAGGAACCTCATGTATAACAATTTCAGCCGTATCATCCCCAGTCATATTTGGTCCATACCGAATTTAGGGTAAGTGATCGATCAACTTTGGTTACCTCTCCTCTGCCCGCAATTCAAATAAACAAGTAGACATTAAGTGTTGATTTCCTTTCAGGATCGGGGGAAAACAGATTTTATCTGCCACAACCTCCGGCAACTCGGGTTGGTGCCAAGAAGAAGAAACGAAACACCAAAATTGAAAACAGCACTTTGTCTTGAATTGGCTGTATCTCTGGAGATGTAATCATACTCTTAATTTGCTCTCTTTGCAATCACTTGGTTTTTTAAGTTTATGGCCCAAAATAAGAGATGTTTGGAATGAATTTTATTATTTTATCTTACTGTTGCAATGATATTGGTATTTTCCATGATGGCATTAAATCGGTTCTTTAGTTTGATTCTTGAGAGTTGGGGCTCTCTGAGTAATATTTCGGCATAACATTTGATTTTGCAAAACAGATAGTGGTCGAAACTTGACTGTGTTTGGTGATCGAAGCCAACTTTGATTAGTGATCACAAGAGAAATGGTGGTTCAGATGCATATTTCATATTTG